>JAJKFL010000002.1:4182500-4600000 GCA_021186555.1 Reticulitermes speratus
CCACTGTTTGCAGTTGAAAGCTGTTGAGGGTCTGGAAATGAATCACAATTATGAAACAAAATGTAAACAAATTTGTATCGATATTTTTGTTTAACAATAAAAACTGTGTGAATGATACAGCTCACATAGCTACCTGTAGTTTGTGTAAGCAATGTTTCTTTTAAGTTAAATGTTATGAAGGTAGCGAACATGTTAGTGTTAAATGAACAAAATTAAACCAACTGATGCACAAATTGATCCACCTTCATTGTAGCATCCTTATTATATGCCCCTACATATGTTTCGGACCTTGGTCCATCTTCAGGGGGTCTTGTCCATAAAAGCTACTACCTCAAATATAGTTTTTATAAGACATACATCGCTCTTATATCACTATTGTGGTAAAATTGTTTTGGTTGTAACACATTAAAACCCAATTATACAAATTAAAAGATATTATTAAACTTATAAATTTCACACTGTTTACACCGTGCATCTTCGTTATATTAAATTAAGTTATAAACCAACTGATGCACACTAAAACCACTTTTTAAGTAGATTTATTATAAAATTGTTAAAATTGTACCCTTACACGTTCGATCCTAGGATCATCGTCAGGGGGGTTTATTGCTAAAAGCTACAGTCACTTCAACACATGATTTAAAATATTCTATCTGCACTTTGAAACATAAGTTAAAATCTTGTAAAAAGATTCTCTAAAAGTTGTAAAATTATAAAAGCACTGTAGATGGTAGATTGTGGAACTGCTGGCGTGTGGGATTAAGAGCTGTAAAATAAACGATTTTGTAAGTAATATAGAATCCAAATCCGTACTGCTCGTGGATGAGTAGCTGTTCCCTATGAAAAATTTGGATTCTATATTACTTACAAAATCGTTTATTTTACAGCTTTTAATACCACACGCCAGCAGTTCCACAATCTACCATCTACAGTGCTTTTATAATTTTACAACTTTTAGAGAATCTTTTTACAAGATTTTAACTTATGTTTCAAATTGCAGATAGAATATTTTAAATCATGTGTTGAAGTGACTGTAGCTTTTAGCAAAAAACCCCCTGACGATGATCCTAGAATCGAAACACGTGTAGGGGTACAATTTTAACAATTTTATAATAAAGCTACTTAAAAAGTGGTTTTAGTGTGCATCGGTTGGTTTATAACTTAATTTAATTATTAAACTTAGTAAAATAGCTGTGTGAGGTATACGGATGCGGAAGTACTGGCTATCATTTTCTTATAAAAACTATATTTGAGGTAGTAGCTTTTATGGACAAGACCCTCTGATGATGGACCAAGGTCCGAAACATATGTAGGGGCATATAATAAGGACGCTACAATGAAGGTGGCTCAATTTGTGAATCAGTTGATTTAATTTTGTTTCATTTGATTCGTGAAGATGAACGGTGATAATAATGTGAAATGTTAGTGTTGTTTTGAAGGATGAAATTCTTAAGAAAATTGGACTCTATTCTAGTGTAAATAGAACACAATAACTAAATCATATATCTATTTATTTATAATTTAACTAACGTCTTCTCACAAAGGAGTTCACTGGATATACAGCTAGTAAGTTTTATTCATATGTGTATTTACCCAGCCTCCTATACAATGGGTACCGGGTCTTTCCCGGGGGTAAAGCGGACGAGGCGTGGTGCTGACCACCCACCCCCAACTAGCGCCGGGGTCCAGAATGAGCAGAGCTGTACCTCTACTCCCCCTTTGGGCCTTCATGGCCTGTTATAGGGAAAACTTTACTTTACTTTACTTTACTTTACTTTACTTTACTTTACTTTACTTTACTTTACTTTACTTTACTTTACTTTACTTTTACATATGTGCATTTGATGTTGAACTGAAAATAGTCTATACTTTTAATTCCCATAATTAAGTAATTGGGTCCATTTTTCGTGAAATTTCCTCTGCGAAAATTTACTGTTTTGCTGAATGAGTTTAATCCTGGAGCGGACATAATTCACATCTGGACACCACAATACGTGCAAAAATTTTAAAATAATATTAATAATAATAATAAGTATTATTATTATTATTATCTCAATCGGTTTGATTAAGCATAAATTTCTGGGGCTTTTTCACAAATGTTCTAATAATTCTAGGCATACAATTTTATTTAACAGACGTTGCGGTAGTAGCAATGTGCTACTTTAATATAATCTGGGATTTTGTCGTTTTTCCTAAGCAAGAACATAAAATGGTTACCGTTCATGGCTCAAAGTACTGGTATATGGTGTAAAGGTAAAATCATCCCTATATTCACCGTAAAACATATAGAGTGGGTGGAGGTATAGTTTCACTCATTCTTAACCTCGGCATCTGAAATGTCATGATAAGATAGGATTTCTCGTCCTGTGCAGAACGAACGCTAAAGTTAAAAGTTTAAAATAAGGAGATTGTGCTGGCTTGCTGCTTCGTCCTCGGAACACCTGCCATCTTGTTCCCGCATTTTAACAAGTGTCTTCTCCATTTACGCTCCAACAGCTGTATTCATGACGACTGCTCAGTACGTTATACAGAATTGTCGTAGCGAACAGATCGATACGAAACAAAAAGGGCGAATTAGCGATTCCGTAAAACCCCTTACTTTGCTTTTATTCCATTAAAGGAATAATAGAATGTTTTTACTGCACCTTTGCTCTCGCTTTTCTCTTATCAACACTTTCGTATAATTTTATTTTCAACTTCGTATTGCTTTCTTGTTTTCCTTTCTCCCTTTCTTTCTTTTCTTTCTTTCTTTTTCCTGTTATGTTACTACAGCTTGGTTCAGGACTCGACTGCCTTAACTCTCTTTCTCCATTAGTTTCTGTCTACTGCTGTCGCCAGCCAACCATAAAATCTACAGGATGTTTCCGCTGACATTGTCATGGGCTGCTTGGGAATAAATAAAATAAATAAATACATTCCACGTTCATCTTTCTGTTTGGTAGGTTGCCTAATTTGGTTCCATCCAGCTAAGATAGTGTGAAGCCACTCAACATGAATTTCTTTTTTTTGGGGGGGGGGGGGGGGGGGATGGTCACCAGCCCCGCCTTCAAACTGAAACACCATAGTACTTCTCTTTTCCTGGTAAAGGCAAAGGTAAATTTCACCCTAGAACAGGCCATGAAGGCCCAGAGAGGGAGTAGAGATATAGCTCTATTCTTTCTTTGACCTCGGTGTCTTTGCCTGGTAACTCGCTTGAATTCTGACCGGCATGGGGACTCCCCCAACAGAAAAGTAATCCCTGTGTTTTTATTCAGGTTTTATCTATGTATTTGTTGCGACTAGGTCAGACGTAGCTAGAAATATATCTCGGGCTGGGACTAATAAATCGTAGAATTCTTTTGTTAACAAAGAATCAGAGTTATTTTTGGCAACAAAATGCCAAAAATGACGCTGAATTATGGGCCAAAGGGACGAAGGACGGACTGACGGAGAGACATGACGAAAGAAACAGTCGCTTTTCGCAATTCTAAAAACGCACCTAAAAATTGTTAGAAATGTATAGGTTAGAGTTGAGGTTTTTTTCCAAATTATGCAACTTTTGCTAAAATACTAATCAATTAAGCATGTCCAAAATTAATTTTCATCGAAACTGGTGTAATAATTTTAAAAAATCCACATACAGACTTTCAAATACACAGACGTCATACCCTTACAAGCAACCAGGTCATATCAGCCTGATCCTCAAGCCACTCTCATAGTAATAAATTGACCTATTGACCTGCCATTTCCTTAAACGAGACCTGTTTCTAACTGCAGGGTTTTAGATGATGCCTCTGCCAGTGTGTCTTCAACTGAAGTACTTTCCTCACGTTAACAGCAAAGAATAAGGAACTTTTAACGTTTATTGCTACTCTACTTGTTTCCTTCGTTAAATTACGTAACCTGGCAGAAAGCTCCTCAACTGGCAACCCGCTCTACAGTCAGCTACTTCATTGCTCTTATAGCCTGATTGTAGAGGAATGCAAAAGTGGCCTTAGGCACGAGAATTTAATCGTTTGAAATACTGCATGCATGATGTTGGTGGTAACAGGAAGGAGGTTTGTCGAAGAAGAAGGAAGAAAGAAAGAAAGAAGAAACGTAAGAACAAAAAAAACAATAAGAATAGATAGAGCAACACAAATGAAAAAATGAAACAAAGAAAAAAGAAATAATCGAAAGAAGGGATACAAACGGAAAAATAAGTCAAAGAAGGAAACAAAAGACAGAGAGAAGAAAGAAAGGAAGAAAAAGAAACTTAGAACAAAAAACAAACACAAGAAGAATAGAGATACACAAATCAAAAAATGAAACAAAAAAAGAAAAAATCGAAAGAAGGGATACAGACGGAAAAATAAGTCAAAGAAGGAAACAAAAGAAAGAAGAAAGGAAGGAAGAAAGAAAGGAAGAAAAAAGAAACTTAAAAAAAAACAAACACAAGAAGAATAGATAG
The DNA here is from genome assembly GCA_021186555.1 of Reticulitermes speratus. NCBI lineage: Eukaryota > Metazoa > Arthropoda > Insecta > Blattodea > Rhinotermitidae > Reticulitermes > Reticulitermes speratus. The sequence goes on from JAJKFL010000002.1 coordinate 4,186,930, forward strand.
AGATAAATAAATCAAAAATGAAACAAAAAAAAAAAAATCGAAAGAAGGGATACAGACGGAAACATAAGTCAAAGAAGGAAACAAAAGAAAGCAGGAAAGAAATAAAGGACGAAACAAAGACACACGCCAAGCTCAACAAAGTTATACAATATTGACATTAGAATATAGAACTGTTTTCCTTTATTATGTTATTTAACTGCGCGGGGAGTTTCTAGACCAGCTGACGACCTGTTAGCTTCTCAAGAAGGACTGTGCTCCATGGAGTTAGTTAGTTAGTTAGTTATGTTATTTAATTAGCTGGATTAAATTAGCCCAGAATTACGTACTGATGATATTTTCGATGGATTGTGCTGTCGTGTGTTTCCTATACGGACCGTGACGTCAGAGCAATGATTCCTCAACAGGTTGGCACTGTCCAACATACAACAATTCATAGCATCCAAGGTGACGATAATTACATTTGTTTCATAGTTTATAATAATAACTATCAATTAGGTTTAGATCTTTGTACAGAGTGTCATTGGGGGGGGGGTCATTGTAATTAGTCAATTGTGAAGGATTTGGAGCGGAGAAGTCTAGATTTATTTTTAAATTATAAAATCAAGGACAATACAGCATAATTGCTAAATCTAAAGAAATGAATAAATGACTGTTTTAAATGTAAAAGTTGATTCTCTGTCCCCAATGAATTTTAAATTATTAATCCAAATGAAATAAAATTTAATATTTTTTTTTTACAATTTTCCTTTCGATTTCAAAATTTGTGTTAGGGGCCGTCATTGTGATTACTCGCCCAGGGCGCCAAAATGCTACTTAGGCCACTGTTCAGCCAACTCCCTCACAAGAGGGACGTTCTGTTATGGAAGGTAATTAAGAAGTCATTAGAACATTACATATATCTCATTTATTTCACTTACGTATCATTAATTTTCAACAAAATTCCGGGGCACACTGATGAATGTACCTCATCTTGGCACATTCCACAATAATTACGAAGTGTAAATAGCTGTTTGTAAGTGGCTGCAAATTCAAGAGCATGATGGAATTTTTAAACTAGTGCCAAGTTATTATAAATACAATATGCTCGGGGTTATATTGAATATCATTATACTCCAGTGCAATAAAAAATTGTTTATAACATTTTAATAACTTCCGGTTCAGTTTTTACGACGTAAGGAATTACTTATTGCACATGCTTAGTACATACATACATACATATCTGCTCTTAAGCCACTCTTATACCAAAATAATCGCTTGTACTGAAGGAAATGAATCCAAAGTGCGAGCAGAAGCAGTCAATACAAGACGTAAATGTAATGTCCGATGTCCTGTACAACTCGTCTCTTACGAATAAAAGATGCCGGGACGTATTTTAAAAAAAAAAAAAAAGAATGGAGCTCCATTGGTATAAGACAGTGTGTATTAGGTCGCCGGGCATCAACATTGGAATTCTATAAGGAAAGACATTAGGTAACTGTAGGCTGATGCACTGAAACTGAGAAGAAACAGACAGCACATAGCTGTAGCAGCCGGTAATGCTTTCACGAAAAGGAACACACGTAAAGGAGAAAGTTCCTTAAACAATTACAGTAACATTGTTTTGTGATATTCGTTTAATTTAATCCTGATGCAGATATTGTTACATTAGAACTTAATACATTTCTGTGTCTACACCATTGTTGCATAAAGCGGTGTAAGTTTCTGAACTAACATTGTTGGAGTTAGGAAGTTAAACAGGGTACAATAGGTTACTGACATTCATAACAATCTACGCAATGTGCGTATAACATAAAATTGAGATGCGTTCGCGTAACCGTTGTTGCTGTGGAAAAGCAATAAGTATTATATATTCTGAGTGTGTGTCTGTAGCCTTAGTTATCCAGCATGCAATGCGCATGGGCCGTATTATATTGTTATCTGTGGCCTGTCTGGCTGTACCGTATTTTTCCACATTATCTCATAAACGGCACGATTTTGGGAAAAAGTTATTGAACATAAAATGTGTGTTTTGATTTTCTCTACAACTTTTGTCTGAAACATTTCTCATTCTAAGAAGAATTCAGCGAGATATTATCATAAATGTACATAGGTCTTCATGTAAAGTACCGTTATTCTTGTCAGAATTTAACGAAACTTGGATTTTGTCGACATATTTTCGAAAAAATTCTCTAATACTAGCTTTAATGAAAATCCTTCCAGTGGGAGCCGAGTTCTACCATGCGGACAGACAGACAGTCGCCTTTCACAGTTACACGAAAGTGCCTGAAGTATTAGAGCGGTGGCCCTAAGCGTTGAACCATATTCATCGTAATCCCTTTGCACTCCATGAATTCACACAAGCGGAGGTGAGGTATAGCTTCACTTCATCTTAACTTTGGCAGTTAAAAAAGGGGGTTAATAGTGAGGCTGTGCCAGGGTTCGAACCCCGGACCGTCCAGTCCGTACTATTAGTCTGTTATAAAAATAATAAGAGCTGATGAATCTGACATGTCCATATGTTACATAAGGCTGCGTGAAGATTCGTGAATTCATGTCCTTTGTAATACTGCAGGACATCAACAATGCTTGTGTCTTCACGCAGTTATCTTCGTCTTAATATAACACACTATAATTTTTCCCCATGACGCAACAGCCCCTAGTTGGCCTGGGCCTCTTCCTTATCGAGGCTTCACGATCACACTTTAGACACACCATACTCGGTAGGACTCCTCTGGACGAGTGATCGGCCCGTCGCAGAGAACTCTACCTGACAACACACAACACTCACAAGAGACAGACATCCATGCCCTAGGCGGGATTCGAACCCGCAATCCCAGCAAGCGAGCGGCCGCAGACCCACGCCTTAGACCGCGCGGCCACGGGGATAACACAATATAATTAACCAATATAAATATAGAAACTTAATACATTTCTTAAAGATGACGTATTCGTATTAAATTAAAGAAGCATAGCATTTACGATATATATATATATATATATATATATATATCTTATGTAGACAAATGTACACTGTTTTATGTTATTTAACACAATTTTTATTAAATGTTGCCCAACATGTTTCTAGCCTATATAAGGCTCATCTTCAGGGGTTCTTTTGTTGAAATTACAACAGCTATATTATTGGTATATAAAATTCTTAAAAAGCCGTTAGATGTGCTGGTTATTGGTATCTGTACCGGTCATGCTGCTTTCACTATAGATTAGTTGGGAGGCCTAGTGAAAGCAGCATGACCGGTACAGATACCAATAATATAGCTGTTGTAATTTCAACAAAAGAGCCCCTGAAGATGAGCCTTATATAGGCTAGAAACATGTTGGGCAGCATTTAATAAAAACTGTGTTAAATAACATAATACTGTGTACATTTGTCTGCATAACATATATATATAATTAAAAATGTACGGTACAAGTAACGTAAAATATATATATAGTCGAACTCGGTTATTACGTCATAAAAGGGACTGAATATTAGTGTCTTTATAAACGAGTGACGTTATAACCGAGGAGTTTAACAGTGACGAATTAGTTATTAAGACAGAATATCTGAATCTACAGGCGAGGTGTCGTTTAAACCTACGTCGTTATAACCGGTTTCTACTGTGTTTGTATAATATTAATTATTATATATTTATATGATGGGCCGCGATAGCTCAGTCGGTATAGTGACTCGCTACGAGCTGGACGGTCCTGGGATTGAATCCCGGTAGGGGCGAGATTTTTCGCAGACCGTCCAGACCGGCTCTGGGGCCTACCAGCCTCCTGTACAATGGGTACCTGGTCATTCCCGGGGGTAAAACGGCCGGGGCGTGGCGTTACCACCACCCCATCTAGCGCCGAGGTTAAAGAAAGAGTAGAGCTATACCTCTACTCCCCCTCTGGGCCTTCATGGCCTGTTATAGGGATGACCTTTACCTTATTATATATTTACATAAAGTATTCAACAGCCGATAAAGCAGTAACCTGTCAACCTACATAGCACGAATATTCCCATTTTCAGACATCTAACGTTTAATGTTTCGTGCTTTATGGTAACGTTGATTGCTTAGTTATGCCTCACCATCACTTTATTGGTACCGACAGTTCTCTCTCTTATTTCTGTCTACAATCATCGCTTCTGTTATACAACTTTTGAAAGTTTCATTCTTTCTTCTTTTTTTTTTTTTTTTTTGCATTTTTTCCCCCTTTTCCCCCTGCTATTTCAGTCTCTGTCTAGAATGCCAACCCCAGAGTGCGCATTTCAACTATGGCATTCTTACGTGCTAGCCTGTTCAATAAAAGCAGAATTTCCCCGTCTCTTGTAGGAACTATGTCGTACAAACTTGTGAGGATGCAGGGTGTATGGATGGTGCTGATTTCACCGCATGGTAAATGGTATTCGTATTAAAATGGGTCGAGAGGGGAGAAAATCGAGAAATGCGCGGGGTGGGAAAAAAAAAGTCTTGGAAGGAGAAATATTCCATTTCGAAGGCTCACATAGAGTGTCAAGGATCAAATTCAGCTCCATTCCTTTGGAAACCGAGGTTTAGTGGGTATGTGACGTAGGCACACCAGAATTGCTTCTGTTCTTCCGTCATACGGAGACTAAGCTGAGTGCTCGGCGGCCATGGTTCTTATCTCGTAGGGTCAAGAGGTTTTTCTTTTGTCCAAAATTCCAGGCCAAGTCTGGGGACCACACAAGTCCTATACGAAGGGTAAAGGTAAAGCAATCCCTGTAAATCCTGTATAGACCCTGAGGTTTTCAAAGGTTGAGGCTTCCAGATTTGAAGACAATCTTAACATAAAGGTGGTAAGGTTGTCAGCCATAAGCACCGGCCGCCTTTGCCACCCAGGAATATTCCTGTTACTCATTTCTATTGGAGGCTAAGTTGACTCCAGGGCCGTAGTGCGACCGGAAAGATCAATACAAATATTCCATTCACAGTATCGGGAACCTAACCGCGACCTTCCAGCTTGTAGCTCTCGAGGCTTTGTTCGCAGTCAATCGCTTCCAAACACATCTCTTCCAGTTTTGACCAGGCAAATGGAAATGGTCAGCTTCCTCCACTATTACATTTGATTAGATATGAATTTCAGATGTATTTTATTAGAGGGAGTTCTCGGACGATCATTAGGTGTCTTGACAGGCAATGTCTTTGTTTTCTTACAGAATTTACCCGTCGTCTGACACTGCTAGCGTCCCAAGCAGACGTCTACATATGCACGTTAAATTCATGTTTCAGTATCCGATGAAGGGCTTAATTACTTAACAAGAAATTCTTTCACTGTAGGTCGCAGAAATGACACATCCACGCCGGACTTTTCTTACACTGAAACACGACTCCACGACGCGGCAGAATTTATTTTCATCCTGGTGTAAGAAGGTAAGTGGAAATATATTTCTCATGAAAATATTACCTGGCATTTGTTGGTAATTCCGCCATGTCCGTGAGTTTAGCTAAAACTTTCGAATTTACTGTACAAGCTTATATTATTGTGTCAACAGCATTTTGTTTGAGATAATTTCAAAGCTGCAGAAATCTCTACATAATGTAGTTACTATAATTTGATCCATACTGTACAAGACAATTATATGCACAGGTTACTTGGACCAGACCACCCAATTTAGCCTCCAAGTTACCATATCAAATGTGTCAGCCCCTAACACTGTGTCCTGACTTAACTACCCGTTCTGTCTATACACTAGATAGGACAGTGTTAATCAGCTTGCTTAGGCCAGCGCAAGCTAATTGTGATACAGAATTACATGAATGGTAGAATGCGTTAGTACAAAAGGAAACACGTGCCGTTGGTACCGAATTTCATGACTGCAGGCTTGAATAGTTGAATGAAGTAACACAAAGGATCAGAAGACCAGAGCAAGCATACTAATGAGACAGATATGTCTGCGAGAGTTGTATGCCTTTACATACAGAGGGAATTTTGAGTATGTGCGAGAGAATTCCATTAACTGGTAACACTCAAATCTGGCGATTTTATGTTCAGACGCTTGTTATGAGCTTCTGTAAGTCATGATAGCCGTGTAATAAGACTGTAGCACTATTGACAGTATGGTGTAGTTGGTTGTACTGAATGTGTAACTAGAGAGACAGCTTTTATCGTACAGGTGTTGCTGAGTATTCAAGTCTTGTGGCATGTGGTGCCCTGTCTCTGGTTTAGCGGTGCCCTGTCTCTAGTTTAGCGGTGCCCTGTCTCTGGTTTAGCGGTGCCCTGTCTCTGGTTTAGCGGTGCCCTGTCTCTGGTTTAGCGGTGCCCTGTCTCTAGTTTAGCGGTGCCCTGTCTCTGGTTTAGCGGTGCCCTGTCTCTGGCTTAGCGGTGCCCTGTCTCTGGTTTAGCGGTGCCCTGTCTCTGGTTTAGCGGTGCCCTGTCTCTGGTTTAGCGGTGCCCTGTCTCTGGTTTTACGGTGCCCTGTCTCTGGATTTAGCGGTGCCCTGTCCTGGTTTAGCGGTGCCCTGTCTCTGGTTTAGCGGTGCCCTGTCTCTGGTTTAGCGTGCTCTGTCTCTGGTTTAGCGGTGCCCTGTCTCTGTTAGCGGTGCCCTGTCTCTGGTTTAGCGGTGCCAGTCTCTGGTTTATCGGTGCTCTGTCTCTGGTTTAGCGGTGCCCTGTCTCCGGTTTAGCGGTGCCCTGTCTCTGGTTTAGCGGTGCCCTTTCTCTGGTTTATCGGTGCCTGTCTCTGGTTTAGCGGTGCCTGTCTCTGGTTTAGCGGTGCCCTGTCTCTGGTATAGCGGTGCCCTGTCTCTGGTTTAGCGGTGCCCTTCTCTGGTTTATCGGTGCCTGTCTCTGGTTTAGCGGTGCTCTGTCTCTGGTTTAGCGTGCCCTGTCTCTGGTATAGCGGTGCCCTGTCTCTGGTTTAGCGGTGCCCTGTCTCTGGTTTAGCGGTGTCCTGTCTCTGGTTTAGCGGTGCCCCTGTCTCTGGTTTATCGGTGCCCTGTCTCTGGTTTATCGGTGCCCTGTCTCTGGTTTACGGTGCCCTGTCTCTGGTTTAGCGGTGCCCTGTCTCTGGTTTAGCGGTGCCCTGTCTCTGGTTTAGCGGTTCCCTGTCTCTGGTTTAGCGGTGCCCTGTCTCTGGTTTAGCGATGCTCTGTCTCTGGTTTAGCGGTGCCCTGTCTCTGGTTTAGCGGTGCCCTGTCTCTGGTTTGGCGGTGCCCTGTCTCTGGTTTATCGGTGCCCTGTCTCTGGTTTAGCGGTGCCCTGTCTCTGGTTTAGCGGTTCCCTTTCTCTGGTTTATCGGTGCCCTGTCTCTGGTTTAGCGGTTCCCTGTCTCTGGTTTAGCGGTGCCCTGTCTCTGGTTTAGCGATGCCTGTCTCTGGTTTAGCGGTGCCCTGTCTCTGGTTTAGCGGTGCCCTGTCTCTGGTTTGGCGGTGCCCTGTCTCTGGTTTATCGGTGCCCTGTCTCTGTTTAGCGGTGCCCTGTCTCTGGTTTAGCGGTTCCCTTCTCTGGTTTATCGGTGCCCTGTCTCTGGTTTATCGGTGCCCTGTCTCTGGTTTATCGGTGCCCTGTCTCTGGTTTATCGGTGCCCTGTCTCTGGTTTAGCGGTGCCCTGTCTCTGGTTTAGCGGTTCCCTTTCTCTGGTTTATCGGTGCCCTGTCTCTGGTTTATCGGTGCCCTGTCTCTGGTTTATCGGTGCCCTGTCTCTGGTTTAGCGGTGCCCTGTCTCTGGTTTATCGGTGCTCTGTCTCTGGTTTAGCGGTGCCCTCAAAACTTCGGTAAACGGTAACTCAGTGGCAATGCGCGACTTTCCAGAAGAACTGAGCCCTCTTCTCGGAAGGTCTGTCTCCAGCACTCGACCAAACTCACAGAGTACCATTCCATTATGCATGAATCTCGAGTAATTACTAGCTAGCAGACGAAACAAGAGAGTACCCAGGTACTTGAGTGACTTGCTCTTTGCCCAAATAAGAATTTGGCAAGCTAATTACATAGAGGCCCATCCCAGTGGCCACGCGGTCTAAGGCGTGGGTCTGCGGCCGCTACCTTACTGGGATTGCGGGTTCGAATCCCGCCTAGGGCATGATGTCTGTCTGTTGTGAGTGTTGTATGTTATCAGGTAGATGTCTGTGCGACGGGCTGATCACTCGTCCAGAGGAGTCCTACCGAGTGTGGTGTGTCTAAAGTGTGTGATCGTGAAACCTCGAAAAATGAGGCGGCCTAGGCCCCCAAGGGGCTGAGTCATTAAAAAATTTCATAAAGACTGAAATACCTAATTAGCTCTAGAAGAAGGTAAGTAACCCATAATAATAATAATAAAATAATAATAATAATAACAATAATAAATTAATTGTAATTTTATTATATTCTTGCAATTTCTGTGTTATTACTCTCACTTTAAATAGCACATTTTCAGTAATCTTATAAGACTTAATTCAAAGTCTATTGGTATTTAGTATTCTTCGCAATCTTTGTGGGGTTCCTGAAAAAATTATTTTAATTTTTTTCAAAGATGCGGACGCAGTTTTCATTCAAGAGTAATGCATGTGAAGTTTTGTGGTAGAGAAACTGACAATTGGACAGGGGTTTCTCCTATTAATTCAATTTTTCCCCTATAAATTTCCATTCCCCAAATGGTCCACATTCATTAGTTTATCATCAGGGTAGGGTAGAATTGATGCATTAACGCCTGTGAGACGAAGTGTCTCGATCTTACTCCAAATGGAAGATAAATCCATGCATTCAAAAAAAAAAACTCCCAATCGAAATGAACCCTACACTGACATTTTAAACAGAACAGGCTGATGTGCCGAATCTTTTGTTTGCTGCCCATTATAAATTAACAATTTCAAACATCGCTTCTATACGTACAGCAGTGACATTAATTCGTGACTCTCACACAGTCATAACATACGAATCACTATAAATTCGTGTATCATTCATTAGACCTGATTGCATATTAGATTTATGTTCCACAATATACTTTTAATTGCACGCTATAATTAAATTTTTCACGATGTAGACTAACTAAAAACTAAAAACTGTTTACTCTTAACTTAAAAGTTTCAGACTGCAGAAGCGTATAAACAAACCGTCGTGACATGAGTTGAAGCGGTAAGTTCTGGATTATTCCAGAACAGAAAAGATAACGGAAATTTTGAGTAAGTCTACTATCGGTGTGAATGAGATCTTTCCTCTTCTGGGATTTTACGCAGCGTAGAATGGTAGTTAGTCACCGACGTTTCGGGACAACCTGTCGGGTTTCATCTTCTTGTACTGTTTGACTCTTAAAGATGGGACTGATAGGTTGTCTCGAAACGTCGGTAACTAAATACGAATCTATGCTGCGTAAAGTCCCAGAAGGGCGACGATCTCACGTCGAATATCGATTTAGCGGGATATCATTCTTGCGATTCTTAAAGATGGGACCGATAGGTTCTCCCGAAACGTCGGTATCTAACTACGAATCTATGCTGCGTAAAGTCCCAGAAGGGCGACGATCTCACGTCGAATATCGATTTAGCGGGATATCATTCTTGCGATTCTTAAAGATGGGACCGATAGGTTCTCCGGAAACGTCGGTATCTAACTACGAATCTATGCTGCGTAAAGTCCCAGAAGGGCGACGATCTCACGTCGAATATCGATTTAGCGGGATATCATTCTTGCGATTCTTAAAGATGGGACCGATAGGTTCTCCGGAAACGTCGGTATCTAACTACGAATCTATGCTGCGTAAAGTCCCAGAAGGGCGACGATCTCACGTCGAATATCGATTTAGCGGGATATCATTTTTGCGATTTTGAACGTCTCTGAGGTTTTTATGTACATTTATTGCAGATAGTAATGCATCGTTACGGGGGATAATTTATTGCACAGTTGGTAATTATTTTTTCCCTCATTACAAGCAAACAAATTTAAAATAAAATTTGGTCTCACAGAGGTACTTCTGTTGGGGCCTCACAGTTTTTTCTGTGAGCGTCTTTGATAAAATGTACCAAAATCACATTCCACTTTAATATAAACGAAACCAAAATTACGTTATTTTAACTAATGTTAGGGTAGATTATTTTGTATTTATTTCGAAAAATTTGCACATCAAATAAAAAAAGAAGTAAAGTCGATTTCACGTAATATTAATAATATTAACTTCGCAGTGTATGTTTCTATAGATTTAATATAAATTTAATACAAATTTATGCAAAATCATACAAGAAATTTTAGGAGATGAAAAAATTGGACCGACCCCAAAAAAAAAAATGGAAAGAGCCTTCTACAAATTTAATTTATTTTATGTCGTTTACAATAGTTGGTCACCCTTTAAATGAAAAGTATTCTCCATATATTAATATATTTTAATAATAAAAGTGCACAACTTTTTAGACACCCAGTCTTACAGCAAATTACGCACCATCATACGGTGCTTCCTGTGGGCCCCTTGTAACACAGCACTGTAATGGCCTCACGCACTACCCCATTATCCAAGGACACCCGATAAATTACACTTCCATTTCCTCAACCCACCACCAAAACTATGTTCTCTCTTCTTCTGCTTTTTCTTACACTCATTTTGGAGTTTTACTTCATTTTAGCCTGATTTTCGTAAGAAAAGAAACTCGTCACAGCAAGTATAATTGCTCTTCCAAATTACGTATATTTGTAACATATCCAAAATAATAATGTTGTAATATTTATAAACGGAAGCCATAATGGTATGACAATAAGTAACACATTAACAAATGTCGTAAATTGTCGTAAATTGCATAAATAACACTACGTATTCCGTCTGACACAAACTTTATTTATTATTAATTTATTAATTATTTATATTTTATTTTTATTAATTTATAAATATTATTTATTTATTCATTATTAGTTTTTTTCTTTGTCAAATGTATCGATAAATATCGTCAAAAGATACACTGATTTTAGCGTACTTTACTTCAGGAATTTTTTTTATAATCTTATTTTTACCCAATAAGTGAGAATAAAATTCTCTGAAATATAAGACAAAAAAAAACAAAATTTCAAAATTTTCAGTTCATGAATCAATTGTAAAAATTGTCCTGGCGTGAATTTTTGTACAGCATCTTCTTCTGCATTAACATTTATGTCAACGTGTTCGACGTTTATCAACCAGTGGGCCAAGAATTACATCTAACGCCACTGGGATATTTTGATTTAACTTTTGTATCAAATTCTAAATTGGCAACGCAATCAATCTTTGCTTAAAACTAAGTACACTAAGACTGATATTTTGATTAATACTTTTTTATCAAATCATAAAATCGCAGCATGCTAATACGCTAAAAAAATACAGCTGTTATAATCTTTCATATTTTTTTATGCAAAGTCCACACCAAATTGTAACGGTTTTAAAAGATTTATATCTTAAAAGCCTCATTTATTTGTGTATGCCCTATATAAGTTCTGTTTGTTAGTAAACTGCATTATTTATATCAGCCTCTTCTATGCAAATTAATACTTGTACTGCCTAAAAACGCAAAAAACGTATCGGATATCTTACCAAACCTTAGTAACAAGCAATAAAGACTCCAGACTGGAACTCTGCTTGACGTATTTACTGCAAAAAATTCCACATCGTCACCTACAATCTTTGAGAACATATTTTTTTCGAATTTTTAATCAGATTTAATTAATTGAATAAATTCGGAAGTTAATTTTGGAACATGGTGTGGTCTACTGAAACAAGAACGAATCGTAGCCCGTCAGGTGCAGTTCGGCTGGCAGTTGTGTTGTGGTCAGGCAGGATGCTAGTCGCTCAGAAAGAACACGTGCGACCGTATAACGGCGATAAGACGTCGTGACGCATTATATGTCAGATAAATATTTGAACAGTCTCTGTTAAAGTGTGTGCTGTGTTTTAACTTAGTGTGATGAGGAATAAATTGAGTTATTGTACTAAACTTGATGTCGTAACGAATATTCCAAGTTCGCCATGTTGGATCTTGCAAATGTATGGTGGATTGTGGTAAGTAAGGAAATAACAAAGGAATACTTGTGTTGTAGTAGTGTACGCAGATATATCGATATGTATTTCATAAACTTAAATTTGATAAGAGTATTTCTTCGAAGAATTTATGACGTGAGCTATACTGAGCTCTGTGTCATAAACACAGGTATTTGTGACTGTCCAGTAACAATCCACTGCTTTTCAGAGATATAGGTTTTACAGTGGAGCAGAAAGCAAATAGACGGACACAGGTGTCTGGCAAAATTATTATTTAATGAATTAAGAATATCAGGACTTGAAACTGTGTCGTTTTTTTCCATCCGCACGTAACAGACATGGCTTGTAGTTACACATATGAAGGACAAGGTCATTACAGTCAGTGGCGTTAGGAGGATAATTTCCTGACTATAGCATTACAGCCTCTATACTTGGTCGAATACAAATATCCAGTGTTAATAGTAAAATGTACAGCGAAATTGCAATTTAATGTCAATTGTTTCGGTGAAGGGATTCTGAATAAACCATAGGTAGAGATGAGAATTGTTCAATGCGTAGCCTTGGAAAAGGGCTTGAGGGCGAAGGGCCATTACAGCGTGATAGGGAAGACTATGTAGACTGCATGTTAACGAATGGGAATAGTACTACCTGTGTCGTAAATTTGAGATCGTATTTAATTATTATAATTATATAATGCTCTGTATTAATTGAAACAAAGGGTAGGAAATTTTACAGGAGACGAAACTTAGTGTATGGAATATTGCAGAAATGCAACTGATGCGTGACGTCAGCCAAGTTATGTAGCTTCTTTTAGCAAAATTGTTGGCAGTCATTAGATTCAACATCAGGAATATATATGAGTAAAGACGCAATGTAATATAGTACATAAACATCCATTTTTACAAAGTTATATTCGCGACGAATATAATGGAAAATATTACTAGCAGTGTTTTGGAAATATAGCTAGGTAGTGACGTCACGGTTTCAAACACTCATGGCTGTCAACATAAATACTCAAACGCAAATGCTATTACAAAGTTTGTGTTTTAGATTTATATTCGTATTAACAAGAGTTCAAATCGAGACGAATGAGGTGGGCGGGGCATGTAGTACGTATGGGTGAGGGGAGAGGTGCATACAGGGTTTTGGTGGGGAGACCTGAGGGAAGGAGACAACTTGGAAGACCCAGGCGTAGATGGGAGGATAATATTAAAATGGATCTTCAAGATGTGGGATTGGGGGGGCATGGACTGGATTGATATGGCTCAGGATAGGGACAGGTGGCGGGCTGTTGTGAGTGCGGGTAATGAACCTTCGGGTTTTATAAAACGCGGGGAATTTCTTGACTAGCTGACGACCTGTTAGCTTCTCAAGAAGGACTGTGCTACATGGTAGTTAGTTAGTTATTTTTATAGTTAGTTAGTATTAACAACAGTAAGGTGAATCCGTCACTAATATGAAACCTGAAATTGTGTTCTCGTTAAATTGCATTTCTTGTCTTTTTTTCATACGCTGGCAACTCCATCTTGTGCCTTTTATGAGTGTATTGTGTTGACAGTTATGGAAAAATACGGCTAGAATTATTTGACATGGGGAACGAAAGACGTAGAAATTGAAGGAATCATCATTGATTGTGTCTTCGTCTCCATTTACCATAAATATTTCAATAACAAGAGAAATAAATTGCCGTAAACACAGCCATTCTTCTTGTCATGTTATTGTCTCGCACAACGAGATGACAAAAGTAGAAATTATAAACATTTCTTCGGTTAAAACAAATAAAACTTCGAAGTATTACTGAATGAAGAAGTGTAAAGAGCTAGATGATAGCATAAAATTTTTCCGTCTTTGTTTTGCTTTAGGTGAATATAATGGGAACTGAAAGCATAAAATTTCTATGGGAATTTTGAGGTTCTCGCAGCGGTTTTTTTTTTTAAATTCAAACCTTCTGGGAAATTATGGAAATTATTAGTGACAATTATAAAGTGCCTGCAAGTAAATACTGTTTTACACCAACCAAATGCACTATTTATGTAAGAATAATATAATATTGTGTAAAACAGGATTTATATTCAAAAATGCACGGTGAAATTAGAATAAAGTTTGTCTGCAAGTGTTTAGTCTTTATCTAGGAGCAAATTTTGTCACCAAATCTCTGTTGTTACACTTGGTAAAATTTTAACTGAAAATAATTTGTGGCGGTGAGGAAGGTAATGGTAATTATAAAGCCCTTTTGACAGCTGAAGAAAAAGAGAAATTACTTTCGGATGTTTTTAGTTAGTGATAACCACAAAAGTAAGGTAAGCAATGCCATTACAGGCCTGGACAGGCCCTGAGGTTTCCAGGAGGTTGAGGCTCACAGATTTCTAGACAATCCGCACATAAGGTGGTAAGGTTGTCAGCCTTACGCACCGGCCGCCTTTACCTCCCAGGAAATATTCCTGGTACTCATTTCTGTTAGAGACTGAGTGATAACCACAAAATTATAAGGTTTAAGTAAAAGCACACAGTTCATAAAATGATTCAAAATGCTAAATTCAACCGTCCCTTAATGTGTTTCATGTTGAAATTTATCAAGAAATTTAAATAAAGAACTTGATCGGACTTCAAATTTGGAATGACGTGGAATTTATTTTACTATCTGTACATTCAAAGTAGCCCGTGTTTTAAATGTCGTAGTTAAACAATAGCACGTACAATTGTGCAGTAGTTATAAATAAACTTAAACACGTACGATACTAAACTTCAGTCTTGTTTCTATTTTCACCGTGCATTTTTCGAGTATAGACAATATTTTTTCACCAACTAAATGCACTTGTTATAAAGACACTAAAATATTCTAAAACTGTTTGATAAAAAAGCCCCGACATGTTTCGGCTCATTAATGAGCCATCCTCAGGGGGTCACAACTGACTGTTCTCAAAACACGTGAAAATTAGATTGTATAATACTCTGGTAAGACGTTGACATATACTCTACAGAGGATTAACATATGTACGTGTTTTGAGAACAGTCAGTTGTGACCCCCTGTAGATGGCTTATTGGTGAGCCGAAACATGTCGGGGTTTTTTATCAAACATTTTAGAATATTTTAGTGTTTTTATAACAAGTGCATTTAGTTGGTGAAAAAACATTGTCTATATTCAGTCTTGTTCTACATAACGTATTTAACGATATACGATATTGACCCCCATACGAAGTGTAATGTCTTTCCTGTTGATTAGCTCTGACAGCGTTACTCTATCAGTACGATGCATATCTTTACTGTTAGTTAGCTGTCAACAGTAACTTTGCACCTGCAGTAAGATAATGTTTTGTTTTGTCTGTGGCCGTCAGGGAGTGTCACAGGTCGAGTGTATTGGTGAACGGGGTGGCTGAAGGGAGTGTTTGGATGTAAAGAGAAGGGAAGAGAAGGGTGAAGAAAGAAAATTTGACTAGCTGGGGGGGGGGGGGGACAATTGATAAGAAAATTGAAGATTTGTGAATGCAGAATTGCAGACAAATCTTTAGGACAATACGTAGTTAATGATAGATTGGGCGTTGTGCAATTTGGTTTTGTTCAAATGAAGAAAAGCGTTTGACAGCTTGTGTTGAAGAGGTGGATGTTAGCGTGCAGACATAATACATACATACATACATACATACATACATACATACATACATACATACATACATACATACATACATACATACACACATACATACATACATACTACATACATATATACATACACACATACATACAAACATACATACATACATACATACATTCATCATACATACATACATACATACATACATACATACATTCATACATACATACATACATACATACATTCATACATACATACATACATACATACATACACACACATACATACATACACAATACATACATACATTCATCCATACACATACATACATACATACAAACATACATACATACATACATACAAACATACATACATACATTCATCCATACATACATACATACATTCATACATAAATACATACACACACATACATATATACATACATACACAATACATACATACATTCATCCATACACACATACATACATACATACACAATACATACATACATTCATACATACATACATACATACATACTACATACATACATACATACATACATTCATACATACATACTATACATACATACATACACACACATACATACATACACAATACATACATACATTCATCCATACACATACATACATACATACAAACATACATACATACATACATACAAACATACATACATACATTCATCCATACATACATACATACATTCATACATAAATACATACACACACATACATATATACATACATACACAATACATACATACATTCATCCATACACACATACATACATACATACACAATACATACATACATTCATACATACATACATACATACATACATACATACATACATACATACATACATACATACATACATACACACATACACATACATACATACACAATACATACATACATTCATCCATACACACATACATACATACATACACAATACATACATACATTCATACATACATACATACATACATACATACATACATACACACATACATACATACATACATACATACATACACACATACATACACACATAACTGGGTTCAGCTAAATCATTCAGTTCGAAATTTTAATGAAAGGTACCAATTATCAGAGTTGGCATCTCTTCTTTTTTTTTTTGTCATCGTTGTTTACTCTGATTGGCCTATTGTCTGCTGTTCATGCTGGAAACCCTCCTCCTGGGAGAAGGCAGTTTTGGAGTGCGTTGAGACCTCTTCTGATAACGCTGATGTCAGTCACGTGGTGTAGTATTATTATGGGCATATCTGAATTGGGGATTTAAATATGGGCGTCCGTCTGAAATGGACATTGTGTAAAGACAATCAAACCAAACATTTCTAAGCAAGAAATTCGGATGTTCAGAAGCAGACATAGGCTAAATCGATTGCGATTTCTTCCCCATTCAGAAAACTGACAGTGAGAATTTTCCAGTAATTGCCACATTGTTTTGAAATTGTTTTGAATGCCACCTCGATGTTTTTCTAAGTTTATGATGTTTGAGTATAAGCTTATAGTAGTGTATCTAATATTTTATTTTGGCTGTTTTAAAAATACATATCTAAATTTTGTTGCAAAAAGCAAGTGTGAAAGTCAGTTTAGCGCTAAAGTGTCTTAACTAAATTTGTGCTAGTTAACGTGACGTTTCAACACTTAATACATAAACATGGCGAAATAACAAAATTATGAGGCAGTTTTGCTAACTTTTCGCCATTATTACCTAGATATTTACCGTAATTTAATGCTTAAATATAAATGTCTATATTCCAGGTAGTTCTTCAAAATATTCTGTGTGCCTTTCTCAAATTCTCCCGAGTTCAGTCAACAATATCTTCCGTTTATTTCCTAATTTAACAGCGTTTTTTACTTATATGAAACAGGGTACACTAACCTAATACCCCCAAGTTCTTAATTGCTTACATTCGCCTCATTCAAAAGACAGGATAAGCCTGTACAGATGCGAGCACAGTAAACTGCAACATAATTTTAATTACTACGTACTTCGAGTCAACACTGTGCGTCGCAATTTGCGGCAGCGCTTCAAAGCAGCAGCACAGTGGCGCCACTGCCTGCCGATTTACATCACTACTCCAACCCCACACACCTGATAAATTTTACTTCACTTTAAGGTTTCTCAAGTTCAAATGGCTGTTGGAAGTCATTAGTACTCATATACAGGGTATACACAAAAGAATGGTGCGGTTTCAATGGTGAATAAAGGGAAACCGCACCATTCTTTTATGTATACTCTGTATAACACACCTGTGACTTTACTGTCTTTCTACTTGCATTGGAACATGAATATTGCGGTCTGCTCTAAGCTGTGTCTATGATTGCTAACATTTTGTTCCTATTTGCTGTAGGTTGATACAGGGTGCCCCAAGAAATATCTGTCAATCTTCATGCGGTTATTCTTTGGCTTATTTTGAAAAAGAAGTTTTATATCAACAACCTCCAAAGATGCTTAGTCATTTGTAAAGTAACGCTGACCTGAGATACCTGTTTAATTAGCTTGATGCTCGAAATGACCTCCTGCATTGACTACGCATAGTTTCTGCCTTACAGTATAAACATTTGTGTAATAAACCTGATTTTCAAATAGCTTAGCCTTAAGACCCATTTTATATAGTTGATTATTTGTATAAAAGTGGAAAGATATATTTATTTTTTAGCTACACATTTCTCTTCGAAAATCCCACATTTCATTCGTGAATTTTAAAATAAGAATTTTTTTTTCAATGGCTCGACAGCCACCCTTGGGGGCCTAGGCCGCCTCATTTTTCGAGGATTCACGATCACACTCTTTAGACACACCACACTCGGTAGGATCCTCGTGATCAGCCCTCGCAGAGACCTCTACCTGACAACACACAACACTCACAACAGCAGACATCCATGCCCCGGCGGGATTCGAACCCACAATCCCAGTAAGCGACCGGCCGCAACCGACGCTTTAGACCGCGCGGCCACTGGGATCGGCTAAATAAGAAAAGTACTTAAATAAAACATTTTATCTGAAAGCAGAAAATATGTATAAATTATACATATAACCACGCTGGAATACACTTTATTCTGTTAATAACACTTTATTCTGTTAATACACTTTATTCTGTTACATACACTTTATTCTGTTACATACACTTTATTCTGTTACATACACTTTATTCTTTACATACACTTATTCTATTACAAACTTTCCTACAACCTTATTCTTACATACACTTTATTCTACACACTTATTCGTACATACACTTTTTCCTATATAACTTTTAAAATAACTTATTCGTTACATACACTTTATCTCCTGTACTACACTTTTTATTCTGTTACTAACTTTATTCTCTATACAGATTTTATAAATTATCTTTACAGTAACACTTATTCTGTAATAATTTATTCTGTTACATACACTTTATTCTTAATACACTTTATTCTGTTACATACACTTTATTCTCTTACATACACTTTATTCTGTTACATACACTCTATTCTCTTACATACTTTTTTATACCTTTATTTTACTACAATTATTCGTTCATAATTTATTCACATTCACTTTACGTACATCACTTATTCTGTTACTAATTTTTCTGTATTTTTCTATACACTTTTATTCTTTACATACACTTTATTCTCTTACATACACTTTATTCGTTACATACACTTTATTCTTACATACACTTTATTCTGTTACATACACTTTATTCTCTTACATACACTTTATTCTGTTACATACACTTTATTCTGTTACATAACTTTATTCTTTACATACCTTTATTCTTACAGATTTTTTAAAAATACGTTTCTCACTTGAGAGGATATATTAGGTGGATGAGAAAATTATTAAAATAATATTAAGAGTATAAATTTAATGTCTTCCAAATGAATAGCGATTATATGTTCATGAAATTGGGAATGTCATATATCTCTCACTTATGTACGTCTTAGATTTTTGTATGTGTATTTCTTTTAGAAATTATTCTTTTATTCAGAGATATTTTAGTCTGTGAAATTAATATAAATTAATTGTTTTAAAGTAAAAACAAAATTCTTTGCGAATGAAAGCGATATATTTCATTACAAGTTGGAAAAATGTCATATGCAAACCAAATCTCAATTATAGGACGCTTATCCCTCTGTTTTGTGTTATTTGCTGACATCTTAGTAAATTATTCTGTTTTTTTCAGGAATTTAATTTTTTCAGTCTGTTCCTCGTATAAAATAAAATTCAGGATCGGTCTTATACATATAAAATCAAAATTCTTTACCGATATAAAATTTATTAAAATCGGTTAATTCTTTTAAACAATTAACTTGAAAGCGTACGCACATTTGGCTAAAGTCTCTGTCTGTAAGACATTCATATTACGCAATATACTTCCCACAAAGAACACACAGACTCCTAGTTTGCTGTTTCGCTTGTTCTCAGAAATATTTCAGCATAACCACAAGCTGCGACGCCGTGATAAAAGTGACGCATGGCAAGTTTGACAAGTAATCAGTCAGTTCAGCTTCCTCATATGCAGTAACTTGCCTTGCTCTGTTCTTGAGTATAAGCTATTATGGCAGTCAATGAGATCAAAAGAGGCTCTGGGACTTCCGGCTGCACCAAATTGTAGAAGTACTGTTTTATTGAACCGCAGACGAAGACATTCTAACTAGCAGGCCTATAAGAAGTTTAAAATTAGTTATTCTCTTTTTTGGGAGATCTAAGGTTATCATAGAGATGGTAATGAAATTTTTAGTAGTGTAGAATATACAGGATTGATATGGCTCAGAATAGGGACAGGTGGCGGGCTCTTGTGAATGCGGTAATGAACCTTCGGGTTCCATAAAACGCGGGGAATTTCTTTACTAGCTGACGACATGTTAGCTTCTCAAAAAGGAATCTACTCCATGGAGTTATTTAGTTAGTTAGTTAGTTAGTTAGAATATAATATCTTGTGGACTGGGAAAAGATTATCAACATTTTGGAGAGGCATACTTTTGCTGATTATTGAAGCCTTTTTTTATATAAGACACTTTGCACCTTGATAAATATTTGCTGAATTTTTGGAAGGATTGCAATTTCTTCTTTTCGAGGTTCAAGCGATTAAGAAGACCTCGTTAGATACTTAGCCAGCTGATTAGTTAGACCGTGGTACAGTAAAGGATAAGAGTCACTGCTGTAAAACGCAATTTCATTGTCGTTTATCAAATTAGGATGTACTTGAAATTCATTTATTTGCGAGTTACGAGGAATACAATTTCTGTTTCGAGTTAATTTTTTTGTAGTAGGCTGAATTTTTTATTTTCAATTTCGCTCGACCCCCCTTAATTTTTGAAACTATTACGGCTCAAAACAAAAGACTCGAACGGCTAGACAGAATTTAATGCTTTACGTCACAGTGTAGCTGCTTACCTCTTCTTCCTCTCCTCGTTTCTTACCGCCGTGAAATAAGCCACAACCATCTCCTTCTTGATATCTACTCACCCTTCAATATCTTCTTATCGCATTTGAAGTCGTGCAGGCTTTACTGTTGTAAAACAGCCTTAAGAAATCCACTTCGAATCCGGGATACGGAAGCCAGGCTTAAGGCCAGAGTACTTTTTCTTCATTTCGTCTCTATACTCCCCTCAAGTAAGTTGGCGTGTCTCCTCTGTGTCACCCTTCTACAAAAGACTCTTCCTTCATTACTGGGGTAGAAAGAGGTTAAGGATATCTCTTCCTTGTCTTAACACAGAGGTAAAGAGAGCGGTAAACTTCAACCCTTTGGTGGATGGGGGAAGAAAAAAGATATATGTCAGTGGGTAGTGGGTGCTTATAAACAGGGGACTTCTCGGTAACTGTTCTGAATATTATGAGGTCACCCCTCACAAGCTCCTTGCCACAATTCTTTGAGCCCTCTGAATTAGTAAGCTCTGAGATTGTAGGATCTAATCTGCTAGACACGAAGGGTGGATAAATTTTGTATCGCACATACAGCACACTGTTGGAAAGTAAAAAGGGTGTAATAAAGATTGTTTATGTAAGCAGCAGTTCTCCAGCAAGAAATTCATATATCCACTTTTCAAAATTTACAAAAAAAAATTACAAACAAAGTCATGTTTGTGACAAAGCAGTATATCTGTTTGTGACAAAGCAGTATATCTGTTTGTGACAAAGCAGTATATCTGTTTGTGACAAAGCAGTATATCAGTTTGTGACAAAGCAGTATATCTGTTTGTGACAAAGCAATATATCTGTTTGTGACAAGCAGTATATAGTTTGTGACAAGCAGTATATCTGTTTGTGACAAGCAGTATATCTGTTTGTGACAAAGCGTATATTTTTGTGACAAAGCAGTATATCTGTTTGTGACAAAGGCTGTATATCTGTTTGTGACAGAGCAGTATATCTGTTTGTGACAAAGCAGTATATCTGTTTGTGACAAAGCAGTATATCTGTTTGTGACAAAGCAGTATATCTGTTTGTGACAAAGCAGTATATCTGTTTGTGACAAAGCAGTATATCTGTTTGTGACACAGCAGTATATCTGTTTGTGACAAAGCAGTATATTGTTTGTGACAAAGCAGTATATATGTTTGTGACAAAGCAGTATATCTGTTTGTGACACAGCAGTATATCTGTTTGTGACAAAGCAGTATATCTGTTTGTGACAAAGCAGTATATCTGTTTGTGACAAAGCAGTATATCGTTTGTGACAAAGCAGTATATCATGTTTGTGACAAAGCAGTATATCTGTTTGTGACAAAGCAGTATATCTGTTTGTGACAAAGCAGTATATCTGTTTGTGACAAAGCAGTATATCTGTTTGTGACAAAGCAGTATATCTGTTTGTGACAAAGCAGTATATCTGTTTGTGACAAAGCAGTATATCTGTTTGTGACAAAGCAGTATATCTGTTTGTGACAAAGCAGTATATCTGTTTGTGACAAAGCAGTATATCTGTTTGTGGACAAGCAGTATATCTGTTTGTGACAAAGCAGTATATCTGTTTGTGACAAAGCAGTATATCTGTTTGTGACAAAGCAGTATATCTGTTTGTGACAAAGCAGTATATCTGTTTGTGACAAAGCAGTATATCTGTTTGTGACAAGCAGTATATCTGTTTGTGACAAAGCAGTATATCTGTTTGTGACAAAGCAGTATATCTGTTTGTGACAAAGCAGTATATCTGTTTGTGACAAAGCAGTATATCTGTTTGTGACAAAGCAGTATATCTGTTTGTGACAAAGCAGTATATCTGTTTGTGACAAAGCAGTATATCTGTTTGTGACAAAGCAGTATATCTGTTTGTGACAAAGCAGTATATCTGTTTGTGACAAAGCAGTATATATGTTTGTGACAAGCAGTATATCTGTTTGTGACAAAGCAGTATATATGTTTGTGACAAAGCAGTATATCTGTTTGTGACAAAGCAGTGTATCTGTTTGTGACAAAGCAGTATATATGTTTGTGACATAGCAGTATATCTGTTTGTGACAAAGCAGTATATCTGTTTGTGACAAAGCAGTATATTGTTTGTGACAAAGCAGTATATCTGTTTGTGACAAAGCAGTATATCTGTTTGTGACAAAGCAGTATATCTGCATGTGATAGTGTAGATTTGTACCAGTTATATAAACAACACATATAATACATTTTGACTGTTGACTGTTTACCTTTCAAATATTTCTTACAAAAAATTTAACATAGTACACAATATACATGTGTATATATATATATATATATA
Source organism: Reticulitermes speratus (assembly GCA_021186555.1). Taxonomy (NCBI): domain Eukaryota; kingdom Metazoa; phylum Arthropoda; class Insecta; order Blattodea; family Rhinotermitidae; genus Reticulitermes; species Reticulitermes speratus. The sequence goes on from JAJKFL010000002.1 coordinate 4,210,166, forward strand.
TTATATATATACAATACAGTAAGACAATATCAAGTTTTGACAAATTCTAATACGGTTTTACAGCATTTTACGCTATATCGAGATAAATATTGGATTAATTGTAATACATGTAAATAGAAAATTGTCAAATTTTTATCACATTTTACAGATTTTATTCACTCCTCAACATGTTTTGAAAAATAAGAATTGTGAAACTGAAGATGACGTAATTTGGGTGAAACAAGTTTTTCCGTAAGCAAATGTGACGTAGTTGTGTTTAGACGGATTTTGTCTTGATTCTGTTGTAAATAACACAACGTAATGACATCCTTTAGAAACTGTAAATAGAACAATTTATCATATACAGGATGTTTCATAAATCCGTCCGGGATTTCGGAGGTCTGTAGCTCAGGAGCCAAATCACACACGGGGGATGAGAGCATTTCAGTGAAAAGAGTACATATCCAGGTTTTGAACCTACCTTACAAATGTTCAATATGTCCCCCTTTGGTGACTCGACAGACGTCAATCCTGTAATCTAGCTCCACATTCCCAGGCGATGGTCCCGGACACCTGTTCGTTTTGCGACACACAAACAGCCAGTTTCCTCACATTTTCTATACCAGTCTCTTACTGTTTTGTCCGTTGGTGGTTCTGTACGATACTTGGTTCGAAAACCACGTTGCCCTGGGTTTTAGCAAATTGCAGGACACAAAAAGCTTTCTGTTCACCTGAAAACGCCATGTTTGCACACCACTGCCTCCTAGCGGAGAAACGGGTAACCACGCCATCGCCTCTGTCACGAAAGAACTATTACATTTCCTCTATCCGTTGGCATGCTTTTATCTCTTATATATGGGTTTGCTACTGCACGGCCAAGCCTCTAAATCCCGGATGGACTTATGAAACACGCTGTATGTCTACCCAGTCGGTTGTCATATTACACTCTTTCATTAAGCATGCAGATATGGATTAATTTGAAACAAGTGAAATCAGAGGAGCGAACACAAATTTCAGTAACCAGCAGCATGCGCGTTGTGTAAGTGATTATGGCCACGCAAGTGATGACGTCATATCACGGTAAACGACACGAACATGCCGTCCCTGAAGGTTACCAATCCTCAGGCACCAGACGTCAAACCCTATTTGAGTTTTGCACATTTAGTCTGGTTACTACATTCACACGCACCTGCTGCGTAATTTGGATATCGCATTAAGCTGCTGACGGGACATTTTAACCGTTGTGAAAGACGCTTAAGGGGCGCGTGGTGACAGACTGCATTACGACAGGTCGGACGCAATTAAATAATACAGGGCAATATAAATCTACAGGGTGTCCTTTACTGAGAGTAATTGTATTATATCGAATGTGTTATCTTCTGGAGTCGGGACATTAATTCTATATAGTGACTATACTGCGTGACGGAAAACCGAGGATTGCGGGCTCCGGTTTCCGGCAACGCCAAGATACTTCTTTTGTTCCAAAAGTCCAGATTAGGTTTGGGTAATGTGGAGGCTTTTACCGGGGGTAAGGCGGCCGAGGCGTCAATCTGGCCACTCATTTTTATCTATTGCCTTGGTAAGTAAAGAGGTAAAGTTCACCCTAGAACAGGCCATGAAGACCCAGAGGGGGAGTAGAGGTATAGCTCTACTCTTTCTTTAGCCCTGGCACTAGATGGGGATGGGTGGTCAACTCCACGCCCCAGCCGCTTTACCCCCGGAAAGAGACCCGGTAACTATTATATAGGAGGCTGGGTGGGCCCCAGAGCCGGTCTGGACGGCTGCGAAAAATCTCGCCCCCCCCGGGATTCGATTCCCGGACTGTCCAGTCCGTAGCGAGTCGATATACCGACTGAGCTATCGCGGCCAACTCTATTGCCTTGATAAAGAATAAATTGATTTATACCTGTTCTTCCCCATACGTCTTCATGTCGTTCACGTCCAACATTTCTTGAAAGCTTTTAAATTTGTTTTGTTTATGAAGTGTGTCCATTATTGACCTATTTTCTGTCGTGTTCTAAAGTGTTCTTCATGGAGAAGAAGTCCTGGAGCCCATCAATGCACTTCTTCAATAAAAAGAAATGGACTTTATCGTCATAGTAACCCTTTAAAGGTGAAACGTATTGTTTTATATAAGGACCCAGCCCGTACCGCGCAGTAAACACACTTCATCTCGGTTACAAAAACCAATCAGTTAATGCTGTATAGTGAAATAATCGCTGTTTGTTCTGAGATCCACACAAAACACTAAATACAGTCCGTACCGCGCAGTAAACACACTCCGTCTCAGTTATACAAACCAGTCAGTTAATGTTGTACAGTGAAATAATCGCTGTTTGTTCTGAGATCCACACAAAACACATAAATACAGTCCGTACCGCGCAGTAAACACCCTCCGTCTCAGTTATACAAACCAGTCAGCTAATGTTGTACAGTGAAATAATCGCTGTTTGTTCTGAGATCCACACAAAACACATAAATACAGTCCGTACCGCGCAGTAAACACACTCCGTCTCAGTTATACAAACCAGTCAGTTAATGTTGTACAGTGAAATAATGGCTGTTTGTTCTGAGATCCACACAAAACACATAAATACAGTTCGTACCGCGCAGTAAACACCCTCCGTCTCAGTTATACAAACCAGTCAGTTAATGCTGTACAGTGAAATAATCGCTGTTTGTTCTGAGATCCACACAAAACACATAAATACAGTCCGTACCGCGCAGTAAACACACTCCGTCTCAGTTATACAAACCAGTCAGTTAATGCTGTACAGTGAAATAATCGCTTGTTGTTCTGAGATCCACACAAAACACATAAATTCAGTCCGTACCGCGCAGTAAACACACTCCGTCTCAGTTATACAAACCAGTCAGTTAATGTTGTACAGTGAAATAATCGCTGTTTGTTCTGAGATCCACACAAACACATAAATTCAGTCCGTACCGCGCAGTAAACACACTCCGTCTCAGTTATACAAACCAGTCAGTTAATGCTGTACAGTGAAATAATCGCTGTTTGTTCTGAGATCCACACAAAACACATAAATACACTGTGTGGGCAGAACGTAGAATTTGTGAATGTTAAACATGGTTGGTACATATAGTAACCACTGGGCTTTACAGATTCAGTCCGTACCGCGCAGTAAACACACTCCGTCTCAGTTATACAAACCAGTCAGTTAATCCTGTACAGTGAAATAATCGCTGTTTGTTCTGAGATCCACACAAAACACATAAATACAGTCCGTACCGCGCAGTAAACACACTCCGTCTCAGTTATACAAACCAGTCAGTTAATGTTGTACAGTGAAATAATCGCTGTTTGTTCTGAGATCCACACAAACACATAAATACAGTCCGTACCGCGCAGTAAACACACTCCGTCTCAGTTATACAAACCAGTCAGTTAATGTTGTACAGTGAAATAATCGCTGTTTGTTCTGAGATCCACACAAAACACATAAATACACTGTGTGGGCGAAACGTAGAATTTGTGAATGTTAAACATGGTGGTACATATAGTAACCACTGGGCTTTACAGATTCAGTCCGTACCGCGCAGTAAACACACTCCGTCTCAGTTATACAAACCAGTCAGTTAATCCTGTACAGTGAAATAATCGCTGTTTGTTCTGAGATCCACACAAAACACATAAATACAGTCCGTACCGCGCAGTAAACACACTCCGTCTCAGTTACACAAACCAGTCAGTTAATGTTGTACAGTTTAATAATCGCTGTTTGTTCTGAGATCCACACAAAACACATAAATACAGTCCGTACCGCGCAGTAAACACACTCCGTCTCAGTTACACAAACCAGTCAGTTAATGTTGTACAGTGAAATAATCGCTGTTTGTTCTGAGATCCACACACAACACATAAATATTCAGTCCGTACCGCGCAGTAAACACACTCCGTCTCAGTTATACAAACCAGTCAGTTAATGCTGTACAGTGAAATAATCGCTGTTTGTTCTGAGATCCACACAAAACACATAAATACAGTCCGTACCGCGCAGTAAACACACTCCATCTCAGTTACACAAACCAGTCAGTTAATGTTGTACAGTGAAATAATCGCTGTTTGTTCTGAGATCCACACAAAACACATAAATACAGTCCGTACCGCGCAGTAAACACACTCCATCTCAGTTACACAAACCAGTCAGTTAATGTTGTACAGTGAAATAATCGCTGTTTGTTCTGAGATCCACACAAAACATAAATACACTGTGTGGGCAGAACGTAGAATTTGTAAATGTTGAACATGGCGGTACGTAAAATTACCTCTAGGCTTTACAAGGTTAATTACATATTTTGTGGGTCTGTTCAGACGATGGACCTTCTTCGCAATGTAACATTTTGTTCATCTTACATTGCACATTATTTGACACTACATTTTACCCTATTTTCGTGTACGTTTGATCGCGTCACTATTGTTGCTAGTTCTATTAAGTTTAATTATTCCAGCAAGCTCGAAGGAGTCCGGCGGAAGTCCTTGTCTTATGTCCATTATAGTTATGCTAATATATTAGAATTGTTATAGTTTCTTACCTTACGTGAAAGATGGTACATTTACATTCTTCGTAGCTTATATTAAGCTCCACATTTATTCCAAAGATTCCCGAACCTTATATCTCCCTTATTACAATCTTCAGTATCAACTCCACACAAGATTGGTCTGTTTCCTTTCATAAAAGAAAATAATCCCAACAAGGAAAACAAGGAGAAATGTAAGAAACTGCAGCTTTCAAGATAGAGGTTGACAACTTTTTGAGATAAATTTTTTCCGGTATAATATTTTTTGAACTGATCTGAAGATTAAAGAAATGTTGTCGCCTCAGACTGTAGGCTACTGCCTACTTCTGTTGTTAATATAAATACGAAACATAAATCGTTTTTGTACCAAATCACATTTCATTCCACAGATTTTGGGCAGGATGATAAATTTTTTTTTTTTCGCATGATGTAGTCTTAGCTGATAATGCCTGTTCGTGCTAGTAGAAGAAAGTTGTCATCAGTGATATATGCGTGTGTAATGGGCGACAAGTATGAAGTGGCAGTGAACTCACATCCCTTATATCTCCGTACTCAAAAAGTGTATCATTTCATGGATCGTGAACACAGCTCCTAAGTTACGTTGTAATTTATGCGAACTGGTCGCTTTATACGGGTTATGAATGTCATTACTGTTTCCATTCAACACATAAATAATCTGACGAACTGAGAGCAAGAACAACGTATCTGTCAACAGAATTGAGCTATTTTATCTACTTAAAGAGACATGATGACGTATGGGGTAGTAAAGATATAGCTCCACGCATTTTAATCATACGGCTAGATGGAGGTACCAGGTCAGGCTTCACGTTCCGGCCGCTTTGAACGAGCATTTCGGAAAGTAGATCAGAAATATTTGGAAAGTTTTGAAATGTGGTGCTGGAGAAGAATGGAGAGGAACATTTGGACCGATCGTGTGAGAAATGAAGTATTACATAGAGTGAAGGAGGAGAGGAATATCGTACATACAATAAAAAGAAGAAAGGCTAACTGGATTGGTCACATCTTGCGTAGAAACTGCCTTCTGAAACATGTGATTGAAGGAAAGTTAGAAGGAAGGATAGAAATGAGGGAAGACGAGGGAGAAGACGTAAGCAGCTACTGGATGACCTTAAGGAAAAGAGAAGATACTGGTAAATTGAAAGAAACGTACTAGATCGCACTGTGTGGAGAACTCGCTTTGAAAAGGCTACGGACCTGTCGCAAGACAGACTGCAGAATGAATGAATGAATGAATTTCACACAGCTGATGACTGCACAGCGTAAGTGGATTAGTGGTGATGAATATCGTATAAAAGACGTACAAAGACGTACAAAGACGTTCGTACAAATCGAATGCCGAGATGTAGCAAAGCGTAGACTACACTGGAGGTTGCATCTTCTGAAGGCGAGTTATAACGGTGTTCTTGATATCGTGAGGAAAACATTGGGATATTTTGTTAAATAGGCCACGACCACTTTGTATCGATCGTCTCCTGCTTCATCTTTCATGTTCTGCTGTTAGTTATGTAACTAAGCAACTAACTCATGGAGTAGACCCCTTCTTGAAAAACCACTAAGTCTAAGCTAGTCACAAATTCCCCACATTTTATAAAAACAAATGTTCATTGACGTGTTAACAAAAGCCCGCCACCTGTCTCTATCCTGTGCCACATAAATACAATCCACGACTTCCCACTCCTAATTCTTTTAAGATTCATTTTAATATTATTCTCCCCTTTACATCTAGGTTTTCGAAGTTTTTTTCTTACATCCAGTTTTTCCTACCAAAACCGTATGTGCATTTATCTTACTGTATTAATCCGCCAAAACACTGTTTCGGTGATCCTGATGTTCGAACCCCGTCTTTTGGCATGGATATATACTCGGTTTTTATATGGTTTTTGTCCTGTATGAATAATGCCTTAAGATGAGGTGAATTTGCGCCAAAGGAAAAACACCAAATGTGTAAAGGGCCCATTTTTAATTTTTAACTGGAAGAGAAAATTTTTTTCTAATGAGACAGATTATTAGGAAAGAAACGCCTATCAGTTAAGAGCGGAAATAATTTAACTGATGTGATTAGTTACAGTCTTGTAGTTTTGTAGGATATGACGGCCATGATGTTTGGCTAAACGGACCGACTACAATAAGGTAAATGTAAAACAATTTATCCGTTGTAAAGCAATTTATCCGTTGTAAAGCAATTTATCCGTTGTAAAGGCATACATCTACAATCTACAACTATCGCAAGAATCTGGAGATGATTCCCTTCATGGTTATGTAATTAACGACCTGTTGACAGGCATTGTGACGTCATATATCAGCAGATTCGCTGTACAAAGAGGCAGAATCGAAGATAAATTGAGGAATATGAAGCCCCCAAAAACAAAAAGTTATTTGTGCTTTTATTTTGTGACAAAATGTTACGATTGTCTAAACTTTTAGTAATGCTGCTACAATAATATGAATACTAGCACCTCGGTGGACTAGTGGTTAGCGTGCTCGCCACTGTACCCAAGGTTCGCGGGTTCGATCCCGACCGAGGTCGATGGATTTTTAAGGGTGATAAAAATCCGGAGCACAACTTCCTTCGGATGGGAAGTAAAGCCGTCGGTCCCATGTTGTAGATTTACGGCATGTAAAAGAACCTTACGGGCATGAATAAAAATGTTGCGTAAGCTAAATTGCCTCCATTTCTCACCCAAGTCTCCTGACTGCCTGCCATGGCGGCGACACATCAGGATCGATAGAACAGTAGCGCGGCCAGTTGGCCAGTCACCAACTGCCACGAATGCACACGACTTAGTAACCTCGGAAAGAGGAGGCAAGAGGAAACCCGGGCCCATATAGGGCTGTTGAGCCATGGTTATTATTATTATTACTAGCACTACTACTACTACTACTACAATACTACTATACCAATATTTCTTATGCTCTACAGATTAGATTAATACGCTTATCATCGCTCCCCTTTCTGGTGACAGCTTCCTCTCCTTACACTTATCAACGTCTGTAATTCCACGATCTATCTGTCTAATTCTCTTTTCCAGTTGGTCTGCGCGGTATTTCTGGCTCTCACTGAATAAAGTAATCGGCTAAACTCAATGACCCTATATTACAGACCTGAAATTTTTGCAATCATTTCATGTTTATTGTTCTGTCTACTTATATACGTCCATCAAAATTCTCATTTATGAAGATTTTATTCTACTTTTCAGTATATTGCTCACATTGTTTAAGGATTATATGCTTGGTTATGTTATTTTGCCGCTCACAATAAGTGCTTTAACAATCATTTATTCGAAATACATTTTTGATGCTTTATTTTACAGAAATCACTGTAAATCCTTTCATTTATTCTAAAAAATTCCATATTCCGGAACTGTTTTGCAGTCTTCGCTGACTGAATTCCCAAAATATTTTAATTTATGTGTTTTCCTACTACTGGTTTCTTCATTGCGAAACAAACTCTATTTCGTGTTTTATCTAAACAAGTTTTAATATTTCGTTTTGTTCCACACATCGCTATGTATGTCATTTCGTAGCAATGTTATACAGGAGAATATTAACAAATTTAGAATAATTCTCCTCCAAGAATTCTGCGGTCCGTAACACTTGGTCACGTGATACACTGTCTGGCCAACTCGCAGTTTATGTTATGAACAATATAAAATACAGGGTGACATTTTATTTAGGAATTACGTTTTAATTTTCTACATGTCGAGCGACAACTAACCCAATACAAAATTACTTTAAAAGTTACATATATTTTATTTTAGGGCCCATCGCTGTATGAAACCAAAGAATCCCGTGTGCGTTTATTCTCGTGTCGATCCCCACAAATAATTTCGCCAAGAACGCCCCGTTTTAATATTATAAATTGTAAATATTAAATAGAGGCCAGCATTATAAAATCGTAATATGCTTAAAATGGAAAGGACTGGGAAGGAATCGGTCGAACCTTGCTTAAACATAGCCTGTTACGTACTTACCAAACGCGATGTAGTGGTTATAGTTTCTGCTTTGTTGTCAGATGTATTAGGTTTAGAATATTTCCCTGGAAATCTTGGTAAATTCCTTATCGTTTTCTTAGTATTTCCAAGAGAGTTGAGACTGCTGTATAACAGAACACAAACCACAAAATTATTCTTAATAAACATGCTGTTGTACGACGTACACAGTGTTCATGTGATTAGGCAGGATTATAAATCCTTAGAACAAAATACACATCAAGGTATTTGCCTACAGACAAGGACAGCGCTGCCCTACTCAGGAATCTAACCGAATACCTTCAACGTATCAGCCATCGATTCTATCCGCCTGAGCTGGGAGCTACTCTTTTATCCACAATTTTAACGGCAGCTCCCTCCTTTATACTAACTAACTAACTAACTAACTCCATGGAGCACAGTCGTTCTTGAGAAGCTAACAGGTCGTCAGCTAGTCAAGAAATTCCCCGCGTTTTATGGAACCCGAAGGTTCATTACCGCACTCACAACAGCCCGCCACCTGTCCCTATCCTGAGCCATATTAATCCAGTCCATGCCCCCCCATCTCACTTCTTAAAGATCCATTTTAATATTATCCTCCCATCTACGCCTCGGTCTTCCAAGTGGTCTCCTTCCCTCAGGTCTCCCCACCAAAACCTTGTATGCACCTCTCCCCTCACCCATACGTGCTATATGCCCCGCCCACCTCATTCTTCTCGATTTGATCACCCGAATAATATTTGGTGATCAGTACAGATCATTAAGTTCCTCGTTATGTAGTCTTCTCCACTCCCCTGTTACCCCGTCCCTCTTAAGCCCAAATATCCCCCTCAGCACCCTATTCTCGAACACCCTCAGCCTATGTTCCTTCCTCAGTGTGACAGACCAAGTTTCACACCCATACACAACAACAACAAAATTACAGTTCTGTATATCTTAATGTTTGTATTTTTGTACAGCAAACTGTAAGACACAAGATCTGCACCGAATGATAACAAGCATTCAATGACTTCAATATGCTCTTAATTTCTTCCTGAATGGAATTTTGTATTGTTAGGGTTGTTCCCAAATATTTGAACTGTTCCACCCTTTCAAAGGATTTATTATGCAACTTTATGTTGTGACCCTTCTTTTTACAAAGACAGTAATCTCCACAGAAAATTTCGCCTTATTCCGGACATTTATTTAGGAAGTAATCGTTCTGTTTATCTTTGGTAAGTTTATGTCTCACTGCTTTCTGCATCCTTTCGCAGCAATCGTGCAATATTACTTCACTAAATATTTACGCCGTCATGTACTAATAACTCCATCAGCATTCACTATGGATGTCACATTTCCCGAATGCCCTATTGATCGCCGTCATGCAGCTTCCATTGTGTCGAGATTAAGCCAAATTAATTAAGCAGAAGGCAGTGAAATCCTGTGAAAAAAAAACATTGTGAAATTTAAAATATAGGTGGCTGGGACTATAGCCCGATTTTAACGGTTGTCTTTTTAAACAATATCTCATTCATCATTCATTCATTCTTTCATTTATTCATTCATTCTGTAGTCTGTCTTACGACAGGTCCACAGCCTCTTCCAAAGCGAGTTCTCCACATGGTGCGATCTAGTGCTTCCTCTTTCAATTTCCAGGATCTCTCTTTTCTTTAAGGTCATCCAGTATCTGCTTAAGCCTTCTCCTCGTCTTCCCGTCATTTCTATCCTTCCTTCTAACTTTCCTTAAATCACAGTTTCAGAAGGCAGTTTCTACGCAAGATGTGACCAATCCAGTTAGCCTTCCTTCTTTTTATTGTATGTAGGATAAACAATATCTATGTTCTTAAACAAATGACAATCAGAAGACATAGGCTGTAATCAATCCTTTGAAATTGTGGTAAATTCTGGTACTTGGGTACGACATTACAAATGAAACCTACTCGTATATGCGTGAAGGAATTAAGGAGAGATTAAATTCAGGAAATGTCTGCTATCTTTCTCCGTCCAGAATCCTATGTCTTGCCTTTTGCTATCTAAAGACATAAGATTAAAATAAATACAACTATAATTTTTCCTCTTGACTTGTAGGGGTGTGAAACTTGGTCTTTCACAATAAGGAAGAAATAGGCTGAGTGTTTTGATGAATAGGGTGCTAAGGAAGATGTGTTGACCTAACAAGGAGAAATTAATTGGAAACTGGAGAAGATGGCGGAACTTTGAGATTCGTGATTTAAAATCCTTATAAAATTTTATTAGAATGACCAAATCAAGGGGCATGTGACACGTATGGGGGGAGAAGAGAAATCATACAGGGCTTTTGGTAGAAATATTCTGTGAGCAGTCTTACATGCATGTCTATGCTATTTATTGGCTTTAAAAAATCACCATTTTGTGTTCTAAATAAACAAACTTTATACAAATCAGTTTGATATGCAGAGACGTATATTCCACACAGAGGTGTACTTTAGAACACTAGTTAATTCAGCCCGAAAAGTTTCGGAAGAGTGACACTTCTTACACGCATACTGCCCTTGTTGTTTGCATTACGCATGACCACATAAGACTTACACACTTTTCTCTGTCCTTGGTTTCAACTTTATTTTCAACACAACATTTGGGTTAATACATATCTCGTTGTCCGTAAATAATTATTGTCTTTTAGCTTAATTACTTTGTTATTGTTAACAAGGGGTGAAGACGGCAAGGTAAGGCATGCAAGGGAAACACTGTGTAAAGGTTTATGATTCATCTTGTAGATAGAAGACCTTATGCGAGAGAATTGAAACTATACAAAACAATAAGCAGAGGAATTTTAATTCAGTAAATATACATTTTACATAAAGAGTTAAATTATTTTGCTTTCTCTAGCATTTCGTAAAGCTTTATGCCCTCTAGTAATTATAGCAACAGAAGGCAAAAGAGAAACGAAAAACAATTCAGTTTTCTAAAGTGTTTTATCCGTATTTAGATACGGCAGTCACTAAGAACAGCTTTTGTGTTTTTCAGTTTGTCTGAAATTCCATAACTGTTTGCACGTTCTCCCAAGTTTATAAAGTCCACGTACACTTAATGAAAGTTTAACCTTCAAAAGGAGTCGTCATGGTACAGTGTTCGCACTTTCGTGTGGGAAGGAAACGGCGTAGTAATTTGAAATGCGTTCTGGAAACTTGAGTATTTATATCTAAATTCATATTGTTTTGTGTAAAGAAATAAATGTCTGCTAAAGCAAGTGGTGAGAACTTGCGACACGTGAAGGTGTTTAGGATTAACAAACTGGATATTGGAGGATGCAGCACATTGGCCTCAGTTCGATGTTCTCCCAGTTTGTCTCATTCGATGTTCTCCCAGTTTCGTCTTCAGTTGTGTCGTGTCTCCCAGTTGTCTCAGTCGATGTTCTCCCAGTGTGTCTCAGTCGATGTTCTCCCAGTTCGTCTCAGTCGATGTTCTCCCAGTGTGTCTCAGTCGATGTTCTCCAGTGTGTCTCAGTCGATGTTCTCCCAGTTGTCTCATTCGATGTTCTGCCAGTTGTCTCAGTCGAGTGTTTCCCAGTTGTCTCAGTCGATGTTCTCCCAGTGTGTCTCATCGATGTTCTCCCAGTTCGTCTCAGTCGATGTTCTCCCAGTGTGTCTCATTCGATGTTCTACCAGTGTGTCTCAGTCGATGTTTCCCAGTTTTGTCTCATTCTATGTTTCTCCCAGTTCGTCTCAGTCGATGTGTTCCCAGTTTGTCTCAGTCGATGTTTTCCCAGTGTGTCTTAGTCGATATTCTCCCAGTTCGTCTCAGTCGATGTTCTCCCAGTGTGTCTCAGTCGATGTTCTCCCAGTTGTCTCAGTCGATGTTCTCCCAGTTCGTCTCAGTCGATGTTCTCCCAGTGTGTCTCAGTCGATGTTCTCCCAGTTGTCTCAGTCGATGTTCTCCCAGTTCGTCTCAGTCGATGTTCTGTCAGTTGTTCTCAGTCGATGTGTTCCCAGTTTTTCTCAGTCGATGTTCTCCCATTTCGTCTTAGTCGATGTTCTCCCAGTTCGTCTCAGTCGCGGTATTCCCAGTTTGTCTCAGTCGATGTTCTGCCAGTGTGTCTCAGTCGATGTTCTCCCAGTTCGTCTCAGTCGATGTTCTCCCAGTTCGTCTCAGTCGATGTTCTCCCAGTTCGTCTCAATCGATTTTTCCCCGTTGGTTTAATTCGATGTTCTTCCACCTCCAATAGCGAATCTCGCAGTTTATTTGTTTCCAATTTGTTTTCTGGTTATTTTGAACAGATTTCCCTACGTGTGTTGCATGGAGGAAGAAATGTGTCTTCAAATATAATAAAATTCTAATTAAAATATTTGAGCATATGATGAGCCTGGAGGAAGTTACGTAACACAAAGGCTAGTAATTCTTATTCCTTTCCTAATATTAGAGTAAAATTCCAAGAATATTTTAAAGTTCTTATCAGGATAGAAATTATAAGTCAAGATAATTATTTTCCCAGAAACCCTGTAAGAGTCCACATAGATGGAAGGATAATATTAAATCGGAAATTATGTCTATATGTATATATATAACACATTAGTAAAAGTGCTCGTTCTTCGCGCCCTGCTAGAGATGACTGTACTTGCTCGTACGACAGTCACACAAACTAAGATCTGTGTAACGCCATACCCTACTTCCATCCTCGATTTTCTCAGATTTGCAGATTTCCTGCCTGTGCACCGAGATTTAGTGCACGTAGCTTGGTTTCAATACCTCCGAAAGCCTGAACCTTCACTCTAATCACATTCTAATTTCAAGGCAAATCTGTGAGTTCGAAATTAGAGATCAGTTACATAGGTTAGCAGGCGGATAGATGGGTTAAGGCATTGCGTGATTGCCTTTCTTCATTTAGCTATCACAAATTAAACGCTATAATTCTAACTTTCACTTACAGCACCTCATTATTACAACATTGTAACGTCTTCATACACCACCTCATTATTACAACACTGTAACTTCTTCATACACCACCTCACTATTACAACACTGTAACTTCTTCATACACCACCTCATTATTACAACACTGTAACGTCTTCATACACCACCTCACTATTACAACACTGTAACGTCTTCATACACCACCTCACTATTACAACACTGTAACGTCTTCATACACCACCTCACTATTACAACACTGTAACATCTTCATACACCACCTCACTATTACAACACTGTAACGTCTTATACACCACCTCACTATTACAACACTGTAACGTCTTTATACACCACCTCACTATTACAACACTGTAACATCTTCATACACCACCTCACTATTACAACACTGTAACGTCTTCATACACCACCTCACTATTACAACACTGTAACGTCTTCATACACCACCTCACTATTACAACACTGTAACGTCTTCTACCCCTCTTTTTACACACTGTAACGTCTTCATACACACCTCATATTACAACATGTAACGTTTCATACACCACTCATTATTACAACACTGTAACGTCTTCATACACCACCTCATTACAACATGTAACGTTTCATAACCACCCATATTACAACTGTAACGTCTTCTCACCACTCATTATTACAACACTGTACTCTCATACACCACCTCATTATTACAACATACGTCTTCATACACCACTCATTATTACAACACTGTACGTTTCATACACCACTCACTATTACACATGTAACGTCTTCATACACCACCTCATATTACACATGTAACGTCTTCATCACACTCATTATTACAACACTGTAAGTCTTCATACACCACCTCATTATTACAACACTGTAACGTCTTCATACACCACCTCATTTTACACACTGTAACGTCTTCATACACCACCTTTTTACAACATGTAACGTCTTCATACACACTCATTATTACAACATGTAACGTCTCATACACCACCTCTTATTACAACACTGTAACGTTTCATACACCACCTCATTATTACAATGTAACGTCTTCATACACCACCTCACTATTACACACTGAAGTCTTCTACACCACTCATTATTACAACCTGTAACTCTTCTACACCACCTCATTTTAAACGTAACGTCTTCATAACCCCTTTATTACACACTGTAACGTCTTCATACACCACCTCATTATTACAACACTGTAACTCTTCATACACACCTATTATTACAACACTGTACGTCTTCATACACCACTCATATTCACACTGTAACGTCTTATACACCACCTCATTATTACAACACTGTAACGTCTTCTACACCACTCTTATTACAACACTGTAACGTCTTCATACACACCTCATTATTACAACACTGTATTTCATACACCACCTCATTATTACAACACTGTAACGTCTTCATACACACTCATATTCAACATGTACGTCTTCATACACCACTCATATTACAACACTGTAACGTCTTCATACACCACCTCTTATTACAACACTGTAACGTCTTCATACACCTCATTATTAAACACTGTAACGTCTTCATACACAACCTCATTATTACAACTGTAATCTTATACACACTCATTATTACAACACTGTAACGTTTATACACACCTCACTATTACAACACTGTAACGTCTTCATACACCACTCATATTAAACACTGTAACGTTTTCATACACCACCTCTTATTACAAACTGTAACGTCTTCATACACACCTATATTACAACACTGTAAGTCTTCATACACCACTCATATTACAAACTGTAGTCTTCATACACACCTCATTATTACAACACTGTAACGTCTTCATACCCACCTCATATTACAACACTGTACGTCTTATACACCACCTCATTATTACACACTGTACTTCTTCATACACCACCTCATTATTACAACACTGTAACGTCTTCATACACACCTCATATTACAACACTGTACGTCTTATACACACTCATTATTACAACACTGTAAGTTTATACACCACTCATATTACAACAGTACGTCTTATACCCACTCTATTACAACACTGTAACGTTTCATACACACCTATTATTACAACACTGTACTCTTCATCACACTCATTAAACTAACTTCTTATACACACTCCTAATATGTACTTTATACAACCTCACATTACACACTTACGTCTTATACAGCTTTATTACAACAGTTATTTTATACAACTATTTAAAATGTAAGTTTACCATTATTTTTCAAACTTATTTCTTACACCATTTATTACAACATGTATGTTTTAACTATTTTTCAATTGTCTTTTAAACCACTCATTATTACAACATGTAAGTTTATACAAATATTATTACAAATGTAGTTTTAATATTTTTAAATTAACGTCTTAACACATTATTTACAACCGTAACCGCTAATACATCATAACCACCTATTATAAAATGTACGTTCTTCGCCCCTGCTAGTGATGAACTGTACTTGCTCGTACGACACTCACTACAAACTTAAGATCTTGTAACGCCTATTAACCTATCTTATTCCATCCTTGATTACTGTCCAAGATTCTACCAGATTTCACCTGTGAACGGATTTCAGTGCCACCTCTTATGCAACCTGTACTTTTCAACACCTCTCGAAAGCACTGTAACCTTCATACACCTCATATTACAACACTTTAATTTCAAGCAAATCTGTGAGTTCGAAACTGTAGAGATTCAGTACACACTAGGTTAGCAAAGCGGATAGAGTTTACAGGCATTGCTGATTGCCTTCATTTTAACATCATTTAAACACTATATTCACTACTTTCTTCATACACCACCTCATTATTACAACATTGTAACGTCTTCATACACCACCTCATTATTACAACACTGTAACGTCTTCATACACCACCTCACTATTACAACACTGTAACTCTTCATACACCACCTCATTATTACAACACTGTAACGTCTTCATACACCACCTCACATTATAGATCATCTTAACACTGTAACGTCTTCATACACCACCTCATTATTACAACACTGTAACGTCTTCATACACCACCTCATATTACAACACTGTAACGTCTTCATACACCACCTCACTATTACAACACTGTAACGTCTTCATACACCACCTCACTATTACAACACTGTAACGTCTTCATTACACCACCTCATCTATTACAACACTGTAACTGTCTTCATACACCACCTCATTATTACAAACACTGTAACGTCTTCATACACCACCTCATTATTACAACACTGTAACGTCTTCATACACCACCTCATTATTTACAAACACTGTAACGTCTTATACACACACCTCATTATTACAACACTGTAACGTCTTCATACACCACCTCATTATTACAAACACTGTAACGTCTTATCACCACCATCATTATTACAACACTGTAACGTCTTATACACCACCTCATTATACAACACTGTAACGTCTTATACACCACCTCATTATTACAACACTGTAACTCTTCATACACCCTCACTATTACAACACTGTAACGTCTTTATACACCACCTCATTATTACAACACTGTAACGTCTTAACACCACCTCATTATTACAACACTGTAAAGTCTTTTACACCACCTCACTATTACAACACTGTAACGTCTTATACACCACCTCATTATTACAACACTGTAACGTCTTTATACACCACCTCATTATTACAACACTGTAACGTCTTTATACACCACCTCACTATTACAACACTGTAACGTCTTTATACACCACCTCATTATTACAACACTGTAACATCTTCATACACCACCTCACTATTACAACACTGTAACGTCTTTATACACCACCTCATTATTACAACACTGTAACGTCTTATACACCACCTCATTATTACAACATGTAACGTCTTATACACCACCTCACTATTACAACACTGTAACGTCTTTATACACCACCTCATTATTACAACACTGTAACGTCTTTATACACCACCTCATTATTACAACACTGTAACGTCTTTTAACACCACCTCACTATTACAACACTGTAACGTCTTATACACCACCTCATTATTACAAACACTGTAACGTCTTATACACCACCTCACTTATTACAACACTGTAACGTCTTCATACACCACCTCACTATTACAACACTGTAACGTCTTTATACACCACCTCACTATTACAACACTGTAACATCTTCATACACCACCTCACTATTACAACACTGTAACATCTTCATACACCACCTCATATTACAACACTGTAACGTCTTTATACACCACCTCATATTACAACACTGTAACGTCTTTATACACCACCTCACTATTACAACACTGTAACAGTCTTCATACACCACCTCACTATTACAACACTGTAAGTCTTCATACACCACCTCACTATTACAACACTGTAACGTCTTTATACACCACCTCACTATTACAACACTGTAACATCTTCATACACCACCTCACTATTACAACACTGTAACGTCTTCATAACACCACCTCATTATTACAACACTGTAACGTCTTCATACACCACCTCATTATTACAACACTGTAACGTCTTCATACACCACCTCATTATTACAACACTGTAACATCTTCATACACCACCTCATTATTACAACACTGTAACTTCTTCATACACCACCTCATTATTACAACACTGTAACGTCTTCATACACCACCTCACTATTACAACACTGTAACGTCTTCATACACCACCTCATTATTACAACACTGTAACTTTTCATACACCACCTCATTATTACAACACTGTAACGTCTTCATACACCACCTCATTATTACAACACTGTAACGTCTTCATACACCACCTCACTATTACAACACTGTAACGTCTTCATACACCACCTCATTATTACAACACTGTAACGTCTTCATACACCACCTCACTATTACAACACTGTAACGTCTTTATACACCACCTCACTATTACAACACTGTAACTTCTTCATACACCACCTCATTATTACAACACTGTAACGTCTTCATACACCACCTCACTATTACAACACTGTAACGTCTTCATACACCACCTCATTATTACAACACTGTAACGTCTTTATACACCACCTCACTATTACAACACTGTAACGTCTTTATACACCACCTCACTATTACAACACTGTAACGTCTTCATACATCACGTCATTATTACAACACTGTAACATCTTCATCACAACATTCCCATTAACACAATACTCACACATCCTCATCTAGATCATGCCATCTGACCTGCCGCCTACATACTAGTCACATTTACTTACAAAACGTCACACATAGCTGCACTTTACTGCTTCTATATGTACAGGCTTTTTAAATGTATACATAACACAGTTTATTTTAGATCACACATTTTATATTGTGTATAAATTAATTGTAAAGTTTATATCTCTCATTACATTTGAAGTTTTGTGTCAAAAACGTTTATTTTCTTCTGTACAGCCCGATGATGGTCATAAGTATAGCCGAAGCATGTATTTGTTGATATTGTTAATACATAAGTTGTGTTGACAGAATATTTGTTCACAATTTTAAAATACCAACAAATGCATTATATTATCAAGAACAGTTTAAAATCCCCTACGTAGTGCATTTGGTGGTTTATACAAATTGTGAATTATTATCAAAATGTACGGTGGATATAATGTGAGATTATTTGTTGGTTTTATAATTCTAAATGACGTTAGCTTCGAAATGCGTGAAACAATTGGCAGGTTAACCAAGCGCCCTAGCGATAAGCCTGACAGTAATTAGCTCGCTTATTATAATTAGTGTCGATCCCAATGGCTACGCGGTCTAAGGCGGGGGTCTACGGCCGTTTGCTTGCTGGGATTGCGGGTTCGAATCCCGCCGGGGGCATGGATGTCTCTCTGTTGTGAGTGTTGTGTGTTGTTAGGTAGAGTTCTCTGCAACGGGCTGATCACTCGTCCAGAGGAGTCCTACCGAGTGTTGTGTGTCTAATTGTGATCGTGAAACCTAGATAATGAGGAGGCCCACTAGGGGCTGTTGCGCCATGGAAAGAAATTATAATCATGTTCCTTGCCCGTTGTTAATGGAAATATATTCCTTATTTTTACTTGTTTGTTACATATCGCTCATTAAAGAGCCATTTGTCTTAACTCCGCCGATACAAAATTTTACAGGAGACGAAAGAAACTTGACCAATCGCCAATAGACGAACAATTAAGCTTGTTATGTTTTTAACGAATTTTTTTTTTTTGACACAAGGTTTATTTATGCCCCAACTGTCTAGTAATGCGGGAAATCTAAGTTTCACGAATTATGTGGGGTTAAGACAAGTTGCTGTTTCGTGAGCGGTATGTTCCTGTATTAAGGCGAACAGCATTACCCTACAGCACTCATATAAACTGTTTTACCAGACATGACCAATGATGATCCTGTGAAGCAAATTACTCGCTAGCCTTAAGTTCTAACTACAGTCAGGTCCGATGAAATAGCTTAAAGTATCTCTGTACTATCAAAATTAACAATCAGACTGCGAGTATACCTGCAGAAGCTGTAGATATATCGAGGGCCCCGTTTGGTGTCCGTAACAGCATATCTCAGCAGTAAGACTTATACACCAGCATGCAAGTTACGTATTTCTCCAGGCAAAACCAATCTATTAGGGCCGCGATAGCTCAGTCGGTATAGCGACTCGCTACGGGCTGGGCGGTCCTGGAATCGAATTCCGGTGGGGTCGAGATTATTCGCAGCCGTCCAGACCGGCCCTGGGGCCCACCCAGTCTCCTATATAAAGGGTACCTCGTCTCTTTCCCGGTGGTAAAGCGGCCGGGGCGTCGAGTTGACCACCCACCCCCATCTAGTGCCAGGGTTAAAGAAAGAGTAGAGCTATACCTCTACTCCCCCTCTGGGCCTTCATGGCCTGTTCTAGGGTGACCTTTACCTTTAATACCAATCTATTAGTTAGGGTGACCATAACTCTAGAAAGAGTTCTGCCATCAAGACGTCGTCGCTGAATGTACCTGCGAGGAACCTTAATTTATCCTACCATACATTTAAGCCCTGTTGCCATTTTTGTGACAGCATTTTCGTGTTTGTGACGTGGCATTCTGCGCAAGTGTTAAAGAGACATAGATCACTGTTTCACTGTAGACAGTCGTTTTACATTCCCAGCGCCTTGATCGTGTTAATTTAGCTTCCTCGCTATCAGACTAATGAGCTTTCTGTCACAGAATTTGGCAACAAATAAAGTTGTGTCAATTGAAGCGTGTCTGCATGTTGGCTAACCTGGTTCAATGCGGTGTTGCCGCAGTCATTCGAGATATCGTTCTTGATATCGCAGTCGTATATGTTCCAGTTCACTGCGGAAGCACTAAGGCAATTGATTTACTTTGTGTTAATTACTAATGCTATTCGTGTGTGTCTGCGTATCTTAAACTTATCCTTGGCTTGTATTTCATTCTACAGATCAGATTCCATGCTAGACTTCATCAGCACGCTATCAGCTTGTCTTATTTTTATTAAATATAGAATTTTGGAAAATTGGCTACCGACTGAATGACCTGGGTTCGATTCGAGGTAAAAAAAGAGAATTGTTATCTTCACTAGTTCTGAGACACACCTTGCCTCAGATGCATTGGGTACTGGAGACCATTTCCGAGTAAAACTCCGGCTGTAGCGTGAAGTTGAGAGTTTACCTCCATACAGTGTAGATGTTAAGAACACATGGAGCTATACCTCCACTTTCACATGCGTCTTCAAGAAGCGGTGTTTTTTTTTTCGCCTTCGATCAAAGATCAAAGTCGTCAATACATTGGAGCATAATTAGGGCAGGTTTTCCCATTTAAATCTGGACCAGTTTGTCGCTATTTATGTGCGTTCGCGTAACCGCCAAAAGCGCCTGTTCGTTTCGTCATGTGTGTCCGACCGTCTCTCTGTCTGTCTACCACTCCGTCTGTCCGCCGTCTCTCCGCATTTATTAGCTCGCCTCCCAATGGACGGATTTCTGTGAAATTTGATATTTGAGGCTTTATGAAAATCTGTCGAGGAAATCCAAATTTATTCAAAATCGGGCAAAATATCAGGCGTTATACGAGATGACCCAATTAAGTTTTATTGGGTGCTGGCGACATTAAATCGCCACACAACGCTCTCTTCGGATGAAATGGGTTCAGGCTGTTAGGGTAGCCGAGGTGGTATAAATATTACGCGAACGCGCCACAGCATTACGTTATACGTACATTGCCTATCTTATCTTTTTTTTAGAATTTTGAAAATATGCCTGAGACACCGACGTCGCATTGCGGTCAGGAGAGAAATATTTGATAAATTGTCTTTAACGTTCGTTCAAAATATTCCCATTTCTTACTTCTTAGCACGCTTTTCTTTCAAATGTCTTAATTACAAAATTTATAAATGCAGAAGTTGCAAAAGTAGAGTCTGACAAGAGCAGAACGTACAAATACGCGCTCTGACGTTTTTTGATTTCGAATACAATAATGTTCCTCCGTTTACAGTGTTGTTTTACAAGTGTGTACAGTGCGTAACCCATTATACAGGTTGCTATTATTTTAGTGAGTACAGTTTGTGTGTAACGCAACATCCAACGACTTTCAGATCTTTGATGCCAGGACCCTTCACAGACGGTCATAACTTTTAGTATACCAGGCTCATACTTTTAGTATACCAGGCTCATACTTTTAGTATACCAGGCTCATACTTTTAGTATACCAGGCTCATACTTTTAGTATACCAGGCTCATACTTTTAGTATACCAGGCTCATACTTTTAGTATACCAGGCTCATACTTTTAGTATACCAGGCTCACTTTTATAGGCTCACTTTTAGTATACCAGGTTTCATTTAGTAACAGGCTCATACTTTTTATCACTATTCTTAGTATACCGCTCATATGTTGTATACCAGGCCATTTTTAGTAAACCGGTCTTTAGTATACAGGTCATACTTTAGTATACAGGCTCATACTTTAGTAACCAGGCTCATACTTTCCTACTTTACCATGGCTATACTTTCAGATAGCGGCTCTTTACTTTTTTATACCAGGCTCATAACTTTAGTATACCAGGCTCATACTTTTAGTATTACCAGGCTCATTACTTTTAGATATACCAGGCCTACTTTAGTTACCAGGCTCATACTTTTAGTATACCAGGCTCAATACTTTAGTATACCGGCTCATACTTTTAGTATACCAGGCTCATACTTTTAGTATACCAGGCTCACTCTTTAGTATACCAGGCTCATACTTTAGTATACCGGGCTCACTTTTAGTATACCAGGCTCATACTTTTGTATACCAGGCTCATATTTTAGTATACCAGGCTCACTTTTAGTATCCAGGCTCACTTTAGTATGACCAAGCTCATACTTTTAGTATACCAGGCTCATATTAGTATACCAGGCTCATACTTTTAGTATACCAGGTCATACTTTTAGTATACCAGGCTCATACTTTTAGTATACCAGCTCATACTTTTAGTATACCAGGCTCACTTTTAGTAACCAGCCCATACTTTTAGATACCAGGCTCACTTTTAGTTACCAGGCTCACTTTTAGTATACCAGCTCACTTTTAGTATACCAGGCTCATACTTTTAGTATACCAGCTCATACTTTTAGTATACCAGGCTCTACTTTTAGTATACAGGCTCATACTTTTAGTATACAGGCTCATACTTTTAGTATACCAGCTCATACTTTTAGTATACCGGGCATCACTTTAGTATACCAGGTCATACTTTTAGTATACCAGGCTCACTTTTAGTATACCAGTCATACTTTTAGTATACAGGCTCACTTATAGTATTCCAGGCCATACTTTTATATACCAGGCTCACTTTTCGTTAAACCAGGTCTATTACATTTAGTATACCAGGCTCATATTAGTATACCAGGCTCTACTTAAGTAACCAGGCTACATTTAGTATACCAGGCTCATGACTTTTAGTATATCCAGGCTCACTTTAGTATACCAGGCTCTACCTTTTAGTATACCAGCTCATACTTTTAGTATACCAGGCTCACTTTTAGTTAACCAGGCTCATACTTTAGTATACCAGGTCATACTTTTAGTAACAGGCTCATACTTTTAGTACCAGCTCATTTTAGTATACCAGGCTCATACTTAGTATACCAGGCTCATACTTTTAGTATACCAGGCTCACTTTAGTATACCAGGCTCAACTTTTAGTATACCAGGCTCATACTTTTAGTATACCAGGCTCATACTTTTAGTATACCAGGCTCATACTTTTAGTATACCAGGCTCATACTTTTAGTATACCAGGCTCATACTTTTAGTATACCAGGCTCATACTTTTAGTATACCAGGCTCAACTTTTAGTATACCAGGCTCATACTTTTAGTATACCAGGCTCACTTTTAGTATACCAGGCTCATACTTTTAGTATACCAGGCTCACTTTTTAGTATACCAGGCTCATACTTTTAGTATACCAGGCTCACTTTTAGTATACCAGGCTCATACTTTTAGTATACCAGGCTCATACTTTTAGTATACCAGGCTCATACTTTTAGTATACCAGGCTCACTTTTAGTATACCAGCTCACTTTTAGTATACCAGGCTCACTTTTAGTATACCAGGCTCATACTTTTAGTATACCAGGCTCATACTTTTAGTATACCAGGCTCACTTTTAGTATACCAGGCTCATACTTTTAGTATACCAGGCTCATACTTTTTTATTGTTCACAATTTTGCACTTTTTGTGAAATGCTATTGCTATTATTAAGGTGTCTTATAATATTTATTTCAAAAACTTCTTAGATACGCCTTTGTTAATTTTGTCTACTTAAATATATCGGCCATACATAAATTCAAAACTTCATATATATGTATATATATATATTGTAAATGCTGACCTACAGAAAACATTTTCTGCACAATAATGGAGGCATATTTGTAAGCTATCAATGTAACAAATTTCACATTTCCGTCCGTAAGCAATAAATATCCATGATAAGTGGGTCCCTGTCACCATGATAAGTCGGTCCCTGTCACCACGATAAGTCGGTCCCTGTCACCACGATAAGTCGGTTCCTGTCACAAAGATAAGTCGGTCCCTGTCACCATGATAAATCGGTCCCTGTCACCATGATAAGTCGGTCCCTGTCACCACGATAAGTCGGTCCCTGTCACCACGATAAGTCGGTCCCTGTCACAAAGATAAAGTCGGTCCCTGTCACCATGATAAATCGGTCCCTATCACCATGATAAGTCGGTCCCTATCACCACGATAAGTGGGTCCCTGTCACCACGATAAGTGGGTCCCTGTCACCAAGATAAGTCGGTCCCTGTCACCACGGCATGGCGCGTCCTCACGTTTCGGATGGAGGAACGGCCTGCAGATATAGAGGGTAGCTGCGAATACATTGAATAAGCAGTCGCGGACAGCCGACAAGGGGTGGTCATCCAGCTTGGGGGTTGGGCGAGGTGCTAACAACTCCTCACCGTAAAAAATTACCTTGTTGCGAAACACTATACAGAGCCTCGGACCTGGACTGATTGTTTGGTGCTCAGGATAGGGCAGGTGGCGGCTGTTGTAGTGCGGTAATGACCTTCAGGTTCCATAAAACGCGGGGAATTTCTTGACAAGCTGACGACCTGTTAGCTTCTCAAGAAGGACTGTGCTCATCGGTTAGTTGTTAGTTAGTTAGTTAGTTAGTTAGTTAGCAATAAATATTAAATAATAATTATCGCACGTTTGTGTACTCCTTGATTATGCAAATGTAAATCGATAGAAAAAAAGGATCGGTGCATAAAGCGTGACGAAACAACATGAGGAACACTTCATCAGGTTTTACGTCACAATGCAGGCCCATGAGGCGCCATATTATAAAATTATAATAAATTATAAGATAATAAATATTAAATAGCGTATTAAGAGTCTATGCTTCTTTTTCTTCCATTAGCTGGCACACATGTCACACTTATCTGGCACCGTATTATACAAGGTGACGCAAAAGTCACTTGACACTTTCATTTTTTAACTTGCCTGTAATGTCAAGTGACTTTTGTACTAGACGTTACTTAGACCTTAAATTCTGTTTCCTGTACTTGCCACGTAAACGCAAAATGTATCATTAGTGTCTGTCGGAGTCCCGCAGTTAACTGAACACTGCAGTAAAGCGCTGTTACGTTATGAATGGGCCTTCAGCATTTGCCTGAGATGGAGTGTGCGTTTTACACTAACTTCTCTGTCGATATTACAACCAAACACGCATCTTTAGAGAGCTTTTAAATCCCGGCTTGAAGCCACGTGTAATGGTGTTAAGGTGGGGGTTCTTTTATCGGGTTTTACTTCAAAGTACCCAAAGCACCTGAAGCCTTGTTCGGCCTCCACTTTGAACGGATTCTGCAGAACAGACAATGTCTCAGGCATCGGCACGGAACTTAGTGTATAAAACACATACAGACCGGCAACTGGCTGCTTTCTGACAGACTACAGGCTATAGACAGTACTGCAATTATCCCTTTAAAGACTAAGTTTAACCGGGGCTATATTTAAAGATCCAGCTCGTACCGCTCAGTAAACACACTCCGTCTCAGTTATACAAACCAGTCAGTTAATGTTGTACAGTGAAATAATCGCTGTTTGTTCTGAGATCCACACAAAACACATAAATACAGTCCGTACCGCGCAGTAAACACACTCCGTCTCAGTTATACAAACCAGTCAGTTAATGCTGTACAGTGAAATAATCGCTGTTTGTTCTGAGATCCACACAAAACACATAAATACAGTCCGTACCGCGCAGTAAACACACTCTGTCTCAGTTATACAAACCAGTCAGTTAATGCTGTACAGTGAAATAATCGCTGTTTGTTCTGAGATCCACACAAAACACATAAATACAGTCCGTACCGCGCAGTAAACACACTCCGTCTCAGTTATACAAACCAGTCAGTTAATGCTATACAGTGAAATAATCGCTGTTTGTTCTGAGATCCACACAAAACACATAAATACAGTCCGTACCGCGCAGTAAACACACTCCGTCTCAGTTATACAAACCAGTCAGTTAATGCTATACAGTGAAATAATCGCTGTTTGTTCTGAGATCCACACAAAACACATAAATACAGTCCGTACCGCGCAGTAAACACACTCCGTCTCAGTTATACAAACCAGTCAGTTAATGTTGTACAGTGAAATAATCGCTGTTTGTTCTGAGATCCACACAAAATACATAAATACAGTCCGTACCGCGCAGTAAACACACTCCGTCTCAGTTATACAAACCAGTCAGTTAATGTTGTACAGTGAAATAATCGCTGTTTGTTCTGAGATCCACACAAAACACATAAATACACTGTGTGGGCAGAACGTAGAATTGTTGAATGTTAAACATGGTGGTACATATAGTAACCACTGGGCTTTAAGCGTTTAATCGGCTGGTTAAATAATACCGCGGTAGAGCTACTTTCTTGGGACATTTTCTAAATATATTCCGATTTTATGGAAACTGGAAGTAATTTATCATTTACATAAGAGATAGCAATAGGACACCATCCTAACCCAGCTAACTCGGTTTCTATTTTGGATATGTTTAATACTATGCTTCAATGTAAGAGTAAAATCAAATTGGTCTCGTCATTTAAGTTATTAAGTTGAAATTTCTTCGCGTGCTTCATGTTACACGCACGCCTCTCTCCTTGACCAGTTACCAATAACAAACCTTACAAATGCAACACTTAATAAGACCACTGTTACGCACTTTTACATATTTTGGAATTATTTTGCCGTCTGCAGGGGTGTAATTGAATGGAACTGAAGTTTTTATATTATTAGATAGGCCCAAGTCTGATGGTAGACTCCAATAAAGTTCAAAATATACTCTTTATATTTAATAAACATTCTTTTTTCCACGTTAGCTGTTTAATGACAAAGACGACAAATTAATTTTAATTTTTGTTTGTGTCACAAGGATTTCCTGTGCTGTCATATTTTGAGACATATTTTGACTACTTTACATTTCTGTGTGTCAGGTGGTGTTACTGTTCCATGTCACGTGACAATGACGAAAACAATTGTGGGTGACAGAAATGAAAATGGATTTAATACATCGCTTTTGGTGTTGGATAAGAAACGGAAGGCACACAAACTAGAGTAATTATTAGTAATTTAATGTGAGGCCGTGCCGTGGCTCTGGCGGTTAGTCGCCGGCCTCTCACCGCGGAGGTCCGTGTTCGATCCCAGGTCAGTCCATGTGGGATTTGTGATAGACAAGGTGGTACTGGGACAGGTTTTTCCCCGAGTATTTCGATTTTCCCCTGTCAATTTCATTCCACCGGTGCTCCATTACTTGGAAAAATGAAAAAACTGATCATCTTTCTCTTCATCTTTATCACGGGGTTGCACAATAAGTGTTAAGGCTGCGGTGCGTCCGTAACTTCTGCTGCGGGGCCCTTCTCCACAAAAGAAAATGTAACGTTTGTATTTTAAGTTTTAACAGATAACATAAAATGTATGTTACCATAAGAAAATTAAGTGTACCACTTCATTACGCAGTTGAGGATTGCAAAATATTTTTAAAATATAAAAATGTGTGTGAAGGGGCTTTGTAATGAATATGACTGTTTTAAAATGGTTTGTTACGAACGAATGGTGACAGATGTCAGTAGAAACATAACAAATTAAAAGGTGTTGCGATAAATGTGTAGTGGTGGCGTGTAGGCTCCTCTCAGGAAGGATGGTTTTTTTAGAACCACGAAATCTAATCCACTCTAAAACTAAAAAAAATTATGGACACTTTTAATACCCGTTAAAAGTTGAGACCGTCAAAACAGAAACGTAATTATAAATTCACTCCACATTTCCAGAATATTTTGAACAACTGTCAGTAATGAATTCTCTTTCCCAAAACTCCACCGAACTTTACAAGTTTTAACTGGTGATGACAGTAACATATTTCTGAAAGGATTACCACTTTTCTTCGTCTGTTTACTTTCCTCACGTTTACGTCGGGGCACTTTGTTCTTACAAGCTTGAACTCTAAAATCTTCGCTCTGTAATTACCTTTATTTTGTTCCACTTTCTTCTGCTCTATGCATAGAAGATTAAGAGGCAAAGTAGTAGAGGGGACGAGCTAATTTAAAGAAGGGTGTCTTGGGGGGGGGGGGGGAGGGAAGGCCAAAATTAATTTCGCAGAATATGTAAGGATTGGTACTCGGGTACAGAAGAGTAACCAGACTTTTTAAAGCCAGATGAAGTATTCTTATTTCAAAAATCTGGAATTTATGGAGTTTATAATTTGATTTTTATTATTATTATGCTAGAAGCTAATTTAATTGGATTTATTAGGATTTGTGTGTTGTTCTGGCTGAAAACCCGAGTAATCATGGGTCGAATCCCGGCGTGGCAAAAGATCTTCTCGTTTCTTCTAAGTCTCCTCATGACCCTGAGGTCGACCCCAGCCTCATATGTAATTGTTACTGAAGGCATTTGCACCGGGAGTGAAGGGCCGGAGCGTAAATCTAATAATTTATGGCCATCTATTTCCGAAAAAGAAGAATAAATTTCCGTGGTTTCAGGCTTCCGCCGAGATGTTAATGAAATCTGCTCTCTTCTGGGATATTACATGGCGTCGTGTGGTAAACCTTTACCGACGTTTCGGGACAACGTTCTTGGAATTATTGACCCTTGAAGATGGAACCGATACGTTGTCCCGAAACGTCTGTAAAGAATTACCGCTCGACGCTGCGTAATATCCCAGAAGAGCGTAGATATCAAGGGGTGGAGTTATAACTCCACTCTTCCATACGCCTTCTTACAGTGCACAGGGCCTTTACCTCTAATTTTATGGTAGAAATAAGGAGAAAATGACTCTTAGAGAAAAAGGAAGCAAACGATTAAAGAAAAAGCTGCTATCCATATTTGAAATCTCGGTGAACAGAAATGTTGTTAGGCGGAAGTAAGTATATATATACAGGGCATACACAAAGAATGTGCGGTATTCAAAAGTGAATACAAAATGTATTTCTCACTTACACGGGCACAACATACACCATCAGGGCGGCAACTGTCCAAGTTTCTCATTTGGTAATTACAATCCTTCAATGTTTGCACCCTGGGTCACACGACACACATCCACACGGTAATCAAACTCATCCCAGACCCGGTGTAGCATGTCCGCTGTAATGGCCTGCAGTGCATGCGTTATCCGATCACGAATTTCATGGATGGACGTGGGCAATGGTGTACATAAACGCTGTCTTTAGCGAACCCCCAAAGAAAGAAATCGCAAGGTGTAAGATCTGGCGAACGGGGTGGCCAAGGGAGAAGGTTCTTGTCTCCATTTGCAGCAGCACGTCCGATCCAGCGCTGTGGAAGAACACGATTTGAAACTGGCCCCGCGGCCACGCAGTAAGCATGAGAAGCGAACTGCTGGTAGCGCATGAGAAACTTGGACAGTTGCCGCCGCTGACGGTGTATGTTGAGCCCGTGTAAGGTGAGAAATAAATTTTTTATTCACTTTTGAAACCGCACCATTCTTTTATGTATGCCGTGTATAAATATTTTATAACTGGCTATGAAACTATTAACGGAGATTTTCTGAAGCCATGAACACCGTCCTGTTGAAAGCCCCATTAAGAATCACGAGCCGTGGTACTGTGGTAAAGCCATTCTATATGATGGAAAGATTTTTAAGAGAATGTAGAAAGGCTGTCGGCGTCTCCAAACAAAGTACCTATGAAATGCTCTTCCGCCGGTATACGACGTTGTAAAACGTGTCGTGACGATCTCGCGGCTCACGGAAACTCAGTCGCAGCTCTAGAGATGTCTATTGAAAAACACAGCAGAAGGAAGCTACACCCTTGCCAACGTATTATTGGTTGAATCGAGTAAGATTCAAGGTGGGTAGAAAGGTGCGTTGGGGACGAATTTGAAGTGACCTTACTATAAAATGTCTGTGACCTACACCTTGTTTAATAGCCATGAACTTTATTACCGAAAGTAAATAAAGATGGCATTAGTGGTTTATTGAGGTAAAAGCTCCGAAATATGGAATTTGGTTCCCATTGTGCTTGGTCGTGGTGGTGCGTCATATCGCGTAACTGAGGTTTCTTGTATAAGCTGTGAGGTAAAGGTAAAGTTCACCCTAAAACAGGCCATGAAGGCCCAGAGGGGGAGTAGATGTACAGCTCTAGTCTTTCTTTAACCTCGGCGCTAGATGGGGGTGGGTGGTCAACACCACGCCCCGGCCGCTTTACCCCCGAATGACCCGGCACCCATTGTACAGGAGGCAGGGTAGGTCCCAGGGCCTGTCTGGATGGGTGCTGAAAATCTCGCCTCCACCGGGATTCGATCCCGGACCGTACAGCTCGTAGCAAGTTGCTATACCGACTGAGCTATGTACTAATTTAAAAAACATATATATATATATATGTGTGTGTGTGTGTGTATGTGTGTACTAAGGCACTATGTGCTAGATATTTCCATCAGTATTTACAGTACAGTTCAGTTTGGTAATTAGAGACTTGGAACGTATTTAAGTACTGCGGACTGAATGGGCCTGGCGATGCTGTATATGACTCAGCGAACACTGTGTGCAAAAGTATTACAACTTACATTAGAGTGACTGCTGGCTGCTGATGTTCTAACGGCCGATGTATTTGGCACTGGTATTTTTCACTGACATTTCCGTGCCATAAAACAGGTACCAGCCTCTTACCCCGCGCCTTTCCCTTTTCATTCGTCTTTCCCCACTACCTCACCGCTCAAGTTTCAAGATAAGGGAACTGAAGTGTAGAAGGTAAAGCAATGCCATTACAGACCTGGACAGGCCCTTAGGGTTCCAGGAGGTTGAGGCTCACAGATTTCTAGACAATCGACACATGAAGGTGGTAAGGTTATCAGCCCTAAGCACCGGCCGTCTTTATCCCCCAGGAAATATTCCTGGTACTCATTTCTGTTAGAGGCTGAGTCGACCCCCAGGGCCATAGTGCGACCGAAAGGATTATGTCAATGAAAAATTCCAATGACTCCATCGGGAATCGAACCCGCGACCTTCCGGCTTGTAGCGCATTGGCTCAACACACGAACTGAACTGTAATTCCCCAAATTTTATGGAACGTAAAGGTTCATTATGTGCTCACAACAGCCCGCCAATTGTCGCTGTCCTGAGGCAGGCAAATCCAGTCTACTCTTGCCCAACCTATCTTTTAGGGTCCATTTTAATATTATCTTCCCATCTAAGCCTAGGTATTCCAAGTCGTCTCTTTCTGTCAGTTCTCCCCACCAAAACTCTCTATGCATTTCTCTTCTCCGCCCTTTGCGCCACCTGTAAGATCTCGAATTTGTTGCTAGTTTGAAGTTTCCACAGCGGGTCTGATAAGAACTGACTTTTTGTGGTATGTAATGCTGTGTCAGTCTAACCACACTGCTTCACACTCAAAGATGATGGCACCATTATCTTTCGAAACGTCGAGAAACACCCACCCAACGACACACCTTCACATCCCACAAGACCTGAAATAATATATAACGCTACTGTTCCGTTTTTTATTTTTGGAATTACAATCTTTTGCCCATAGTCTTTCTGCGAAAGTAGCAAAGTTACAAAGGGCCGTACTGTGACATTTTGACATCTGCATTGCAGCAATAAAATGCTTTCCATAAGACGTAGGCTTGTCGTGTTCCACGGAAATGGCTGTAGCAGAGACGTTTGTACCTGTCTGCGTTCTTTGCCAAATGCACAGCATTACTGAGATCTTTACATCACAATATTAAACCCCAACATATGCACTGTATTTTCATACACAGAGTCAATTGCCCCTACATATGTTTCGGCTTCAAGAAGCCATCATCAGGGGATCCCAAGTTTACACGCACTACACATCCATTAGTTCATCTAATAATGTCTCTTATATCACACATAATACCAGTATTTAAGCATATAGAATCCTGGGAATAGTTGCGTATTTATGCTATATGTATATATATATATATATTATTCGGGTGATCAAATCGAGAAGAATGAGGTGGGCGGGGCATGTAGCACGTATGGGTTAGGGGAGAGGTGCATACAGGGTTTTGGTGGGGAGACCTGAGGGAAGGAGACCACTTGGAAGACCCAGGCGTAGATGGGAGGATAATATTAAAATGGATCTTCAAGAAGTGGGATAGGGGGGGGGGCATAGACTGGATTGATATGGCTCAGGATAGGGACAGGTGGCGGGCTGTTGTGAGTGCGGTAATGAACGTTCGAGTTCTATAAAACGCGGGGAATTTCTTGACTAGCTGACGACCTGTTAGCTTCTCAAGAAGGACTCTGCTACATGGAGTTAGTTAGTTAGTTAGTTAGTTATGGAGTATATATATATATATATATATATATATATATAAAAGGTTAAAAAGTTTTAAAAAGTTTTTAAGATTACATTTATATATGTTAGTTTGAAATTCATGGTAGTCTTCTCTTTAGCGTACGGAATATCCAAGTAAAGTTGAGAATATCCTGTCAAATATGGGCGGATATCAACATCGCAGTGTTTTATATCAAGCACAGTATCATAAATAATATATATAGAGAATAAATGATGGCTTATTAAAGCCGAAACATGTGTAGGGGCAATTGAATCTGTGTATGAAAATACATTGCATATGTTGGTTTTGATATTGTGATGCGTTATCACGATGCACGGTGAATGTAATGTGTAAATTGAGACCTCCAGGTTCAATTAAGCGATAAAGCTTATGTATTTTATTTGGAAGGTGCCAATTTCGAACCCCTTAGCTTGACTGCTATTCTAATATATCCTTCGTTCCTCCAGGCAGACACTGGACATCATACTGCGAATGTTTCTTCAACAGCCTTTCCAGTTCAGTACTGAGCATCGTCCAGCCTTTCGACGCTATGCGAGTTATCGATCGCGTCTTTAAATCGATAAATAAATTCGCGAAACAACTTTTTAATCAGGAATTATGTTCAGCAATGTTTTGTGGGATTTGGTCTGTGTCCTTTCCTGCCGGATTATAAATTTTTTTAGAAAAAAAAAATACCAGTTCCGTATCAACTGTATTTTTCAGAGGGGAGGTACAAGTCAAGCTGAAAGAAATCGTGCACATTTTAATACATAATATCGATATTGATGTTATTAAATCGATATATTTGCGGAAGGAAACACAATAACTGACAGAGATCATAATTTTCCATTATTAAATAAATCTTACACCGACAAATTTACACTGTTTATATTATTTAAACACAATTTTATTAAAAAATGCCCGACATGTTTCGAACCAATTTATGGTTCATCTTCAGGGACTCACCATAAATTGGTTCGAAAAATGTCGGGCATTTTTTAATAAAATTGTGTTAAATAATATAAACGTCGACCTCGGTGGACTAGTGGTTAGCGTGCTCGCCACTGGACCCAAGGTTCGCGGGTTCGATCCCGGCCGAGGTCGATGGATTTTTAAGGGTGATAAAAATCCGTAGCACAACTTCCTTCGGAGGGGAAGTAAAGCCGTCGGTCCCATGTCGTAGATTTACGGCATGTAAAAGAACCTTACGGGCATGAATTTGAGATGTTTCGTAAGCAAAATTCAGCGGCCATTTCTCACCCAAGTCTCCTGACTGACTGCTAGATGGCTCTGGCAGTCACATCAGGATTGAGTAGAACTTGTGCAGTCAGTGGGTTGGTCATTAACTACACCTATGCACACGACCAAACTAACCTCCAAAAGGAGGCCATATGCTCCACAAGGAAGGACAGGATAAATAATAATAATAATAAATAATCATAAACAATGTACATTTGTCGGAGTGAGAATTATTTTAATCAAAAATAATGTACGGTGCAAAGTAACATAAAGTTTTCCATTATTCTTTCACTTTACGCGATTTACGTGATAGGAAAAACAAAGTAGCACACATCAGAATCGTAATTTCACGTATTTTCCGCATATAAGTAATGCGTTCTAACAAGTTACTTTTAATATCAGGGCTTGGTGACATGTCATGTCACGTGTCATCAGATTCAGCTTCACCACTGTGTGTCGACTAAGCCGGTGTCTTCAGCCAGACTCACAAAACCCCCGATATTACGGCATTTCACTAGCACATTTACACGTGTAATGCTATATAGAGTCGTAATCTGTGGTCTTCTGGGTAATTACACGGCGTCGTGTGATAATTATTTACCGACGTTTCGGGACAACGTGTCGGTCCCATCTTCACGGGTCAAGATTCCAATAAGGAAAGAAAGCCGATGACAAGGAAACTTGGCATCATAGTGGGGTAGGGAACCGTGCGATGTGACAATAGCCAATAGGATGAGAGGGTGGGGTGGGGGTTTGGATGCAAGGTCACAATATGCTGTACTGCGGCGGGGTGAAAAAATGGGAGAAATATGTCCTTTATCAAACTACGCCGCAAACAGCTGAGAACACGTACATATATATAAAATTTAAATACTATCCAGTTTTCAGTACGCAATTACTGGCACCATACCAAAATTACTTCCTTTTTCAGACATGCTTTTCTTTTATGAAAATTTATTTTCCTAAATGCCTGTGGTCTTAGTAGCAGGAGCTGTGAACGGATTTGCCATAAATCCTGCGCACTAACCACACGACTACAACTGCTTTGCAAAGAACTATTTTGCATTAAAAGTTTTTGTATCTCTTTAAACACTGAAACTATCAGAATTGTCATATCGCTGTATCTCATAGCTGAAATGTTAGTGTCTGTACACATACCTGATAATTACGTAGTTCAGTTTCGCCATATTGTTGCTGAAATCTAATTTATTTATTTGATCATCTCGTAAATGAAGCAGGTTACCATTATGGCTCATATCTTCGTTTAGTGACGAAATTCTTTGCCTAAAGCAACCTGAATTTAGTCTAAACTGAAAGAATCAAAGAAACAACGAAAATTAAATATGAAATCAGACTTAAAGCTACTAATTTTGAATTATAATATTCCACGATATTTTGGAGGAATTAACAGTAGGTTTTTTGCCAACAGGGTGAATGGTTGTTACATATCGTACAGTATCAAACTCCTCGTCTAGTCTTACCTGTATATATACAGGGCATACACAAAAGAATGGTGCGGTTTTAATAGTGTTCACTATTAAAACCGCACCATTCGTTTGTGTATGCCTGTATATACATTTTTCTAATATTTCTTAAAGTATATCGTTTAACTAAGTTTTAAACCTCATATGTTTTAGACAGGTTAGAGACTGATTATGATTTATGGTGAAAGAAAAACATGGAATGGGGCTACATGTGCTCTCTGAGGGCAATAACCCCATCTTTAAAAAAGCAGCCCTTCATTTATGCATGACGCCTTGCTGATGTGCGGGTAGACGTGTGTGAGAAAACAAGGGGCAAGCATTTCAAATTGAGAGCCAGTTGACAGAGGGATCACGACTCTTGGGAAAGACTTCCGATGGATCGCACTTAAAAGCTATCGACCTGTTCTTAGCCATATGTAAACACACATATATAGGCGTCTATGTACATACGTAGGATACGTATGTACATATATACATAGACCCTGGGGTCTACATACACAAAAGAGCTGCAAAAAAAAAGTAAGGCAGCAAACACTTTGATGCCGAGAACTTTATTTTAACTTTGATGTACAGGTAGGTCCCGTTTTACGACGGTCCATTTTACGACTTTTCGCATTAAAGATTGTTTCAAAATATTACCTTAAATATTAGTAATACTTCAGAAAAAATTTACGAATTTTGGAAACCTATCTCATTCAATTACATTATATTTTGGTTCTCGTTTTACGACTTTTCACTTTACGACCCTGTTTTGCTGGAACCTAACCCTGTCGTAAAACGGTCCTATTTTGGTCTCGTTTTACGACTTTTCATTATATGACCCTGTTTTCTGGAACCTAGCCCTGTCGTAAAACGGGTCCTACCTGTATAAATGTCACATGTGTAGCAGATGGTACACGCCAGACTTCCACGTAGTCACCGTGACATTTAAGGTTAGTCACTCCATGGACCAAGGCCTGTATCTCGCGTAGAAGAAATCAGGTCAATGTCTAGCCAGGACGTGACAGCTTGCTTCACGTCGACGTCTGTTGCAAATCGTTTGCCAGTCAGGTGCTGCTTTAAAATTACTGGACGAGAGATCCGGACTGTAAGGAGGATTGCCTATACCTTCCCAGGTGCAATTTAATGCCCGGTAATTTTATTTTATTTGAGAAAGAAGAAACTGGCTAGCAAGCGATTAGCAACAGACGCCGACGTGAAGCAAGCTGTCCTCGTGGCTACAAGCACTTGAAACTGCGTTTTTGTACGGCGGGAAACACGTCTTGGTGCCACTGTGGGACAAATATGTATATGTCAGTGGTGACCACGTGGATGTCTGCCACCATGTACGAAAATTTATACATCAAAGTCAGAATAACGTTCTTGGCAGGAAAGTGTCCGACGTTTTATGTTTTTAAAATTCCTTGTGTATGCCTACATGCACACACACACAACATACAACTTAGTCATACATTATTTGAAGAATTCTGTATTTTAATGCGATAGAAATATTTCGCCATCTTGAAAGATCATGTTTCCTGAAAATGGAGAAATCACGGTACCTCCGAAACGTCAGTAAAGTTAAACCTCAAATCTCACAACATTTGGTTCGATTCGTATTAAATTTTAGGTCATATTTTTATTGAGGTGACACTCTGGAAAGTCTGAGAAACATATTATCCGATCTGATAATTGGTTGAAATCTGCGGTCATTTGGGTTATTAAACGGCGTCGTGTGGTAATATTTACCGACGTTTCGGGACAACGTATCGGTCCCATCTTCACGGGTCAAGATTCCAAATAGGAAATGATAATTTATTAGTCACTGACGCACACTGTAGCTGTTCAATGAATCTAGAACAACCGTTCGATAAAGATCTGACACGAGTAACAGCGCTATATCAGAAGCACGAAATCTACAGAAATGTAGATGTGTGGTACAGCTCGGTTCGTGTGTTTGAAGTACATTTATACATTAACCTTTAAACACGAAGCGTAAACGGTTTTATTTAAAGACCCAGTCCGTACCGCGCAGTAAACACTTTTTATCTCGGTTATGAAAATTAAATTTAAGGAAGAAACTAGTAAAGTGCTACATTTGGAGCATAGCTTTGTGTGGTGCTGAAACCTGGACACTTCGGAAAGTAGATCAGAAGTGTCTGGAAATTTTGAAATGTGGTGCTGGAGAAGAATGGAGAAGATCAGTTGGACCGATCGTGTGAGAAATGAAGAAGTATTACACAGAGTCAAGGAGGAGAGGAATATCCTACATACAATAAAAAGAAGAAAGGCTAACTGGATTGGTCACATCTTGCGTAGAAACTGCCTTCTGAAACATGTGATTGAAGGAAAGTTAGAAGGAAGGATAGAAATGACGGGACGACGAGGGAGAAGACGTAAGCAGCTACTGGATGACCTTAAGGAAAAGAGAAGATACTGGAAATTGAAAGAGGAAGCACTAGATCGCACCCTGTGGAGAACTCGCTTTGGAAGAGGCTACGGACCTGTCGTAAGACAGACTACAGAATGAAATGATGAAAATCAATCAGTTTATGTTATATAGGGCAAAAGTTGCTGTTTGTCCTGAGATAAATACAAAACATATAAATAAACTGTGGGTAAAATGTGCAATATTTTATTGTTAAACCTGGTGGTACATTAAGTAACCAGTAAGTTTTAAAATGTTAAGTTTTAAAGTGGACAGCCTGGTTCAAAACGTCCTTTTAAGATACGACGAGGGAAGTCACGAAAATGTAATAAAACCGGAAAAAGAATGTGGCAATTCGTTGGTGATGTGTCTCCTTAAAACAGACTGTACTTAAGGAGGTATAAAGCTGGTAGAGTAGGGAAAGCTTTAATGCTGTCACAAATAAGGCTTTCCCACGACGTTGTAAATTTTCACGTGCTTTAGGGTACTATAAGCGGAAACTTCTGCCTCTCCCATCTGCTTATCCAGAAGATTATACATATAGCAGAGCCGTGACTGCTTACGTGAAGTGAAACACCCGATGGTTAAGTCAAGTTCAATAGCCGAATTCTTTGATAAATTTCAGACCGAAATAAACTCCAGTGATGTCATACTGTATATACTTTATAATAAAGTTAAAGAAGGTAACTTATTCTCTGTGTTCAATTAAGCAATATGCCATGAAGGTGTAAGGGATATGGAGGTACAGCTCCACACATTCTTAGTCTCGGCGTAGGATGAAGTTGAATGCCAGCTTAACACCGTAGCCACTTCATTCCAGGGTAAAGAAACATCTAGTCTTGGAATGGAGGTAGGTGAACACCAGAAGTGATATAGGAGTTAATGAGAGAAAAGTATATTTTTGCAGTCGAATGTCGAAACACGATTCGTCGATGGTCCAGTTCGTAGGTTAGTCACTATAGCGACTGAGCTATCCGAGTTGCTTATTTGTATAATAAGGTTTAAAAATAGTTTCAAAATTAATTGCATTTTCTGGGAAGCGTAATAAAATAATGACTAAACCACAATGTACAACTTTAGGGTAGATTACTACTAACCGAAACCTTCTACGTATACCATCCAACAAAATATCAACACACTTGTATTGTAATAACTTAATATCTATTTATTTTCTAGGCTATTGTTTCCTATAATCGCAATTACAACTTTGGACTGGTTCTGATTTTTTATAATTTTATTTTGTGCTTTTAACATAATTAACTTATATATTTTATACCCCTGAAGATGGTCACATGGTTGGCCGAAACACGTAGGAATTAATTGTATATATAAACTAATTTTCATTATACTTATGTGCATTTGTTGCACCATTATTTCATATGATCGAATAATGCAGGATCATGTATTACATAAAACACACAACAAATGTTCTCCCCTCTGACTGGGAGATCAGAATATTTTAGGCAGCAGTTCTGAGTACTCTGACATCTACAGTTAATACCAAATTACTATGACATCTACAGTTAATACCAAATTACTATGACATCTACAGTTAATACCAAATTACTATGACATCTACAGTTAATACCAAATTACTATGACATCTACAGTTAATACCAAATTACTATGACATCTACAGTTAATACCAAATTACTATGACATCTCCAGTTAATACCATTAATAATTACAGTATACATACATACTACAGTTAATACCAAATTACTATGACATCACAGTTAATACCAAATTACTATGACATCTACAGTTAATACAAAATTACTATGACATCTCAGTTAATACCAAAATTACTATGACATCTACAGTTAATACCAAATTACTATGACATCTACAGTTAATACGCAAATTACATTCGTCATTGTTGAAGAAGTTAGTGGCAGTCGGCGTAACCACGTTTACCGACTAATTTCACCGAAGCTACAAGAAACCCCCGATAGATGGCAGGAGGTTGGCGCGCGTATGGTCTGCTCCAAGCGGCGATTCGGTAACTACGACAGTGTACAACTATGACCGACAGAATGCGCGCAGAGGTCGCTTGAAACTTCTCCAACTTGCGGCATAATGCATGGCATTATGTGCTTGATGAATTGTCATGCAATTAATTTAATTTACTGGAACACAAATAACAAGGCGTAAATAAATTTAGGCACCTTAGTCAACATCTTTGTAGTTTTTATATGTTCCTGAAATGTAAATAAATAATGTTGTGATAGCAATTATTGTAGAATTTAGTATTTTGGTGCATATAGGGATTTGGTGGGGAGACCTGAGGGAAGGAGACCACTTGGAAGACCCAGGCGTAGATGGGAGGATAATATTAAAATTGATCTTCAAGAAGTGGGATGGTGGGGCATAGACTGGATTGATATGGCTCAGGATAGGGACAGGTGGCGGGCTCTTGTGAATGCGGTAATGAACCTTCGGGTTCCTAAAATGCGGGAATTTCTTGACTAGCTGACGACCTGTTAGCTTGTCAAGAAGGACTGTGGTACATGGAGTTAGTTAGTTAGTTAGTTAGTTAGCGAAGAAAATCTGTCTCCTCACCAAATATTATTCGGGTAATCAAATCAAGAATAATGAGATGGGGGGGGATATAGCATGCATGGAAAGAGGAGAGGAACATAAAGGGTTTTGGTGGGGAAACATGAGGAAAAGAGCAACTTTGAAGACCTAGAAGCAGATGGGAGGGTAATATTAAAATGGGTCATTAAGAAATGGAATTGGAAGGTGGGGCGAAGACTGGATTGATCTGGCTCAGGATAGGGACAATGTCGCAGGCTTTTTTGAATGCGGCAATGAACCTTCGGGTTCCACAAAACACGGGGAATTTCTTGACTAGCTGACGACCTGTTAGATTCTCAAGAAGGACTGTGCTACATGGAGTTAGTTAGTTAGTTAGTTAGTTATGTAATGGCTTTCTTCCTCCGAAACTTCGAGAAAGTACATTACGAGTTGTTAAATCCTGCAAGACCGCGGTTTTAAAATGGTTACTTGTGTATATTTAAGTTTTTAGAAGGATATAATTCAATCTTAACACAGGAAATGTTTGTGCAAATTCCTAAACCAGCCTCGTTCAACGCCAATCGCGAAAACGCATCACGCTGCCTACAGAGACTTTCGATATGAGAAAACGTAACACTTCCCTTAGCAAAGCCGAGATAAAACGTCTGGAAAAGTTTGAAAACTTACGAGCTGTTTATTTACGGAGACACACGTTACATTACTAATTAATTTTGTAACAATATGCTAAAAATAGCGACAACCCTAGCCTATGTTGTGATTCGCATTTTTATAAACTCTTTCTATGGTTTCACGTTATTACCACCGCGCATCTTTACTAAACAGATTATATCAAACCAACTGATGCACAATTATAAACCACTTTTATTGTAGCTTTTATAAAATGTTTGTACCCCTACATATATTTCAAACCTTAATTCATTGCCAGGGTTTTTTTTTTGTCTTTAAAAGCTACTACAATTCAATTACATAATTTTGAAGCTCAAACATCACTTGTGTCCTGATATTGTGATAAAAATTATCTTGATATAATTTGTAACACATTAAAACTTAATTATATCAAGATAATTTTTATCACAATATCAGGACACAAGTGCTGTTTCAGCTTCAAAATTATGTAATTGAAGTGTAGTAGCTTTTAAAGACAAAAAAAACCCCTGGCAATGAACTAAGGTTTGAAACATATGTAGGGGTACAAAAATTTTATAAAAGTTACAATAAAAAGTGATTTTTAATTGTGCATCGGTTGGTTTGATATAATTTCTTACGATTGTCAGTATACTTTTAATGCATGTGGTTTATAGACATATACATAGATGAAAGTATACATAAAATTATCATTATACGTATTCATTCTTCGTTCTGTGTATTGAGTTTCACATCGCTCGTCATGCAGACCAAATTTGGGGATTTGCCAGCACCACGTAAAATAATCAGCAAGCTTCTTCTAAATCTTCATGTTTCTATCCTTTCCCCTTCAGACGAAAGATGCCCTTCACCATCAGGAATGGTGTTGTTTTAGTATTTTTCACTAATATTATTTTTATTTTTCCCTATATATAAATTTTGGTTCATGTACTCATTTTAGTTAAATTGGTTATCGGAACCATTTTTTGTAATTTTTTCCTTGTATACTGCAAATACTGTAAATTGTAATCTTCAATAAATAATTTTAAAAAAAGATGCCCTATATACAACCATGTCGCTCTCGGTGGACTAGTGGTTAGCGTGCTTGCCACGGGACCCAAGGTTCGCGGGTTCGATCCCGGACGAGGTCGATGGATTTTTAAGGGTGATAAAAATCCGTAGCACAACTTCCTTCGGAGGAGAAGTAAAGCCGTCGGTCCCATGTCGTAGATTTACGGCATGTAAAAGAACCTTACGGGCATAAATAGAAATGTTTCGTAAGCAAAATTTAACGGCCATTTCTCACCCAAGTCTCCTTATTGACTGCTAGATGGCTCTGGCAGCCATATCAGGATGAGTAGAAGTTGTGCAGTCAGTGGACTGGTCACTCACTACACAAATGCACACCTCCAGACCAAGAAACCTCTGAAAGGAGGCCATATGCTCCGCAAGGAGCGACAGGAGGAAAACTATATACAAGCCTGCTTAGATGGTCTAGTTA
This sequence comes from Reticulitermes speratus, assembly GCA_021186555.1. NCBI lineage: Eukaryota > Metazoa > Arthropoda > Insecta > Blattodea > Rhinotermitidae > Reticulitermes > Reticulitermes speratus. Next base: position 4,252,662 of record JAJKFL010000002.1, read on the forward strand.
TGAAGAAACTTTCCTCTCTTTGGCATGTTCATACTTATGTGGTCACATGCTCGGTTTTGTTATTGATCTGAGGTCAAGGAATGGATTTTCATAACATGCTTCGCATTGAATGGAAGATAACTTCAGGTAGACGACAGACCAGCTGTGTCTACCCCTGAACTGAACATTTTTATGCATTACCAATCCTGCATGGGTCGACCGGATGTCAAATCAAGAACCACAAGGTGTGAAGATCGAATGCGAAATACGTACGTTGAAGGTTTGCTGATTTGCTGCATGTAGCTGGTGAATGTACTTTCTATAGAGTGTTTCGTTTGAAGAGGCACAGAATGCAGTCGAATGCGATAGAGAAAATGTGCATTAGGGTAATTCATAGTTCATCGCCGTTACTACAAAACCTATCATTGAACCTTATTGTGACGCAGATGATTTCATTTCACGTCTTTAACGTTTCCCACCACAGTACTTTGCATATTACAAATTATATTTCAAAACTCTACCGCCAGTCTGAATATTTGTAAAGTGTAAAATTACAAGCCAAGAGTTAACACGTGTTAAACCCTTAAGGACCGAACACGTAAACTTCTTTAAGAACAGCTCCGTACCGCGCAGTAAACACACTCCGGTCTTGTTATACAAACCAATCAGTTAATGCTGTACAGTGAAATAATCGCTGTTTGTTCTGAGATCCACACAAAACACATAAATACAGTCCGTACCGCGCAGTAAACACACTCGTCTCAGTTATACAAACCAGTCAGTTAATGCTGTACAGTGAAATAATCGCTGTTTGTTCTGAGATCCACACAAAACACATAAATACAGTCCGTACCGCGCAGTAAACACACTCCGTCTCAGTTATACAAACCATCAGTTAATGCTGTACAGTGAAATAATCGCTGTTTGTTCTGAGATCCACACAAAACACATAAATACAGTCCGTACCGCGCAGTAAACACACTCCGTCTCAGTTATACAAACCAATCAGTTAATGCTGTACAGTGAAATAATCGCTGTTTGTTCTGAGATCCACACAAAACACATAAATACAGTCCGTACCGCGCAGTAAACACACTCCGTCTCGTTATACAAACCAGTCAGTTAATGCTTGTACAGTGAAATAATCGCTATTTGTTCTGAGATCCACACAAAACACATAAATACACTGTGTGGGCAGAACGTAGAATTGTTGAATGTTAAACATGGCGGTACATATAGTAACCACTGGGCTTTAAAGGGTTGATACATGGATGCAGTCTTGTGAGATAGGACAGTACTTTGAAGTACTTGTTTCGCTTTTGGACGCAAGTGGTAACCTAGGCACTTACGGGTCGTTAGTTCGGTAGGGTTGCGTGTTGCGTTGAGTTGTAGGCGGGAGATCCCCAGGGGCAGACTTAGTAGCGGGTAGGTGTTTGTCCGATCAACACACTGGTAATAGCTGGGTCTCAAGAGGATCCCTCACGCTTGTTCATCACCTCCCACTCCCCACTACACCTCCCGACGTTACATTAACCACTGACAGCTCCTGTTTCTCTTTACCCAGTTCAAGCCCATCCGGAAAATAAGATTCGCTTTATTTTAACACAAACACTATCGGAATTCCAGCATCGCGACGCTCTACATCAGTTTGTACTGTATGACGTAGCACTGACGTGGCTTTGTACGTGTTAGGAGCAGGCCAGTAGCCAGACCATGAGCACAGTTGTTGCAGCCGCTTCCAGTGCACACTTAGCCTCGATTTCATTGTCATAATTTTATCACAAGTTCGGGAACATTGTCTCCTATTTGAGGGGGGCCGTAAGCTGCGGGGGGGGGGGGGGGGGGGGGTTAAGGCTTGGGTCCGCTCCGCTAGTGTCTCACTCGTTTAGGGCGTGTCACGTTGTATTGCATCCTGTTCACAGCATTAATATGAAGTATTTGCATTGGTCATAAACAACGTTACTCAGGGGTGACCAGCTAGTAATGCCGTGTCCACTGTCTCTTCATTAACCATTGTTTACTAACGGTATGACTTAGGCCCTTTGAGTTCCTCATGCTGTCTATTTATAAAATGATTTTAAAAATTTATATGTTCACAGTCGTGTGTTTGTAAGTATTCGTACGTGTACTGCATTCATAACCAATCCCAGTGGCCGTGCGGTCTATGGCGTGGGTCTGCGGCTGTTCGCTTGCTGTGATTGCGGGTTCGAATCCCGCCGCAGGCATGTCTGTCTCTTGTGAGTGTTGTTTTGTCAGGTAGAGTCTCTGCGGGGGCTGTCACTCGTTTAGAGGAGTCCTACCGAGTGTGGTGTGTCTGAGTGTGATCGTGAAGCCTCGGTAATTAGGAGGCCCTGACCCAATAGGGGCTGTTGCGCCCTGCGGGTAATCGTAGCCGCAGTGGTCATTTAGTTACCGCGGTCAAATCGAAAGTTTAGCAAATTTCGGGCGACTGTCAAGGAAGATTCAACTTTGTTTTAATTTCACAGGGAACTTACCCGGATAAAAAGGGCTTATATGTAGGCGATTTGGTATTATTACTGATTTCATTTCGAAATGTTTCGTAAGAAAAATTCAAGCCATTTCCCACCCAAGTCTCCTGACTGCCTGCCAGATGGCTCTGGCGGTCACATCAGGATTGAGTTGAACAGCGCGGCCAGTCGGCAGGTCTCCGAACTGCCACAAATGCGCAGACCACGTAACCTCGGAAAGAGGAGGCCCAGGCCCATATAGGGCTGTCGAGCCATGGTTATTATTATTATTATATTATACTGATTTCATTTCAGAATTGTACATTTGTTGGAAGTTCTGATGTTCTCATATCAGAATTTTCCTTTCGTTTTGGCGTTACTACCGGTTGAACTAAAAAGTTGTGTAGGTGTTTATTAAACACCCACACAACACTGTTTAATCAAGCACCACTCCATGGAAACAGATGGAGGAGTAGAGGTTAGACTGAGTTGAATAATCAGGATGACGTTTCGGCCGTTTTATCTCCGAGGAAGAAATGCGGGTTTCTGTTCATGTGAAACTAAATATCGGTCTGATGAAGGTAGGGAAAAAGTGTCTGCGTGTGCCCGGATTGTAGCCCCAAGTTGTTCCTGTCGTGCTGTCCGTAAAATAGCTACCTTGCCTGACCTCTACCAGTTTCTGGGTGAGATGGTGTTGTCTAGAAATTTGATGTTTCTATTAAGATTTGTGGAATTCGTCGTAAGTTACAGAGGGACAGGCGCGGATGAAGAATACTTCTTATTGATTGTTACATAAGGAGTGAAAATCGAAATTTTTAGACCTGTAATAGGAATATACCTCGAATGGTTTTTTTTTCTTCCAAAACCCATTCGTTATAAAGAAAAAATTTGTAGAAATGTAAGAAAGGTAATCACATTTTTTGATTGTGTATTATATTGTTGGTATGTTATTCTGCTATATTTCTATAAGCAATTGTATTATATTGTTGGTATGTTAATCTGCTATATTTCTGTAAGCAATTGTATTATATTGTTGTATGTTATTCTGCTATATTTCTATAAGCAATTGTATTATATTGTTGGTATGTTATTCTGCTATATTTCTATAAGCATTGTATTATATTGTTGGTATGTTATTCTGCTATATTTCTTAAGCAATTGTATTATATTGTTGGTATGTTATTCTGCTATATTTCTATAAGCAATTGTATTATATTGTTGGTATGTTATTCTGCTATATTTCTATAAGCAATTGTATTATATTGTTGGTATGTTATTCTGCTATATTTCTATAAGCAATTGTATTATATTGTGGTATGTTATTCTGCTATATTTCTATAAGCAATTGTATTATATTGTTGGTATGTTATTCTGCTATATTTCTGTAAGCAATTGTATTATATTGTTGGTATGTTATTCTGCTATATTTCTGTAAGCAATTGTATAATACTTTTTGGATCTAATGTTCTGCTATATTTTATAAGCAATTGTATAAAGATATGGTCAGTTTGTTATTCTGCTATCATTTCTATATAGCAATTGTGTTATATTGTTGTATGTTAATTCTGCTTATTTCTTAAGCAATTTTAATATAAATGTATGTTATTCTGCTGATAATATTGTAAGCAATTGTAATATATTGTTGGTATGTTATTCTGCTATATTTCTATAAGCAATTGTAGGTACTGAAATCACGTTCTTTCTGCATCTGAAATGATTTCTGCTCCATTTTGTATCTTGTGTCATAAAGACTAATGTGTCATCGCTCTGTTTCACTTCATTTCCTTGTATAGCAATGATTGGTCCTGATACCTGCATATTCTATCTTCTAAATTACTACTCTCTTTCTTTCCAAGAAATAAAAAGAATACACATTACGAAAAAAAAAATAATCCGCGATAATATGGTGTAGGAGAATGGGCCTAGATCATTTTTGCATCCCATTTCTCCTTAATCAAGATCTATTGAAATCCAGTCAGCAAAATTATATACTTTTTTTTGTATCTTTACACAAGGGCCATTCTTTAATAGCAGCGGTGCTACGAACTACCTGCCTGCTAGATGCAACAGGTCTTGGGGTGGCTGCAACAGTGACACATGTCCATTATCAGACGCGTATAAAGTCGCATTTAATGAGATTAAGTCCAACCAGCAAAACGATTACATACAAAGCTTATGATTTGTACGAGTGATTTGAGATTTATACATGCTTGTTGCTGAAGACTCAAGTCTTCCGGGGTATGAAGTCATGTCTTGGACTATCCTAAAGATGGAAGTAGCAATGTCCCCCGAAACGTCCGTAACTAATGGTGTCAATCGACATGCAGTCATATTCCAGAGGAGTGTAATGTTCGATGTGTAAATATTAAAACCTGTAATAGATCACTGAGTATTACACTGATAAAAATTGTTATGCCTAGAATGGCCGCGCCGAAACATGTAGTCGCCCCGGGCAGGTTAATAATTTGGCACGCCTTCAAACCGATATTCCTTAAACGTTTTCAGTCTAGTAGAGGGCGCGTACCCAAATTGCAGATAATGTTCGGGTAAATTATTTCACGTGTGGAAAACTGAGTTTATTAGCACCATATTTCCGATTATTCCAGTGACGTCTTAGAGCTCCTTGTAGGTTGGCGCTCCGGATAGCTGCCCCGGCTGGACCTTCCTTAGACGGCCTTCCTTAGACCGGTCCTCCTTAACGTCCTTCTAGACCGGCCTTCCCTTAGACCGGTCCCTTCCCTTAGACCGGCCTCCTTAGCCGCTCTCCCTTATACCGACCCTTCCCTTAGACCGGCCCCTCCTTTAGACCGGCTCTTCCCTTATACCGACCCTTCCCTTATACCGGCTCTTCCCCTTAGACCGGCCCTTCCTTAGACCGGCCCTTCCCTTAGACCGGCCCTTCCCTTAGACCGGCCCTTCCCTTAGACCGGCCCTTCCCTTAGACCGGCCCTTCCCTTAGACGGCCCCTTCCCTTAGACCGGCCCTCTTGACCCCTTCCCTTAGACCGGCCCTTCCCTTAACCGGCCTTCTTGACGGCCTTCCCTTAGACCGGCCCTTCCTTAGACCGGCCCTTCCCTTAGACCGGCCCTTCCCTTAGACCGGCCCTTCCCTTAGACCGGCCCTTCCCTTAGACCGGCCCCTCCTTTAGACCGGCCCTTCCTTACTTCCTTAGACGCCTTCCTTAGACGCCTCCCTTAGAGGCCTTCTTAGACCGGCCCTTCCCTTAGACCGGCCCTTCCTTAGACCGCCTTCCTTAGACCGGCCCTTCCCTTAGACCGGCCCTTCCCTTAGACCGCCTCCTAACGGCCCTTCCCTTAGACCGGCCCTTCCCTTAGACCGGCCCTTCCCTTAGACCGGCCCCTCCTTAGACCGGCCCTTCCCTTAGACCGGCCCTTCCCTTAGACCGGCCCTTCCCTTAGACCGGCCCTTCCCTTAGACCGGCCCTTCCCTTAGACCGGCCCTTCCTTTAGACCGGCCCTTCCCTTAGACCGGCCCTTCCTTAGACCGGCCCTTCCCTTAGACCGGCCCTTCCCTTAGACCGGCCCTTCCTACCCGCCTTCCTTAGACCGGCCCTTCCCTTAGACCGGCCCTCCTGCCTGCAAGTGGACCTGTAGTCTTAGCTAGCCTCGGCGTACAGACTGAAGCTTTAATTGAGAAATGCCTAAAAAGTTGTGTTGTGAAGTAGGAGTATATATGTTTGTCAGTTTGCAATGGTGGGAGTCAAGTACAGACTACATCTGCTGACAGAAGTCGAGACCTTGCCGTATATTTGGATGTATATGACAGTCCTGCGCCTCTGGATTTAAGCTAAATAACACTCATACGGCCAGAGCCTTGTTTATTTTTGATCTGCAAATCTTCTCCTTCATTTTGTGTTCCCTTTCAAGACATTACTTCAGATTTAAACTTACAATTAAACCTACCGCATTACTTCGACATTAAGGCACACTTTTATCCACTCCCCACATTTTTTCCGAACTGAAACTTTAAGATGCGTCTTAAATTCGAGGTATTTATTTTTCACTCTTCGAAAGTCTGTAAAACATTATTTCTCTCGAAGAAAAGCCGGCCTCGCTAAAAGGACAGTAAATTTTACGGACAGTCAAATGTATTTGCATCCAAAAAAAACTTATTCCTGAAAATCCATTTGTAAAAGTGGCTTGCGTCTTAAAATTAGAGGGCGTCTTAAATTCGCAGTAATATTTATTTAGCTGGTTTATTACTCTTAATTCCATAAATTGTGCTCCTATACGCATATTAATTTAAAGATTCATAGGTTAAGAGCAAACAGTCATTGATATCATTAGTAGGCTTGCAGCATCATCAGCAAAGAATCTGTGGGTCCCTTAAACGCAAACATAATTACATGATTATTTTATTATGCCCAGGGAGCGTGTAAATCCTTTTATATCACTTTTCTACGTAAATAATGTGTGTCAATGCATTTTTGTCTACAAGTCGCCAAGTATCTACCAAATAGCATTTGTATATCAAAATGCTTATTTAAATAAGCAACCCTTTTCCTGTTGTTTACGCATATTGTGTAATATTCTGACACCTCTCAGATACTAAGTTGCCTTTCAGACAACCTCAAGGCCATATATATTTTTTCTGTATAGTAGAATTGCACGGGAACTCGTTCATGTCTGAGAGAGCACTTAGGTGGTTTTTGAACTGATCCGACTTAGAAATTTAAGCGGTGGCCTCAGGAGGTTGAGCAGGCAGCAGAGAAGCTGGAGTAGTGATAAATGGGACGTGAGAGGCGTTACGGCGAGTAACCACATCAATCAGTCAATCAATCTTCTGTCTGTCTGTCAGTCAGCCACGAGGTTTCACGCTCGATGTATTTGTTTCCATTATTCTAACACATTTTATGTGCGAGATTGCTCTTATCACAATACTGTCGAAGAAGATTCAAGTCTTTCTGCTTATGACCCCGTAGAGACTGGTATACATTACCGACGTTTCGGAGGAACTTGCTACCTCCATCTTCAAAGATCCAAAAAGCCCAGGACTTCTTAAGACGTCTTGGGCGTTGAGGATCCAAGTAGCAAGCTCCTCGGAAACCTCCGGAAATATACGTACACGGCGTCATATCCCAGAAGATGTAAATCTTCGTATTTTACATGAGTGTTCATTTTGAGTTATGTCTAGACATGTATTCAGGAGATACGTGGTTCGATTCTTAGATAGGACACAGACTAAACTGAAAATACTTTGTGGTTTCTCAGTACCCCCGACTCCACACTGATACTGGGGTAGTGCCTCGAAGTAGGCCACGACCACTTCCTTCCAAATCCTTTCCAGTTTTTTCGCTTACAACCCTGGCAATCGGCACGTATATACTGATATAATGACGCCGTTTTTAAATTGACCACAACAAATAAACCAAACAAAGCTAAAAATTACAAAATTATTTAGGTTTATTCACAGTGGCGTAGACAATCCGTCGGGGGGGCCCTGTAACTCGATAGTCGCCCCCCCTTTCAAAATTATTAGCGACGTTACTCCCAGATCTCTCAGAACACTACCTTCTTTCAGACGAAAGAAATCCATTCCGAAAGAACCGACAACAAATTTTAATGTTCTGTACGTTTGGAACCCCCTCAAACATGTCCCCCCCCCCCAAGCTGCGGGGTTTTCGGTGAGCCTCATGTACGCCACTGTTTATTTCGCTTATTTAGTATAGGCGAGAGACGTTGAAAGTTTGAATTGGGAAGGATTTGAGAACGAAATTAACGAAACATTTGGACGGCTGGGGAGATGACCTTGCTAAATATTGCAAGTAATTAGAGCTTTATAATTTGGTTTAATTGCACGATGATGATCGGAAATGGGGATGGGAAAGACAGGGTGAAAATGCGAAATGGTACAAAATATTGGTCAGAAAATTCAAACATAGGGGCCTGTGTATATAAGAATTAATTTCGTATCTCAGAGAAAAGGCGTTATAAACGTAACAATGACACGCGTTCGCGTGACCATTGTTGCCATGGAGAAGCAATAAGTATTACATATTCTGAGTGTGTGTCTGTTGCCTTAGTTATCCAGCATGCAAAGCGCATGCGCCGTATTATATTGTCATCTGTGGCCTGTCTGGCTGTACCATATTTTTTTTCACATTATCTCATAAACGGCACGATTTTCGGAAAAAAGTTATTGAACATAAAATGTGTGTTTCGATTTTCTCTACAACTTTTGTCTGAAACATTTCTCATTCTAAGAAAAATTCAGCGAGATATTATCGTAAATGTACATAGGTGTTCATGTAAAGTACCTATTATTATTGTCAGATTTTAATGAAACTTGTATTTTCTGGAGAATTTTCGAAAAATACTCAAGTATCAAATTTCATAAAAATCTGTCCAGTGGGAGCCGAGTCGTTCTGTGCGGATGGACGGACAGACAGACATGACGAAGGAAGTAGTTTTCGCAATTTTACAAACACACCTAAAAAAAACCAATCGGAAAGATTTGTGTATGGTAAAGATGGTTGTTGATTATTTGAGTAAGACGGAACGCATAAATACAGTGCGTAGTAAAATTGCAGAGTATTGGTGCTAAAGCTGTCGGTATGTATACATACCACTACGCTTCAAAAGGGTAATTATCTTGGCTTGTTTCTCAAATAAAAGGAGCAGACGTTATTAGTTTCGACGTAAAAGTGTTCAGAGGTTGGACGTTGACCTATCAGTCAGTTGTTTCAGTACAATAGTTGCCCTTATAGAGGTCTTGTAAGGCACATTAAACCTACACTAGCTAGCTAAAACCTTGAAACCCAAAACCGTCAGATTTATTTCTCAAAAAAAGAGAATCTTTTATTCCTGCTCTCTCGAATATGAGAAGACACGCAATCAGTCCTACCACACATATCTTTTTAACACAACAAAAGCACCAGCCTCTTTTTCTACCAGGTTCTGAGAGATGTGGATTGATGATGTTTCGGATATATTTTGAAGGACATAGAACCAGAAGTAAAATGTGAGGTAGGTGATACTGTTGAGAGAATGAATGGACCAAGTTCAAAACAAGTAGATTTACCTTTTCTTTGTCCGTGTGGCAGTTTTAGATACCAGTCTGCTACTTACAAAATTTATCATCAGTTTTACAGTAGAGGTAAATTTCACCCTAGAACAAGTCATGAAGGCCCAGAGAGGCATTAGAGGCATAACTCTACTCTTTCTTTAACCTCAGCGCTAGATAGGGGTGGGTTTGTCAACGCCACGCCCCGGCCGCTTTACCCCCGAGAATAACCCGGTACCCATTGTACAGGAGTCTGGACGAGTGCTGAAAATCTCGCCCCCACCGACATTCGATCCCCGGACCGTCCAGCCAGTATCAAGACGATATACCGACTGAGCTATCGCGGCCCACATCAGTTTTACAGTACTTTCCCGATATTTTCTTGAGGGGTAGTCGGTATGGCGACTAGGCTACGAGCTGGACTGTCCAGAGTGCGAATACATTTAGGGGCAAGAGAATTTTCTCTTCAAACTCTCCATACTCTCCCTGGACCCCACTCAGCGTCGTATTCAAATGGGTTCGCTAGGTCTTTGCAGGGTGTAAACCGGCCGGGGCGTCTAGCTAACCACTCAGCTCTGTCTAACGCCGAGGTTAATAATGAATGGAGCTATATCTTTACTCCCTCTATACGCCTTCATGGCGTGGACACGGATTGCTTACATTTTTTTTAAGCACTCAGCCTATGTAGTCCAGCTCTATGATGTTTTAGGCGTTTCGCTATGATGAAGTCTCGGTAATCTAGTCTCCAGGAGCTTGTAATTGAAGGATAGGACAAGGCGTTAGAGCAGATAATGATACTGAGTTACAGGTGACAATGTGTGACGTGTTTAACTAATATAATTTTATTGTATAAGATGTTAAATTTTATATAAACTTTGAAGAATTAAATTTTATGTTTCATCTAAAAACAATTCTGTTTACAGCTATTTGTTTACTAATCAACTGGACAGAGAAAGGAATAAAAATTAATTAAATAGAAACAACGCTTAGCTAGACCACATTGTACTTCCAGATAACCACAAAGTAAGATATTCCTTCTTAGTTTTTATACTTTATATTTTCAATAAGGCAAACAATATAAACATATTTAAAAAAAATTTCAATTACAGGTTTCCACCCTCGGAGGTCTATATAATACAGGGGAATAATTTTTTCACTTTGTAGAAGTAATGTAAATGTTTTTAATATATCCCAATATATATTAATTCTTATTTTTATTATTCCATTTTATGTTTTTACAACACACAATATATTGTAAGGTTGAGATATCAGTCACTTGAAATATTTATCATGTTTTATGCAATGTTCTTTCTACAATTGTTTTTATAGTTCCTGATGGTGTCTTTTAACTAAAGCCGAAACTTGTTGCACAGTATAAAATTAGAAACTGCAGAGGTGTATTGACTCACTGCCAATTTATCTCCTTTTTAATTCCCTATAATTGTGTTGTAGCTAATACAAAGTCTTGTTTCCAATAAATCACACTTTGAAGAATACAAATTATTACGTATTATTAACAAAGCCACAACAAATTGCATATCTTTCTCCTAATTCATTATTTTTCTCATCCATTCCTTCCAAAATTCTGTACCTGTTCTTTATTGCTGTGGATTCAATTTCGAGTTTAAGGCCGTAAAGCTATCGTTATGAGAGTTCTCTCTGTTTTCCTCAGTCCACCACGCAGATGTGTAACAACAAACATCTGACAGTATTTGCCACTTAAGTGATTATGGCAGTAACAATGTGTATTTCTTGCATTCAGAAGATATCCTATTTGACTCTGCTAAATGAAACTCATTACTTTTAACTCTGAAGAACAAAGACAACTCTGAAGAACAAAGACAGCTCTGAAGAACAAAGACAACTCTGAAGAACAAAGACAACTCTGAAGAACAAAGACAAATCTGAAGAACAAAGACAACTCAGAAGAACAAAGACAACTCTGAAGAACAAAGACAACTCTGAAGAACAAAGACAAATCTGAAGAACAAAGACAACTCTGAAGAACAAAGACAACTCTGAAGAACAAAGACAGATCTGAAGAACAAAGACAGATCTGAAGAACAAAGACAACTCTGAAGAACAAAGACAACTCTGAAGAACAAAGACAACTCTGAAGAACAAAGACAACTCTGAAGAACAAAGACAACTCTGAAGAACAAAGACAACTCTGAAGAACAAAGACAAATCTGAAGAACAAACACAACTCAGAAGAACAAAGACAACTCTGAAGAACAAAGACAACTCTGAAGAACAAAGACAAATCTAAGAACAAAGACAACTCTGAAGAACAAAGACAACTCTGAAGAACAAAGACAGATCTGAAGAACAAAGACAGATCTGAAGAACAAAGACAACTCTGAAGAACAAAGACAACTCTGAAGAACAAAGACAACTCTGAAGAACAAAAACAACTCTGAAGAACAAAGACAACTCTGAAAAACAAAGACAACTCTGAAGAACAAAGACAACTCTGAAAAACAAAGACAACTCTGAAGAACAAAAACGATCTCCCTTCTCCGTCAGGTCTTCTTTAGTTGTGTGTGTTTGTAATATTTTTGAGATCTGAGATCCTGTCAGCTCTTTGACTGATTGACCCTAAATATGAAGGCACTACGAACCTTCGAAACGTCGACAATCATTTACCATTCGAAACTACGTAACACCCCAGAAGATTTGAATCTTCATTCAGGAATTTTTATACATTAACAAGTTCAGTATATGATAATAAATAGCTGTTTAATCGATTAAACAGCATAATGATTTCACAACCCATAAATACTTGTATTCATATAATTTCCTGTATTAGGTAGCAAGTAAAGTACTTATTAACACTTTTTAAATTTTACCTAAACCACTATCACTTACTTCAAGCTTTGAGCTTTTAACTGTGTAGATTAGTGGAAATAATAACGTTTGTTTAAAGTGGACTAATACACTGCAAGTTGGTCGTCAGTCGTCGTTATGACAAATGAAGTGTTGTTTGTTACTTAAAAGGTGATTAAATATAACTATATATTATTACGTGCTGAGAATTCCTTAAAACGTGACAAATATGTTATTGAAGGCAAATTCTTAATAGTCTTGTAAACATTGCCTGAAATGTGATTACTGGTTACATCACGTATTCTTAATAGTCTTGTAAACATTGCCTGAAATGTGATTACTGGTTACATCACGTATTCTTAATAGTCTTGTAAACATTGCCTGAAATGTGATTACTGGTTACATCACGTATTCTTAATAGTCTTGTAAACATTGCCTGAAATGTGATTACTGGTTACATCACGTATTCTTAATCTGCACGTAACGTGAAGAACACAGGAAATTTACTGTCATGATTTAACTTGATGCAGACAGGATTTTTTAAATTATCACGTAATGTTTTGTATTCTGCGTGGTAAAGTTAATTTAAAGCAGAAAGACACTGACAAAGGAAAAAAGAAATTCGGACATAATTTTTATTGGGGAATCAAAGGAAATAGACCACTGTTTAGGCCCTAAGCTGGATTGAAGAATATTTGTATCTACGAGAAAAGCAGAGGTATTTAAAATTTAGACTTTTCGTGTAATAAGTGCAAAGCTTATGCAAATGCGTCTTCTTGGGCAGTTTATTTATCTGATGTTGATTTCCCCTTCTCTTAACATTGTTCGCACTATCCACAGTAATCCCCCTCCAGAGCCTCTCTTAAGCCTTTTAAATCCAATCAGCACCTTTCACTTCTCTTTTGTCTAATATCAATTTTATTATTATATGCCCATCTCTTCTTATATTTATATTATTTATATCTTATTTATATTATATTATATATTATATAATTTATATCTTATATTTATCTCCCCTAAGAGTGTCAGTGGTTAATTTACAATTACATTGCTTCTTCTAAGTAATTGCAAACGTCAATAAGAATTGTTATTGAGGAATGAGGAGCCTGCAAACAGCGTGGCATGTTCCAAGCACTGTTCCTCTTTGTATGATGTTTGAGATGCCGTTTTTCGGTGTTATACTTTCTCATCAATAGATTAAAAACACCGTCAAAACAATATTTTGTTTACATTACGCTACATGTTTCGGTCCTTATGAGCCATCATCAACTTTCGCACATTTTTATATTTTTATACAAATCCCAACGATGACCGATTACGGCCGAAACATGTAGCGTTTTGAGAACAAAATATTGTTTGCCAATAAATATTAGGTGTTTGAAGGTGTTTTAAGACGTTAATGCTTACGTAATTTAGCGGAATATCGCACGCCAAAGTTGTTTATGATGATGATGTTGATGTCGTTGTTGATGTCGTTGTTGCTGTTACTGATGATGTCATTGTCGTTGATGATGCTGTTGTTGTTGATGATGTTGATGTTGTTGATGTCGTTGTTGCTGTTACTGATGATGTCATTGTCGTTGATGATGCTGTTGTTGATGATGTTGATGTTGTTGATGTCGTTGTTGCTGTTACTGATGATGTCGTTGCTGTTGATGTTGATGATGTCGTTGATGTTGATGTCGTTGTTGCTGTTACTGATGATGTCGTTGCTGTTGATGTTGATGATGATGATGTCGTTGATGTTGATGTCGTTGTTGCTGTTACTGATGATGTCGTTGCTGTTGATGATGATGATGATGATGATGACGTTGTTGATGTTGATGTCGTCGTCGTTGATAATGTTGTTGATGATGATGATGATGTTGATGTTGATGATGCTGCTGTTGATTATGATGATGTTGTTGATGATGATGCTGTTGATGTTGCTGTTGCTGTTGATGATGATGATGTTGATGTTGTTAGTAACTGTCGATATCCAAGCGATAGTCTGCAGATCAGCATACAGAATGTTTCTTTCAATTCCGATTGTTACAATTAGTACACGCAAAAGCACACAATCTGCCGACACGCCGTATTGTTGAGGACCTTAAACGAAGGACAGTGTGCGACGTAACAGCGGTGAACTACATATGTGTATGCTGCTGTCTGAGGACCTTAACGAAGGACAGTGTGCGACGTAACAGCGGTGAACTACATATGTGTATGCTGCTGTCTGAGGACCTTAACGAAGGACAGTGTGCGACGTAACAGCGGTGTACTACATATGTGATGCTGCTGTCTGAGGACCTTAACGAAGAACAGTGTGCGACGTAACAGCGGTGAACTACATATGTGTATGCTGCTGTCTGAGGACCTTAACGAAGGACAGTGTGCGACGTAACAGCGGTGTACTACATATGTGTATGCTGCTGTCTGAGGACCTTAACGAAGGACAGTGTGCGACGTAACAGCGGTGAACTACATATGTGTATGCTGCTGTCTGAGGACCTTAACGAAGGACAGTGTGCGACGTAACAGCGGTGAACTATATATGTGTATGCTGCTGTCTGAGGACCTTAACGAAGAACAGTGTGCGACGTAACAGCGGTGTACTACATATGTGTATGCTGCTGTCTGAGGACCTTAACGAAGGACAGTGTACGACGTAACAGCGGTGTACTACATATGTGTATGCTGCTGTCTGAGGACCTTAACGAAGGACAGTGTGCGACGTAACAGCGGTGTACTACATATGTGTATGCTGCTGTCTGAGGACCTTAACGAAGGACAGTGTGCGACGTATCAGCGGTGAACTACATATGTGTATGCTGCTGTCTGAGGACCTTAACGAAGAACAGTGTGCGACGTAACAGCGGTGTACTACAAATGTGTATGCTGCTGTCTGAGGACCTTAACGAAGGACAGTATGCGACGTAACAGCGGTGTACTACATATGTGTATGCTGCTGTCTGAGGACCTTAACGAAGAACAGTGTGCGACGTAACAGCGGTATACTACAAATGTGTATGCTGCTGTCTGAGGACCTTAACGAAGGACAGTGTGCGACGTAACAGCGGTGAACTACATATGTGTATGCTGCTGTCTGAGGACCTTAACGAAGGACAGTGTGCGACGTAACAGCGGTGAACTACATATGTGTATGCTGCTGTCTGAGGACCTTAACGAAGGACAGTATGCGACGTAACAGCGGTGAACTACATATGTGTATGCTGCTGTCTGAGGACCTTAACGAAGGACAGTGTGCGACGTAACAGCGGTGTGCTACACATGTGTATGCTGCTGTCTGAGGACCTTAACGAAGGACAGTGTGCGACGTAACAGCAGTGTGCTACATATGTGTATGCTGCTGTCTTAGGACCTTAACGAAGGACAGTGTGCGACGTAACAGCAGTGTGCTACATATGTGTATGCTGCTGTCTGAGGACCTTAACGAAGGACAGTGTGCGACGTAACAGCGGTGAGCTACATATGTGTATGCTGCTGTCTGAGGACCTTAACGAAGGACAGTGTGCGACGTAACAGCGGTGTGCTACACATGTTTATGCTGCTGTCTGAGGACCTTAACGAAGGACAGTGTGCGACGTAACAGCAGTGTGCTACATATGTGTATGCTGCTGTCTGAGGACCTTAACGAAGGACAGTGTGCGACGTAACAGCAGTGTGCTACATATGTGTATGCTGCTGTCTGAGGACCTTAACGAAGGACAGTGTGCGACGTAACAGCAGTGTGCTACATATGTGTATGCTGCTGTCTGAGGACCTTAACGAAGGACAGTGTGCGACGTAACAGCAGTGTGCTACATATGTGTATGCTGCTGTCTGAGGACCTTAACAAAGGACAGTGTGCGACGTAACAGCAGTGTGCTACATATGTGTATGCTGCTGTCTGAGGACCTTAACAAAGGACAGTGTGCGACGTAACAGCAGTGTGCTACATATGTGTATGCTGCTGTCTGAGGACCTTAACGAAGGACAGTGTGCGACGTAACAGCGGTGTACTACATATGTGTATGCTGCTGTCTGAGGACCTTAACGAAGGACAGTGTGCGACGTAACAGCAGTGTGCTACATATGTGTATGCTGCTGTCTGAGGACCTTAACAAAGGACAGTGTGCGACGTAACAGCAGTGTGCTACATATGTGTATGCTGCTGTCTGAGGACCTTAACGAAGGACAGTGTGCGACGTAACAGCAGTGTGCTACATACTCGTATGTTGTTGTCCGAAACAGCCCCAGGACAGTGCAATAATATTCGTTGTTCTCAAGCACTGCTGACACTTGAAGTTTCCTTACTGGCCTTGCTGTAAGTTTGCTTGCTGTGACATAAGGCAGTCTTGCACTGACTCTCCATACAGCTCGCTATGATTAATGACGTTTTATCAATACGACCATAACTCCATTGCTGTGTATAAACGAAGCATATAAGCAAGCCTCCAGCATATTGTGTGTGTGGACCTGTAGAAGGGTTACAGCAAGAGATCCCTCCCACCTTTTCCGTTCCCCCCCCCCTTCTGCCATCTTCCCCAAAAACAGAATATTAACAAAAGGTTTAAAAAAATCATACAGGTATAAAAATTATCATCGTATGTGAAGTGAAAAAAGAAAAATTCGTCAAGCTTTTTTTTTCTTAATTCATAAAATTCAGCAGTGTTTAAAAATTCTAAGGGAGTCTCTCCTATATGGAACTTTAGACAAGGCACTCGCTTTTTTTTTTTCTTGTTCCTGAAAAGGCACGAAGAATTCTTGTGTGAAGTAGGAACCGAAATCTTATTGCTGGCGGAGCTTCTTATCTCGCTAATGGGGTCTCACGTGGTCCGTCCCACTTTGCGCTCAGTAGCAGACGACCTACAGTGTCGAGGCAACCCTTCTTCTGCTTCTTTTTTTTGTACAGCCGTCACTTTCCCCTCGTCTCCTCTTACCTCAGCTAATGGATTTTTCAGGAATTCTCCCATAATCTTATGTTCAGAATATAGAGACAGATTTTTCAGGGTAAATTAAGTACAGTTCAGAAGTTTTCCGTTATTTTAAGGGGAACGTTGTGTACAGTCGCTCTCGCTTCTTGCTCCACAAAACGTTAATTAACATTATAATTATAATTATCTGCAATCTATAGTGGATAGAATCAAAATAATTTGTAGTAATAGTTACTAATTGGTTATCTGGCGTTACAAGAAGGAGTTTCGCCGCTGCTAACATAAGACCTACTACCTAACTTTCTATTAGGTCAACCTACCTTTCCAAAGGTAAACTAAAAGCGTGGGATCACACATTTCTCACACCAACAAAATACACACATTATTTATTATACAATATAACTTCCTTTTTTACAATAAAATCAGTCTGACATGTTTCGATTCCCTATTATGGAACCATCGTCAGGGATCTACATCTTGAGTTACACAAATTTACAGCACAACAAGTTATGTCACAAATTAAAGGTTTAAATATGTAAAATGTGTTTCTCAGTTGTTATATGTGGGGTCAACTGCGTGTCAGAAGTTTTGTTTGTCTATGAAAGGTTAGGACAGTACTCGATGATGGTTCCATAATAGGGAACCGAAACATGTTGCATTGATTTTAATGTAAAAATAAGTTATATTTTATAATAATTAAGAAATGTGTATTTTGTTGGTGCAAGAATGTGTGATGAAATGAAAATGCACGGTGTGAACAGTATGGAGTTTAAAAGCATGGGGTTTAGTCCTTCTTGAGAAGGTAACATCTCCTAAGTTAATGGTGAAAATCCCCACATTTCATGGAAACCGAATTTAATTACCACGTTCAAGAAGTCCGCCAATCGTCGTTATTCTAAGCCAGATAGATCCAGTTCACACATTCCCATCCTGTTTGATAACCATCTTAATATTATCTTATCCATTCTCATGCGAGCCACGTTTAAGACGGAAGGCTTCCCAATGGAATATCTACGCACTTTTTTTTTTCCTCTGATCTAATTTTTTTCCCCCCCTTCCTAGTCCATTATAAATTTTCTTTCACTTCTCTGACAACACAAAATAAGAGAACAAATCATGAAGTTTGTCGTTTTATTATGTCTATCATAAATATTCCGCTTACTGCATTTATTCCAGTTACCCTCTCGGGCATTGTTTTCATATACCTTTATTTCACATCCTTAACTCACATAACAAACAACAATACCACACAATTGAGAAATATTTGTTTCTGTTATATAGACCTTACTGTGTATGTCTTTGGTAACTTAGAATCGATAACAATGAAACAGAATTTTTTAACAGAATAATCAAGACAGCCTGAATGTAATAATTTACTAATTTCGCTGTAACCGAGATGGTCTATTGGGCGTTAGGCTATCAGCTGTCAGCCGAGAAGCCGTGATTTGCTCGGGGCACGGGGAAGAATTGCTGTCATTTCCAAAGCAGCCATACCAGACCTGGAGCCCATCCAACGTCCTATTCAATGGACACCGTGGGTTCTTTATCCGGGGGGTAAAACGGCCGAATTGTAAAACAGAACACTCACCACCATTCTTGCCGAGTTTAAGAGTGAGTGGATTTATATCTCCACTCCAGATTATAACAATCATTACATTTCCAAACATAATTTTACCTTCAATAATTAACTGTTTTGTATATTAAAACATTTTCAAAATATTTGTTACACATATCTTATTCCATATTTATGTGGTTACGAGACTTATATTTTTTTGTTTATATTTACATAGAGACTAATTTATGTGCCTCTATTATATAATAATTTTTCGTCAGTCTTGAAGGCTTTGTGCTCGTATCTTTGTCAGGATATATAAACCGGCATTATGTCATCGACAGCTGACCAATTCAGACGGAGTAATAACCATTCCATCCACGAAAGGAATTAACGGAGCCAAACCTACGAGATCTTAAGATTTTCGAATGTTAAGGCAACCCCGTCTTTAATTCTCCGCTCCTTTGGTTTAGTCTCAAGACACTACAAAGTTTACATAATCTGTACGAAATGCACAGATCTGTTGTTTTAGACAAAACAACAGAGTTTAAGTACTTGAGCATTGACAGTGCTGAAATGTCCATACTTTTGTTATAATTTCTTGTTTTCAATACATATTTCAGCATGTGCAGTCTTCTTTATTACATTATTCTGCTACGTGTTTCGATACCGGCGTACCGTCTTTAGACGTGCGTGTCAGCTTTGCTTATTTCATTACTTCTGCATTCTGCTGTTAAAACACGATGGTTAACATAGTAAAGGGCGAAAGCCGTCAGTCACAGATAAGTTTTATGTTACATTATTACATAAATGTAATGCAACATGTTTCGGCTTAGATACAAAAAGATAGATTTTTGTATCTAAGCCGAAACATGTTGTTTTAAAGTTATGTAATATTATAACATAAGACTTAGCTTAGGTACAAAAATCTATCTTTATGTATCTAAGCCGAAACATGTTGCATTAAAATTATGTAATAATATAACATAAGAATTAGCTTAGGTACAAAAATCTATCTTTATGTATCTAAGCCGAAACATGTTGCATTAAAGTTGTGTAATATTATAACATAAAACTTAGCTTAGGTACAAAAATCTATATTTTTGTATCTAAGCCGAAACATGTTGCATTAAAGTTATATATTAATATAACATAAAACTTAGCTATGACTGACGGCTTTCGCTATTTACTTTGTATATCTTCATCAGAACGCAATGTCTCTCCTAAAAATAATGGTAAAAATTAGGTTAAAATATTAAATTAAAATTCTGCTGTGGTAATATAAAAGGAAATTCTGCTAAGAACACGAGTCGTCTATTTTTCATAGAACTTAATATCCTCACTGTAGTCTTAGTAGGATCTGCGTACAAGAGTAAAGCCACAAACAAGGTTGTAAAGACTGAAATATATAGTAAAAATTTTGTGATCAGAAGCGACATTAAGCCTAAACATTTAATTTTGTGCATTTTCCAAAATTTTCTTTTTGTAACGTATTTCAAGTTAAAATATGCGCCCGGAAGTGAATTAATGTGAAGAATTCTCCATGAAAATAACTTTCACAATACATTTACACTCCACACGATGCTTTTCTTGGTTAACAGAAGCGTTGTACGAGAATCAGAAGATGGATCGTTTTCAGGTGGGAAAAAATTTCTCATGTTACCTTCCTTTGATTGTGTAAGGGTTGCGTTACTCACCCCTTCTAATGTGTTTCAATTGAACCCTCCCGCTTCTAAGTAAACATGAGAACTTCCCCTTATAGCACAACCACCGCGGTTATCGCCTCGTGTTTTTTTTTATTAATGTAATTTTTACAGAAATTGGAAATTCGTAAACCTTTTCACAAAGTCCACGTAAAGCAGCAAGACCTGTTATGAAATAAAGCAGCACAGTTTGTTAAGCGCGATGCACAAGGAAGACGGATTGTTTTTTTTTTTTTTTTTTTTTTTGTTGACAATTATAAATCGTTTCTTCAGTGTTGTAGCATATTTTTTGTATTAATCATCGTTACGTCACCCGCTCCAATGAGCAGATTTGATTTGCTAGACTTCATGTGTATGTCTAAAGATGTATGGCATCACCGGTAACCCTTTTTTTTAGTTTTTTTCCTCTTTATTTTTTAAGTTCTTTCCTTTGTAAGTTCTTTAAATGCTGCCTGTGTGACCTGCCGGCATGTACGAGAATATATGAAAGGAAAAGAATCTTTCCTTGCTTCTAGAAAAGGGCCTTCCTTCTCTCCCTTCATTCTTTATATAATCCAGAATATGTTACCAACGTGAGGTATAGGTAGGGTGCACGTGTACTGACAATGAAGTAAGGTTGTATGAGTGGCTTACATCGCAACCCCTTCTGTGGAGGATATGCAGCTGTAAAGTTCAACTTTCAGCGCTTGTCAGAACTGACATTCTGCAGGAATATTCGACCTAATGTGAAATATAACAATTGCAATAAATAAAGTATATTTATAACAATGAGGAAAAGGAAAAAATTTAAAGACTAAAATTGATCCACGTT
Organism: Reticulitermes speratus; assembly: GCA_021186555.1. Lineage (NCBI taxonomy): Eukaryota > Metazoa > Arthropoda > Insecta > Blattodea > Rhinotermitidae > Reticulitermes > Reticulitermes speratus. The sequence goes on from JAJKFL010000002.1 coordinate 4,273,940, forward strand.
ATACGTAAAGACTCATTTCGTACCTCACAGAGAACACAGGCTGCTTCAATTAGAGATACAAATCATTGAATTTGTATATGGAAAAATTCACCGTTAATTTTAAGAATCTTACAAAATACATAAATAAACTGTGTGGGCAGATTACAGAGATTGTTAATGTCGTGGCGGTACGTGTAGTAGCCACTAGCCTGTAACGTTTAAAGTCTAGTGGTTACTATATGTACCACAAAGTTTAACGTTAAAAAATAATTCCACATTTTTGGCACATACACAGTATGATTTATGTGTTTTGTGTAGGATCTCAGAACAAACAGCGATTATTTCACTTTACAGCATTAACTGACTGGTTTGTATAACTGAGACGGAGTGGTGGTTTACTGCGTCGAGGTACGGACATGTATTTATGTGTTTTGTGTGGATCTCAGAACAAACAGCGATTATTTCACTGTACAACATTAACTGACTGGTTTGTATAACTGAGACGGAGTGTGTTTACTGCGCGGTACGGACTGTATTTATGTGTTTTGTGTGGATCTCAGAACAAACAGCGATTATTTCACTGTACAACATTAACTGACTGGTTTGTATAACTGAGACGGAGTGTGTTTACTGCGCGGTACGGACTGTATTTATGTGTATTGTGTGGATCTCAGAACAAACAGCGATTATTTCACTGTACAACATTAACTGACTGGTTTGTATAACTGAGACGGAGTGTGTTTACTGCGCGGTACGGACTGTATTTATGTGTTTTGTGTGGATCTCAGAACAAACAGCGATTATTTCACTGTACAACATTAACTGACTGGTTTGTATAACTGAGACGGAGTGTGTTTACTGCGCGGTACGGACTGTATTTATGTGTTTTGTTGGTGGATTTCAGAACAAACTAGCGAATTTTTAAAAAAAATTTTCACTGTACAACATTAACTGACTGGTTTGTGTAACTGAGACGGGGTGTGTTTACTGTGCGGTACGAGCTGAATGTTTATATATAATTCATGTTACTCTTTAATGTTCTAACCACTATAACTCACGCATGCTCTGTTAGTCACTGTAACAACTTCCCAGTATAATATTCAAAGAAGTAAAACCTTTACCACAACGACCAAACCTCGTACAAGATTTACCATAACTTCCTCTTTTGCATCTTACATTAATCTAATTTTTTACCCTCTGTCACAAAATCTTAGCTTCATCCTCAGAGATTTTGCTGTCTGTAGTTTTTACAACACTCTGCTCCCCCCCTCCCACGCAATCTTCCAAAATTCCGTGTTCCAAAATACACATAAGCTGCACTTTCCATTGACATGTTAATCTCCACTTTTCTCGTTGTGCCAAATTTTTAGTACACTTTATCTTCAATCATTATTTCAATACCGATGCACGCCTACCAACTTGGCGATCTGTTTTGTAAGTTTGTTATCACTGATGACGTAACGTACAGTTTTGCTCTCACTGTTTCATTACAAAAGTTATATTTTCTTTTGCTTGAATCAGTTTAACCAGACTCTATTTCACTCAAATTTTTCAGGCATTTATTTTACCTGAATACAATTAATACTTTCCGCTAAGATATTAAATTGGTTTCCTACATTGCTTGTACAGTAGGACCTCGATTATCCGAAATAAAGGGGGGCGGACCTGATTTCGGATAAGCAAAATTTCGGATAATTCGGAAATTCGACTTGACGTGATAAGGTGCAATACAAATAACATTTATTCAGAAACACGTCTTATGTTAATAAAATTTATGGCACAAGAAAGTGTACGATATTTACAGATACAATACAACACTACAAAGTGTACGATATTTACAGATACAATACAACACAACAAAGTGTACGATATTTACAGATACAATACAACACAACAAAGTGTACGATATTTACAGATACAATACAACACAACAAAGTGTACGATATTTACAGATACAATACAACACAACAAAGTGTACGATATTTACAGATACAATACAACACAACAAAGTGTACGATATTTACAGATACAATACAACACAACAAAGTGTACGATATTTACAGATACAATACAACACAACAAAGTGTATGATATTTACAGATACAATACAACACAACAAAGTGTATGATATTTACAGATACAATACAACACAACAAAGTGTACGATATTTACAGATACAATACAACACAACAAAGTGTACGATATTTACAGATACAATACAACACAACAAAGTGTACGATATTTACAGATACAATACAACACAACAAAGTGTACGATATTTACAGATACAATACAACACAACAAAGTGTATGATATTTACAGATACAATACAACACAACAAAGTGTATGATATTTACAGATACAATACAACACAACAAAGTGTATGATATTTACAGATACAATACAACACAACAAAGTGTATGATATTTACAGATACAATACAACACAACAAAGTGTATGATATTTACAGATACAATACAACACAACAAAGTGTACGATATTTACAGATACAATACAACACAACAAAGTGTACGATATTTACAGATACAATACAACACAACAAAGTGTACGATATTTACAGATACAATACAACACAACAAAGTGTACGATATTTACAGATACAATACAACACAACAAAGTGTATGATATTTACAGATACAATACAACACAACAAAGTGTATGATATTTACAGATACAATACAACACAACAAAGTGTATGATATTTACAGATACAATACAACACAACAAAGTGTACGATATTTACAGATACAATACAACACAACAAAGTGTACGATATTTACAGATACAATACAACACAACAAAGTGTACGATATTTACAGATACAATACAACACAACAAAGTGTACGATATTTACAGATACAATACAACACAACAAAGTGTATGATATTTACAGATACAATACAACACAACAAAGTGTATGATATTTACAGATACAATACAACACAACAAAGTGTATGATATTTACAGATACAATACAACACAACAAAGTGTATGATATTTACAGATACAATACAACACAACAAAGTGTATGATATTTACAGATACAATACAACACAACAAAGTGTACGATATTTACAGATACAATACAACACAACAAAGTGTATGATATTTACAGATACAATACAACACAACAAAGTGTACGATATTTACAGATACAATACAACACAACAAAGTGTATGATATTTACAGATACAATACAACACAACAAATTTATACGAAAAAGAAAATCTGATATTTTGGTTTGAACTTTTTGTTTCACAAAGTTTTTGGCTGCAATGTTTCTCCACCGCGTTTCGGTTAAGCGAAGTTCGGATAACAGAGGTTCTACTATACAGGGCATACACAAAAGAATGGTGCAGTTTTAATAGTGTTCACTATTAAAACCGCACCATTATTTTGTGTATGCCCTGTATATGTTTTTATTTGACAGAGTTTAATGAAACTTTTCAGTGGACGTAATACAAGATACATTATCCCACAATTTACTTCATTCTTAAAACACAGATGAAATATGGGAAATTACAATTCTGCACTCTTTCTTTCTTCTCTTTCTAGAACGACGGGATAAAGATGTGTATAAATGTGAAGGCAGTTTTTTCTTTAGAAATTTGATAGGCGCAGGTAAAATAAATTTTTAACTATATGTACCTATATATTTAAAGGTATATAAGGGGTTAAGTCTTCTTCCTATAGAATTTGAAGATCTCTGAACAAAAAAAAAAATATATAGTACGGAGATAAAGATCCATGCTTTGACAGCGAAGTTCTCTCGCCCGAATGAATGTTTACAGGAGGATTACTTTTTCTCACAAAAGTTAGATATGGGACTGAGGCAAATCATTTTCTTCCTGTCAGATGCAATATTCGTGAAAGTTCGTGACCGAAGTTTTAAGTAGGCAACTTACAAAAAAAAACACACACACACACACAAAATATAACCACCCATGTGGTCTTACGGTTAATTTATTCGTCAGTCCCTTATAAAACAAAGTTATATCAACTGCTGAAATTATGTACCCTATCGCTGAATGAAGTGTGATATTAATAATAATACTGATAATTAAATTTATACGAAAAGATCGTTGTATATAATAATCCACAATCTTGATATTTGCTTAAAATGCTGTATTAAAACCATGAAATACTTTCAAAATACATGACCACCATCTCTCCCCTACCTAGAATTAAGACGAGTGTTAATGACTAGACTTCGAAGTAGAAGGATAATATTAAAATGAATCTTAAAGCAAATAGAAAAACAGCAAAATTTATATTGTATTTACCGTGCATCTTATCATAATTGGAAGGGTTAATTTCTACACCAACTTATGCACACAATCATATAGTATTATTAGTCTATTTTTCCCCTATACGTATTTCGGCGTTTTTAAAACGCCATCTTCAGTGGGGGGTCACAGAGTTTACAAGCATAGACTATACAATCCTTGTATATGTCGTTATGTATATATTTCATTATGTATATATATATATATACGTATAGGGGAAAATTAATAATACTATATGATTGTATGCATAAGTTGGTGTAGAAATAAACTCTTCCAATTAAGAAAACAGCAGTTATTAACAGGTTTTAACATTCAAAAATTCTACTTTCTGTCCATAAGTGTATTCATTTGTTGTGTATGGATTATTTACGTATTCAGTTTTAACTGGTTTTACTAATCGAAAGGTTTTGTATTTACTGCGCGGTACGAACTGAACGTTTAAAGGTTATTCGGGTTTATCTTAGTATTTAAATGTTTCATAAGAAGCAGGCTATTTAATAAGCTGCTACTTCGATAGGCAATGCGTTACGTTTAATGCTGTACAGTGAAATAATCGCTGTTTGTTCTGAGATCCACACAAAACACATAAATACAGTCCGTACCGCGCAGTAAACACACTCCGTCTCAGTTATACAAACCAGTCAGTTAATGCTGTACAGTGAAATAATCGCTGTTTGTTCTGAGATCCACACAAAACACATAAATACAGTCCGTACCGCGCAGTAAACACAACTCCGTCTCAGTTATACAAACCAGTCAGTTAATGCTGTACAGTGAATAATCGCTGTTTGTTCTGAGACCACACAAAACACATAAATACAGTCCGTACCGCGCAGTAAACACACTCGTCTCAGTTATACAAACCAGTCAGTTAATGCTGTACCTATGACTGTATCTGAAAGTGTCCAGATGTGAGCCATATCGCGCCTGGATTTTCATTGTTGCCTGAAGTACGTTATAGTTATAGCCTTTCATTATAAATTCCATTTACAGCGGATTGCTGTGATAGTTCGAGTGGAGGGCCGCGTCATTCTTCTTGACAACCCGCCCTAGACCTCCCCGAGGGCGGGGGTAGATTTTGATCGATCGGTCCAACAAGGGATGAGTTTTAGAAGGTTCAACAGGTTTTTTGAAGAAAAGAGTTCTCTCAGCTTTGAAAAAAAAAATTATCATTGGAAGGGTTGGAGATTCGGTTTTAATGAAAAGGGGTTAAAAAGCAGAGAAAGGGTTGTAAAACTAAGAACGAAAGAGGGTTAGTAGTGGATGTAGGACACAGAGGGGTTGCCTAGTGAGTTCTTCCTGTGCTTTTGTTGTGAAAAAAAAAATCCTACCCCTCTTGATCTAAGTTTCCCTTTTTATTATTCGTATTTAATAAAATAGAATCCCTCTCCCACCCTTTGTTGCACACCTGGACTATTTGAAGAGATTAAAACACCCCTTTTTTACGGAAAAATCTATATTCCATACATCTTACCCCTTTAGTCCATATAGGCTGGATGACGTATACGGAAGGGTTGAACAGTGGAAAATAATGCATGTGCAGAATTTTCGATGACTCTGCAGTAATATCTAATGGTAGTTCGGGCGATGTCGGGAGTTATAACGATTTAGCCGTTAGGTAAAAATTGACACTTTATGGGAAAGTGCTGTGAAATAATAAATGAAGGCAAGAAGATTTGTGAATTAAAAGCATTATTTCTTATTGGCTGAAGGACATACTTCATTTGAAATACGAAATAAAACCAAATAATTGCGGGGAAATCTGTAGCTTGTTATTGATATGTAGCCCAGTAATTCTGACAGATTTGTGAAATACATTAATCTCTGAAACCAGTAAGATAAGTTGCAGTGTTTAAAAAAATGCGTTGAAGAAGAAGTTTTGAAGTGCGTACAGAGAATGGTCATGATTTTTTGTTAAAAATGCACCAGTAAATAATATTCCTAGTTTAATTATAAAATCATACATGAGAGAAAACACTGCAGTCATGTTTTTCAAAAATTTTTGAAGTGTAGGAGCAGAGATAGCGCAGTTTGTATAGCGACCGGACTACGGGATGGACGGTCTGGGCTCGAATCCCGATAGGGGCAAGTTGTTTTTCTCTTTTTCAGAAAGTCCAGACTGTCTCTGTGGCCCACCCAACCTCCAATAGTTACCAGGGTTCTTTCCTGGGAGTAAGGCGGCCGGGACGTGAATTTGACCTCTCACCTCCACCCACATGCCTTTAGGACTGCTCAAAGATAAGCACACGAGATATAATCGCGATTGAACTACCTCAGATCTGAATTCAGTGCAAAGGATTTGGTGTGAATAGTGACGAAGCTTCAGGCTATGTAACTGAAAATAATTAAGGTCTATAACAGTAACTTGGTTAATGTCCAAATTTTTTTTCCCCTATGGGTCGACAGCCCCTTAAGGGGCCTAGGCCTCGTCATTTTTCGAGGCTTCACGATCACACTCAGACACACCACGCTCGGTAGGACTCCTCTGTACGAGTGATCAGCCCGTCGCAGAGACCTCTACCTGACAACACACAACACTCACAAGAGACAGACATCCATAACCCCGGCGGGATTCGAACCCGCAATCCCAGCAAGCGAGCGGCCGTAGACCCACGCCTTAGACCGCACGGCCACTGGGATCGGCTTAATGTCCACATAGTGTCGAAAATTTAGTTTAAACAGCGTAAAGGATTTATTACTGATGTGCGCAATATTTAAGTCCTCAGCGAAAGTATGACGTCACTGGTATAAAAACGCACGATAGACTCTTGAGCATAGTTACTTCCTGTCGCTCCTTGCGGAGCATTGGACCTCCTTTCAGAGGTTTCTTGGTCTGGTCTTGAGCATAAGGTAGCAGTAAAGATATCCTGATACGCCTGGACAAGTCCTTAGGTGTCCAGGAGATTGAGGCTTTCAGAATTTCTAGACACTCGGTACAAGAAGGTGGTAAGTTTGTCAGCCTTACGTACCGGCCGCCTTTAACCCCTCGCCCATGAGATACCCCTGATACTCATTTCTGTTGCAGGCTGAATGGACCCCAGAACCATAGATAAAATGAGCAGTATTGTTGCCAAATAAACAAAAATTCACATCGCTTTTCAAAAGCGACTTTAATTTCATTATGTCCATAACGATCAGATCTAATATACAGCGCATACACAAAAGAATGGTGCGTTTTCAAAAGTGAATAAAAAATTTATTTCTCACCTTACACGGGCACAACATACACCGTCAGCGGCAGCAACTGTCCAAGTTTCTCATTTGGTAATTACAATCCTTCAATGTGTGCACCCTGGGTCACACGACACACATCCACACGGTAATCAAACTCATCCCAGACCCGGTGTAGCATGTCCGCTGTAATGGCCTGCAGTGTATGCGTTATCCGATCACGAATTTCATGGATGGACGTGGGCAATGGTGGTACATAAACGCTGTCTTTAACGAACCCCCAAAGAAAGAAATCGCACGGTGTAAGATCTGGCGAACGGGGTGGCCAAGGGAGAAGGTTCTTGTCTCCATTTGCAGTAGCACGTCCGATCCAGCGCTGTGGAAGAACACGATTGAGAAACTGGCCCCGCGGCCACGCAGTAAGCATGAGAAGCGAACTGCTGGTAGCGCATGAGAAACTTGGACAGTTGCCGCCGCTGACGGTGTATGTTGTGCCGTGTAATGTGAGACATAAATTTTTTATTCACTTTTGAAACCGCACCATTCTTTTGTGTATGCCCTGTATATTGCACTGATTCCTTCTCCTCAGTGTTACGTTTGTATGTTTGTACTGCAGCTTGGAAATATTATGCGATGTAAGTGTATGAAACAACGCGAACTGGAACACGCAACAAGATGGACTCAGCACAGTTACACGCATGTCAAAGAATTAATTGGAATTTTCCTTGACTTCGGTTTTGTCCGGCGAAAGAAATGCAAATAAAGGATAAACTTTCGGAAGTTTCAGGATGTTTCTGTGTTTTGTACACGTGTCTAGCAAATACTTTGCTAGATTTTTGGACGCCCGGGACCAGCAATCAAAATGACCTCCCCTGAAAAATATTACGAAATTACAAAAGATGGCGATTATTTATTGGAAAATAAAATACTCATTTTGCCGCCCATATGCAGCCCCTGTCTGTGGAGGCAGCACCGCTCGCCCCAACCCCCAAGCTACACCCCTGGTGTTTATATCACGTAAATGGATCTACCAGCTTCAAACCCTAGTTATTATGGACATGCAAAGTCTCCATGTGACCCACACACTGCAACATGAGTGCGTATTGTCGGCGTGGAGGTAAATCTCACTCTCTTTAACAACTACAGAAGAATGTTGCTTAAATTTTTCTGGGTTGTTTCCCGGCGTAATTTTTTTGGTGTATGACCAACGTTTCGGGATCACTTGTTTGTTCCATCTTCAGGGTCTTTCCTGGGACAAACAAGTGATCCCGAAACGTTGGTCATACACCAAAAAATTACGCAGAGAAACAACCCAGAAAATTTTAAGCAACTTTACTACCACGGCGGAAGCCTTCAATTACATAAACTATAGAAGAAGTAAGAACATGGCGGACACGCGATGCACTTACTACAGCCTTGAAGAATATTAAATTATTGTCGTATATGTCACCGTGTTGACTGGTTATTTCGTTCTAGCTAGTCCCAAGGATTTTCTGCCGACAATTGCCATCTGAAAACTGACATCCTAAAGAACTGACATCCTAAAGAACTGACATCCTAAAGAACTGACATCCTAAAGAACTGACATCCTAAAGAACTGACATCCTAAAGAACTTACACCCTAAAAAACTTACACCCTAAAGAAATGATATCCTAAAGAACTGACATCCTAAAGAACTGACATCCTAAAGAACTGACATCCTAAAGAACTGACATCCTAAAGAACTGACATCCTAAAGAACTCGCATCCTAAAGAACTTACACCCTAAAGAGCTTACACCCTAAAGAAATGATATCCTAAAGAACTGACATCCTAAAGAACTGACATCCTAAAGAACTGACATCCTAAAGAACTGACATCCTAAAGAACTGACATCCTAAAGAACTGACATCCTAAAGAACTGACATCCTAAAGAACTTACACCCTAAAAAACTTACACCCTAAAGAAATGATATCCTAAAGAACTGACATCCTAAAGAACTGACATCCTAAAGAACTGACATCCTAAAGAACTTACACCCTAAAAAACTAACACCCTAAAGAAATGATATCCTAAAGAACTGACATCCTAAAGAACTGACATCCTAAAGAACTGACATCCTAAAGAACTGACATCCTAAAGAACTTACACCCTAAAAACTTACACCCTAAAGAACTGACATCCTAAAGAACTGACATCCTAAAGAACTGACATCCTAAAGAACTGACATCCTAAAGAACTGACATCCTAAAGAACTTACACCCTAAAAAACTTATACCCTAAATAACTTACACCCTAAAGAACTGACATCCTAAAGAACTGACATCCTAAAGAACTGACATCCTAAAGAACTGACATCCTAAAGAACTGACATCCTAAAGAACTGACATCCTAAAGAACTTACACCCTAAAAAACTTATACCCTAAATAACTTACACCCTAAAGAACTGACATCCTAAAGAACTTACACCCTAAAGAACTGACATCCTAAAGAACTAACATCCTAAAGAAGTCCTTCATAAAACTTTGTTGAAACTTTTTTCCATATTGTATTTTTAGGAAATCTGACTCCCTTTTCTGCATATTTTGATTTGCTGAAGACACAGCAATATTCATCCTACACACTCAAATTACAAATGTCTATAAGGTGCGACAGTATCTTTTTTTTTCCCAATCAGTGGCATTGATGTAAAACCGAGCCGCTACGATCAGAATTCAATTAACAGGCAAGATAACTCGTTTATAACATGGGAAGTGTTAAATAAACAAGGTACACGAAATAACATATGAATTGGTCACTGTCTAGAATAAGCAATTTAGATTTAATAACCTCTTATAAATTAAGTAACACCAAGTTACTTAATGGAGCCCTTGTGTGCAAAACATAGCTACTAGGCTATTCAAAGCACGCCCCACTAAGACCACGCTACGAAGAGGCTCCGTCTTTGTTCTGCTTCTACTGTAGATGTTTGGACCATCCACCTTTTTTCTTCGCTATATCCCCCCTTTACCTTTATCCTTATTCACGGATCGAGTTTCTATCCTGTGTGTGATGCCTATTATGTTTTACCGCGGGGGTCTTCTATTCCCGAGGTAGTGAAATCAAGTGGGGTTGGTCGAACTGGTTATGAGAATTAGCAAGCGTTTCTGTAAGAAGCAGACAGGTCAGCAACACGCAGTTTGCTTTAGGCCTTGCAGTGTTTGTACATTACTTCTGGTTGTCTTTGTTACGCGGCCTACCGAGCGAAAAATTCTTGCCTTATACATTTAGGGTTTTCAGAAACACATTTTGCGATTTTTCTGACCACCATGTCTCATAGAAGGAAATATTTTCATACTTGTGTTTGTCAAATACACGAGGAACACGCCTGGACTAGCCCTGAGGGCTCCAGGAAGTTGAGGCTCCCAGAATATATAGACACTCGGGACATAAAGGTTGTCAGCCTTACGTATCGGCCGCCTTTACGCCCCAGGAGATATTTCTGGTACTCATTTCTGTTAGAGGTTGAGTCAACCTCAGGGCCATAATGCTACCGGAAGGATTAAGTTAATGAGAAATTCTAATGACACCATCGGGAATCGAACCCGCGAACCTTCCGGTTTGTAGCGCAGTGCCTAAACCAACCGCTTATGCCCACAATAATGTTTAACATGAAAAGTTACGAACAACAAAGACTAGGATGTAACCGAAATGAGAACTTTTAATTTTGTAGCCCCCCTGTTGTCCCCTAAATTCTATTGACATATTCAACTAAGTTTGCGTGTTTTATGAGAAAACTGAAACATTATGACGTCTAATTATGCTATGTTTTGTCTGAGCTTTCATATTATTCAATTAAATTGCGGTTGAACCCGGTTATGACGTCATGAAAGGGACTGAATATTTTGTGTCGTTATAAACGAGTGTAGTTATAACCGAGTAGTATAATGTTATGGTTAACAGTGAGGAATTAATTGGTACCACAGAATATCTGACGTTAAAGACGAGATGTCGTATAAACCGATGTCGTTATAAGTGGGTTAGAGAGTATATGAAAGGAATACGCTTGTCTAGACGTTAAATTTTTATTGGTGTTCGAAGCAGCCAAGGAAAACCAAATGCCGTCGAACCCCGTTATAACGACATCGGTTTATAGGACACCACGCCTATAACGTCAGATATTGTGGTACTAATTAATTCCTCACTGTTAACCACAATATTATACTACCCGGTTATAACGAAACTCGTTTATAACGACACAAAATATTCAGTCCCTTTCGTGACGTTATAACCGAGTTTGACTCTATATTGCTGGTAGAAAATGTAAGCCTTTTATATAGACCTACGTAACTTTCATATCATAAATTCTACAGACCTCATTGTCAACACAAGCGAAACTTTTAACAGCCATAATGAGGCAGTTTTAACCAGACTTAAATTTTGTCATCATCAGTGACTCTGAGGCTGTCGTAAACAAATTACCAAGCAATCTGTCACGTTGTGCGGATCACTTACACACTCGGACAGAACAGACACCTGCTTTATGCATAAGATTTTATTAACTCGGGACTGCGCGTGTAGCTGTATAGCGGCCCATGACGCCGCCCCCTTTGCAACATTCAGTCACTCGTTGAAAGAAAGACTTACTGAGCGCAAGGACTGCAGACGGGGAGACTTGTTGCTTCCTTGTTGCACAGTTTTTTGTTTGTTTGTTTGTTTGTTTGTCAGTGTTTCGTGTTGTAAGTTGATAATCTGTCTTTTTGTATTAAAGTTCGGATTAAGTAGCATCAGTACCAAATCTGCTCTGAGTACTTACGTCTTCCCTTGGAATGTATCCTACCAACACCGCACATTCATTCTACCATCTGCCACTCACGCCGTATAGTCTAGCTCAGGGGTGGCCAGCTAGCCTAGCTTCGGGAGCCGCACTTTTGGAGGCAACTCAGTCAAGAACCATGCATTAATAAAAATTAAAATTTTTTTCTCATTTAATGTTTCCTTATTTCTCTTCATCCAACGATAATAGGTGAATTTCAGTTAGTTGTGAGTCTCCTGTCTTTAAAAATCTTTCAAAACATCTTTCACTGTCAGCCTCGTGCGCATGTGTACTGCCTGAATATTTAGATACGGCGACTAAAACCAAAAAAACGCACAAAAGTGTATGAAAATCTATTATAAAGTTAGTAATACCTCCTACATGTTTCGGCCACTCATGTGGCCATCCTCATAGAGGTTTTAGTCACCATATCTAACAGCGATCTGTGCTCTTTTGGGATATTACGCAGCGTCGAGTGGTCATCACTTACCGACGTTTCGGGACAACGTATCTGTCCCATCTTCAAGGGTCAAGAACTAATTTTCTTCTTGGATTTATTGATCCTTGAAGATGGGAAAGACACGTTGTCCCGAAACGTCAGTAAAAGATTAGAACTCGACTCAAAAGAGTGCATATCTCATCAACATCGCGGCGTAAGCCTGAAACCACGGACCATATCTAATGTTCAATGCACTGTTATGGATCATTTAAAATTGACCTGAATATTTTTTTTAAAAGCAATTTTCTTCAAGCCGCACCAGTAACGTGTGAGAGCCGCATTGTGGCCACCCCTGATCTAGAAATTGAGATCGTCGCTAAATAAACATAAAACCGTCTTTCAGACCGCACTGTCATCCAGAGCACGTGAACGCTGTTTTTGCAGTGAAACATGTTGATATGACGTCAATTCGACAGCTAATTGTGAGCTGTGACTCACGCAGAAACGCGCCTAGTTACGCACCGAATTATTCGGGCTTGGATAGATCATCCGAACAGCACAAAGGTAGCAGATTTTCAATCAGATGATTCATGCAGCATATAATGATCGTAATACCTTGTTAGGGCTGTAATGTGTCTCTGGAATTATCAAGCTGGTTAACAGATACAAAGCGAGTGACTTGCTTTTAGAAAGTGCAAGGTTACGATTATACAGGCAAATTGGGAAAGACAGTTCTAAACGTTGTCAACAGTACGTGTATGTTCTGTAATTGGGTATTCGCGGTATCTAGCACCATTACTATCTGCCACAGGGAACAACGTCTGACAGCTACGCAACTAAAGACGCACCAAACGCATCCAGTGAAACCAACATTTTGCTCATCTACAGTTTATGTGATTTTTCTTTTGCTCGTGTCGGTACCTGATGTGTCTAACTTGTCGGGCCCGTTCGCAGAATTGCGAAAAAAGCGAATATTATCTCCGTCATGTCTGTCTGTCTGTCCTTGTGGTCTGTCCGTCCGCACGGAACAACTCAGTTCCCAATGGACGGATTTTCATGAAATTTGATATTTGAGAATTTTCCGAAAACCTGCCTAGAAAATTCAAGTTTCATTAAAATCTGACAAGAACAACGGGTACTTTACATGAAGACCTATGTACATTTATGACAATATCTCGCTGAATTACTCTTAGAATGAGAAATGTTTCAGACAAACGTTGTAGACAAAATCAAAACACACATTTTATGTTCAATAACTTTTTCCCGAAAATCGTGCCGTTTATGAGATAATGTGGAAAAATATGGTACAGCCAGACAGGCCACAGATGACAATATAATACGACGCATGCGCATTGCATGCTGGATAACTAAGGCTACAGACACACACTCAGAATGTGTAATATTTATTGCTTATCAACGGCAACAATGGTTACGCGAACGCGCCTCAGTTTTAATTATACGTACATTGCCTGTCCTGCGTTATGTGACGTCATGTAGAACATGCTCGCTGCCGAAGGTTCGTTAAGACAAAATTTCGACAGGTTGCTTGAATCTCGTCTCCAAACCACGCACTAAATAACTTTATTTCCCTCATCTTTATATTAGTGTCTGTAATTAGAAAGTAATCGGAAATTATATTTTAAAAAGGATTCAGGTTTTGATCCCCACCGAATCAACCAATATAGAAAAGTCATACCTAAGGTACGGGCCGCGATAGCTCAGTCGGTATAGCGACTGAGCTATGGGCTGGACGGTCCGGGGATCGAATCCCGGTAAGGGCGAGATTTTTCGCAGCCGTCCAGACCGGCCCTGGGGTCCACCCAGCCTCCTGTACAATGGGTACCGGGGCTCTTTCCCGGGGGTAAAGTGGCCGGGGCGTGGAGTTGACCACCCACCCCCATCTAGTGCCAGGGTTAAAGAAAGAGTAGAGCTATATCTCTACTCTCCCTCTGGGCCTTCGTGGCCTGTTCTAGGGAGACCTTTACCTTTACCTTTACCTCACACATAATGTAAAAGTAACATAATAAAATAGTCCGTCGCTGTAATTAAAACGGGTGGAACAAATGCGGAAGTAAATTAAGCTTCCGAAACGTCGTATGTATACCTATTACAATACCTCGTAAAATGTAGAACATTTAAATTTATAATAGTACAAAGCAAGGGTGAACAAGGTTAAAAAATTAGGAGCGAGCTCAGAATTTTAGCTGTCAGAAGGGTGATGTGACGCAAGTACCATAATGTGGGCTCAAAAATATTGGGCCCCACCCTACAAGATTTAGTCGCCATGTCGATCTGACGCCCTGGACGTCTTTACCCCGTTACAATAAAACGACCGTTGTAAAAGCTATGATCGAAAACGGGAGACGTTTTGGTCTGGAGGGGAAGAACAAAGCGGAAGGAAATAGACACGTGAATAGACACGTGAGTGGCCCAAGTCTAACAAAAGCAATAAACAAATATTTAAACACGTGACTAAATACGTGAATTAATACATTATATATGCTGAATTAAAATGTATATATGTAGATAGGCCTATAATATTACATTCCAGGGGGGGGGGGGGTCTATGTAAGAAGAGGAAGCTGTCATATTTTGGAATTTTTCACACTGTTGCCACCGTGCATCTTCGTCATATTAAATTAAGTTATAAACCAACCGATGCACACTAAAACCACTTTTTAAGTAGCTTTATTATAAAATTGTTAAAATTGTACCCCTACACGTGTTTCGATCCTAGGATCATCGTCAGGGGGTTTCTTGTTAAAAGCTACAGTCACTTCAACACATGATTTAAAATATTCTATCAGCACTTTGAACCATAAGTTAAAATCTTGTCAATAGACTCCACCGTAGCACTCCTCACTGGACGACACGTAGTACACTCCGCTCCACGAAAAAAACATTTCACATGCCTTTAATCCCACACGCCAGCAGTTCCACAATCTACCATCTACAGTGTTTTTATAATTTTACAACTTTTAGCGAATCTATTGACAAGATTTTAACTTATGTTTCAAAGTGCTGATAGAATATTTTAAATCATGTGTTGAAGTGACAGTAGCTTTTAACAAGAAACCCCCTGACGATGATCCTAGGATCGAAACACGTGTAGGGGTACAATTTTAACAATTTTATAATAAAGCTACTTAAAGAGTGGTTTTAGTGTGCATCGGTTGGTTTATAACTTAATTTAATTTGGAATTTTTGTTAACTTAAAGTATAGAGCTTAAGAATAGGTGGAAATTTACCTCCTTGCCATGTTTTGGTGCTAAGGGGCAGCTTTATGTTTCTGATGAGGTGATGCAAATGCACTGGGGCTTAACCACCACCAGCGAGTTAATTTTGTCTAAACAGAGCATCGCCTGTGTCTGGAGACGTCAGCAGACGACGCCAACGAACGTGTCGTTCTTGAAGGAGGGAATAACATTGGTGTTACTTAAATCCCAGGATGTACAGTCAGACTAAACAAGCATTAGCGCTATTTGTAGCCCTCTTGTTATCGTGATGTAGGTAAAAAAAAGAACATTAAAGGTAAAGGTAAAGGTCACCCTAGAACGGGCTTTGAAGACCCAGAGGGGGAGTAGAAGTATAGCTCTACTCTTTCTTTAACCTCGGCGTTAGATGGGGGGTGGGTGGTCAACTCCACGCCTCGGCCGTTTTACCCCTAGAAAAAAGACCCGGTACACATTGTACAGGAGGCTGGGTAGGCCCCAGGGCCGGTCTGGACGGATGCGGAAAATCTCGCCCCCACCAGGATTCGATCCCCAGACCGTCTAGCCCGTAGCGAGTCGCTATACCGACTGAGCTATCGCGGCCCGAGAAAGAATATTAACATTCCATAAACGGAAATTTATATTGACCATAAAAATGTTTGGATTTTCTGGATAATTATGAATTAAATCCTGATGAAAATACGTCTTTGATTTCCCCACATTTGGATCCACGCCCCTGGGATAAGAGAAAAACCAGCCATTAAAAATTGAGCAGTCGATGTCCTGAAACGCAGATGGTGATCAGCCATCCTGGCTAAAGGGAGACCAGAAACCTATAATTCCAAGAGACGTCAGTAATTGTTTTGTCTGTCTTTCCCCTACGACTCCCCCCCCTACGACTCGAAACTTCAGGGCCAGTACCTCCTCTTCCCAAGCAAAACGTGTCTTTTCAATGTGTGGTTGGGATTATGTTTCCATGCTTCTTCTATCATTCCTTTTTTTTTTTTATGATGGTAATATTCCTCTCATTTTTAGAGTTCCTTCTTTAGAAGAAAAGTCCTTTTTATTTTCTTCAGTAACGTGTCGCCACGAATTTTCTCCCTCAAGACCACACACATTTTATATTTCTTCAACATCTCTGTTTCTTGTGTAATTATATAGCACTCTATCACGTGTTTCCCTTTTCGTATTAATATAATACCAATAGCCTTAACGCACGAATTGTATAATATAGAATTCCCTTTTCATATGTCAGTATAATTTGTACAAGGTCTCTCCAGGAACTATGAAGTTCTGATCCTCGACTAATTAAGACAGAAACTCTCGCGCTATCTACTCCGTCATTTGTACTTCCTTCTCAGAAGGTGGTATTAATTTTCCAGTACTTTCTTTCCCTTGCTGTAGCTGCACTGAGTCATATATCTCCAGCAGGGGCAAGAGAGATTTCTCAAAATATCCATATCGGCTCTGTGGCCAATCCATTCACCTGCACAATAGATAGGGGGATGTTTTTGCTGGGCCGGAAGCTGATCATTCTCCTGTATCTAATACCGAGGTTACGAATTAGTACATCATTATCTCCACCCTCTTAGAATTAATCTGTAACACTATGAGTCATATAAGTTTTAAAACTTTCGCGGCGACATGATTCAATATAGTCTTCTCGGGCGCACAGCCGCGTCAATTCGTTTGAATACAACGTTTCGGGGACTAGCTACGTCCCCATCCTCAGGCAAAACTGATTTTATTTTGCCTGAGGATGGGGACGGAGCTAGTCCCCGAAACGTTGTATTCAAACGAATTGACGCGGCTGTGCGCCCGAGAAGACTATATTGAACTATGAGTCATTTTAAATTTGTCATTTAGGGTCTTGTACAAAGGTTTCACTCATTAGAAAGTATCTAATACAGACGCATAAAATTATAACCCAGAGAAAATATAGGCTTAATTTGATGTTTTGTGCGAGATAAGTTTTGTGTTGTTACGCAGTTAATTTGCGACAGTAATCTATTAAATTTCACATTCTATTTACCCTGCATTCTGATAGCAAATCACAAATTAAAGAACCAAAAAATGCACTGTATTTTCACATGTATAGTCAAACGCCCCTACATATGTTTTTATATGCACCCCATACCCAAAATTTATATGCTAAATAACTAATAATGGAGGTGCTCAGCACATTAGTGATAAAGAAACCTGTTTTATGTGTAATATATAATGCGTTATAGAACGAAAATAATGTATGTTAAGTTCTGTAAACCTTGGACCGTCTGATGATGGCTTGGTAAAGCTGAAACATATGTAGGGTCATTTGACTATACATGTGGAAATACAGTGCATTTGTTGGATTCTTTAATTTGTGATTGGTAACTAAATTTAAGGAAGAAACTAGTAAAGTGCTACATTTGGAGCACGCTTTGTATGGTGCTGAAACGTGGACACTTGGGAAAGTGGATCAGAAGTATCTGGAAAGTTTTGAAATGTGGTGCTGGAGAAGAATGGAGAAGATCAGTTGGACCGATCGTGTGAGAAATGAAGAAGTATTACATAGAGTGAAGGAGGAGAGGAATATCGTACATACAATAAAAAGAAGAAAGGATAACTGGATTGGTCACATCTTGCGTAGAAACTGCCTTCTGAAACATGTGGTTGAAGGAAAGTTAGAAGGAAGGATAGAAATGACGGAAGACGAGGGAGAAGACGTAATCAGCTACTGGATAACCTTAACGAAAAGAGAAGATACTGTAAATGAAAGAGAAGCACAGATCGCACCCTGTGGGGAACTCGCTTTGGAAGAGGCTACGGACCTGTCGTAAGACAGACTGCAGATGAATCAATGAATTATTAGTTACAGTTCATTTAATTTTCTTCTTGAATATGGAATCAGGAATATCCTACATACAATAAAAAGAAGAAAGGATAACTGGATTGGTCACATCTTGCGTAGAAACTGCCTTCTGAAACACGTGATTGAAGGAAAGTTAGAAGGAAGGATAAAATGACGGGAAGACGAGGAAGAAGACGTAAGCAGCTACTGGATGACCTTAAGGAAAAGAGAAGATACTGGAAATGGAATGAGGAAGCACTAGATCGCACACTGTGGAGAACTCGCTTTGGAAGAGGCTATGGACCTGTCGTAAGACAGACTGCAGAATGAAATAAATATGGAATCACGAACAGCCAATTATGGTGTAGATTTATGTGAAATGAAAGGATTTGACTGACGCCCTTTTTTGCTTGACTTCAGTTCCACTAGGTTCGCCGCTAAATGAGGACACTGTGGCAGTTGTTAAGTGGGGGACGACGGTGTTACAAACAATTTTCTTGTTCGGGGGAGGCGAGACACAACCCCTGTTGGTTCAAAGAGCATATTCCACCCTAAAACGTTGCTTGATTCCGTACAGAAATCGAAATGTTCTCCAGTAGGGATGAGGGCTGATTTATAAGCCTGAGACCCGGCGATGAAATGTTTTGTAGACGAGACATTTTGACACATGTCAGTGACGGACCTTATAGTCACCCTTGCAAACTTCTCACTCCGCATTTCCACCCCCTACTTTCTTCCTGTTCCTCTGAATGAATCACAAAACGCCGTCTCTTCCGTGTAAAAGCAGCACAAATCCTTTGATGAAATTCTAAGGAATTTATCAGATAGTCTCAATTACATAACTGTACCAGTTTTGAGGTTCTTGCGAGGATTTGGCTCAGATTCCGTTCTTGTAGAATATGATATTGCGTCAATGGATAATCAATATCCGACGTTTCGATAAACGCCATATCCTCGTCTTCAAATGCCAAAATATCCTATAAGAATGTTTGTGGGATATCCATGCATGTAGCACGTCTGTCTTATCTGACAGGTCTTGGGCTAGAAACCCAACGACTTCCGGACTGTCATTGATTTTGCAACCCCTTAAGCATTTCAATTTAATTTTCATCCCTCTAAATAAAAAAAAAAAGCAGTTTGCAGTAGACTTTAAATTCCGATGTTATATCTGACATATGCCAGGTAGGAATTTTTTTGTCAGTCAACGTTTTAAGTAAGGACACATTTCATAATCGGAATTTTATTTAAGTTGATTTGTGATTCCGTATTAAAATGAAATGTCCACGGGGATGCGTTTTAAATAAGTACTACATTCGCGGACACGGCTTTGCGAGCCTTGGGAAAAAAGAAAGAAAGTGCAAGATAAGGAAATTGTAAGACGCACTTCCCACATTTTTCATATTCGTTGGCATCGATTAGATTTTTTTAAATTTTATATTCACGATATGCAATATAGTTTGTGAGACGAATATCATTTAGGTCAGCTTCGTTAAAATAGAATCCAGAATGTGCGTGAAACACAAATAGATTCTCTGGCGTATCAGGTCTTGTAGTGGGAAGGTTTTTATTAGACGAAAAAACATATCTTATTACGCCCGAAAAATCTTGATTAGTAGCACTATGTAAGTGTAGAATAAGAAAAATACTCGGAAATGTAACTTATGGCTGTATGCAGTGTAGTGGGGTTGGTTGTGCCACAAATTTGTCTTTTTTTTTTTTAAAGTTTTAATTATATTAAAATCTAGGTTCAAACATGCAGCTTTGCAAAATCATAAAACACAGACCCGTAATACGTGTGCATAATTTTTCATTACATATTTTCGCTATTTTTTCTATACGCATTTTCGGTATATACGGATTATTTCGAGAAATGAGTTAACGTATTAGAAATAAATTGCCTCCATTTTACAATAGCCTGCATTTTTTAAACAAGTTAGAATATATCAGCAGAGCGTAACAACTCTAGTTCCTTCCTTGTATTATTCTCATTAGATGTGAATACTTACTACAAATCTACTGATTATTTAAACACTTCTTGTCAGAGTTATATCTATTTTAGCAACAGATTCACAAACGAAAATCGAGATATCGTAAGCGGGGAGACTTACTCCCGACATACCTGAAAGGTCGATTCTCTACATTTGCAACATATCACACTCAAACCTCGATGATCATCTCTTTCTTCAGCCTCAATCTGAACACATTCAGTCTCAGTTATAGAGACCGGTATTGGCGAGGGTTCATAGACGTTCGCAAGTTCTCAAGAAAAAAAAATGTGTTATTTCGGTCCGATTTTAAAACAAATCGGAATGTGTCGAAACATTTCATTCATTCATTTTGTACTCTGTCTTACGACAGGTCCGTAGCCTCTTCCAAAGCGAGTTCTCCACAGGGTGCGATCTAGTGCTTCCTCTTTCAATTTCCAGTATCTTTTCTTTTCCTTAAGGTCACCCAGTAGCTGCTTACGTCTTCTTCCTCGTCGTCCCGTCATTTCTATCCTCGAAACATCTTATTAAAAATCTGAAATGAGAAATTTCCCAAAAAAATTCGACTTTTGGAACAGGCTGTGGTACATGCGAACGGACAGAAATAAATGACAGAGCTAACACTTTTCTGATTCTCTTGCGACGCACTTAGACATGTGACCTTCAAATTGTTTTGTGTTTCAATAGAGTTATGTAACAAGTAAAAATCTGAAAACTTTTGGATCTGAAATTCCATTTTCAATTCCCATATCCAGGAAAGTGTGTTATAACTTGTGATACTTAAAACGTGATGCAGGACCCTTGTTCCGCTTTTGGAAGGTGTATCGCACCTCCGCCTGTAGATGCGTGGCGTCTGGAGTAACGTCGCATTTCAACAGAATAAAAATATGACACATGAAAGAGACATTACTGCAACAGAAGAAGGAAGACACACATCCCTATTAAAAGCCGGAAGTGACGTTCTCGAAGTGGCGGAAGAAGGCTAAGGAAAGGGGTTCTCTGTGAGACAGATCTTTTTTTTTTAAAGAATGTTACGTTGTCATTTTTTATATTTTTAAGTACGACAAGAATGCAGACAGGGTGCTTATGAAATGGTGAAATCAAGTCTGTGTTTCCAAAATTTGCATCTCAAATTGATACAAAGCTAGGAAAGATATATATAGTGATACATTCCGTGAATTTTACAGGGAATTATTGTATTTATATTAAATGTTACATTTTATTTGTTCTGTTGAAAAAAAAAATATTGCTCATTTGATATGGATGTTAAATTGTAACACAGTTATATTATGATTGTATCACTAGAGTGCCTTACTTTTCAAACTTCCTCACTCCTAATTAACGTTTTTAAGCCATAGCATATATATATATATATATATACAGCGTGTTTCATAAGTCCATCCGGGATTTAGAGGCTTGGCCGTGCAGTAGCAAACCCACATATAAGAGATAAAAGCATGCCAACGGATAGAGGAATTGTAAACGTTGTTTCGTGACAGATGCGATGGCGTAGTTACCCGTTTATCCCGGAGGGATTTATGAAACACGCTGTATGTGTGTGTTTTTGTGTGTATCGATATAGCTGCACATTGTTGTTATTAAATTTATGAATTAGAGTGTCATATGTTTCAGTTTTAAGGCTTGTCTGTATAACCGAAAAATTTACGTCATATATCTGACTAGCAAGCCCCATTGTTGTCCGTATTGCTGACCTCTGAGACATGATCGGGATATCAGTATGTCTATTGCTGACCTCTGAGACATGATTGGGATATCAGTATGTCTATTGCTGACTTCTGAGACATGATCGGGATATCAGTATGTCTATTGCTGACTTCTGAGACATGATCGGGATCTCAGTATGTCTATTGCTGACTTCTGAGACATGATCGGGATATCAGTATGTCTATTGCTGACCTCTGAGACATGATCGGGATATCAGTATGTCTATTGTTGACCTCTGAGACATGATCGGGTTATCAGTATGTCTATTGCTGACCTCTGAGACATGATCGGGATATCAGTATGTCTATTGTTGACCTCTGAGACATGATCGGGATATCAGTATGTCTATTGCTGACCTCTGAGACATGATCGGGATATCAGTATGTCTATTGTTGACCTCTGAGACATGATCGGGTTATCAGTATGTCTATTGCTTACCTCTGAGACATGATCGGGATATCAGTATGTCTGTTGCTGACCTCTGAGACATGATCGGGATATCAGTATGTCTATTGCTGACCCCTGAGACATGATTGGGATATCAGTATGTCTATTGCTGACCCTGAGACATGATCGGGATATCAGTATGTGTGTTGCTGACCTCTGAGACATGACCGGGATATCAGTATGTCTATTGCTGGCCTTTGAGACATGATCGGGTTATCAGTATGTCTATTGCTGACCCCTGAGTCATGATCGGGATATCAGTATGTCTATTGCTGGCCTCTGAGACATGATCGGGATATCAGTATGTCTATTGCTGGCCTTTGAGACATGATCGGGTTATCAGTATGTCTATTGCTGACCCTGAGTCATGATCGGGATATCAGTATATCTGTTGCTGACCTCTGAGACATGATCGGGATATCAGTATATCTGTTGCTGACCTCTGAGACATGATCGGGATATCAGTATATCTGTTGCTGACCTCTGAGACATGATCGGGATATCAGTATATCTGTTGCTGACCTCTGAGACATGATCGGGATATCAGTATGTCTATTGCTGGCCTCTGAGACATGATCGGGATATCAGTATGTCTATTGCTGGCCTTTGAGACATGATCGGGTTATCAGTATGTCTATTGCTGACCCCTGAGTCATGATCGGGATATCAGTATATCTGTTGCTGACCTCTGAGACATGATCGGGATATCAGTATATCTGTTGCTGACCTCTGAGACATGATCGGGATATCAGTATGTCTGTTCTATTCAGGCACACTGATAAGAAGAATAAACAGTTCCTTTCACATGCAAGAAGTGACCAGTAGTTGTGATTCCCGATTTCGAGCTGACGAAAATATTTCTGACAATACATTTAAATATAGCGAGTCAAGACTTAACATTAACTCCCATATATTTCACTAAAACATACAAAGTCTCACGGGGAATCCGAATATCGGCGATCGCTACACTACCTACCGTCACTCGAAAAGATCTAAGTGAAGAGTGATGCTATTTGTCAGATATAATAATGACTGTGTGAACGAAAGGCACATGCGTTATGCTTCATGGCCTTATGAATAATTGAAAGTTTGTTTGTGTCCTGTAACAACTCTGAATTATCTAATTATAGAAAATAAATTTGTACATTGATTTTGAGGAAGAGATTAAACGTAAGGTAATGTACGTCACCTGCAAGTAATTGTGGTCAAACCAGGATGAATATGGAATTGCCTAAGAATCTACCCAAGCTTACATACATCAAAATATATAACATAAAACATTTAATACGGATAAACCTAAAACACGTTGGGCCGCGATAGCTCAGTCGGTATAACGACACGCTACAGGCTGGACGGTCCGGGAATCGAATCCCAGTGGGGGCCAGACTTTTCACAGCCGTCCTTGGGGCCAACCCAGCCTCTATAAAATGGGTACCGGGTCTCTTTCCCGAGGGTAAAGTGGTCGGGGCGTGGAGTTGACCACCCACCCCCATCTAGTGCCATGGTTAAAGAAAGAGTAGAGCTAAAGCTCTACTTCCCCTCATGGCCTGTTCTAGGGAGAACTTTACCTTTTACCAAACCTAAACACAAGGCATTGAATTACGATTTATTTATTATTAATTAAATTACGTCATTGTAATTTTATCAGTCCATTTAGACTTCAGTCATTTTCTTTAATTCCAGAAAAAGGGAAAACGTAGGATAAATTAGAAGATAGAGAAGCGATCAGAAGCTGAGGAATATAATTCTAGCCGAAAATTTAACCCTAGTGTGAAAATACCCCTTCAACAGATTTCTGTTTCAAACAGCAGTAAGCTACGGAGTGAAGAAAAATGATTGTAAAAAAAAAAAGGTCTCTTAGCAGACATTTCTGACAAAAGTCGGTCTGGTATTCTGATGTGGAAACTTAAGCTGCTGCATCATCCGCTTAAGAGGGGAGGAGGTGAGTGGATGTCGTGGGAAGCTTCCTGAGGCAGGGGCTGTGAGCAGCCGCACTTTGGGGAAAGAGTTACCGTGACGTCAGGTGTGTGGTTACCGGTAAAACTGTCTGCTGTTTCGTGACAGTGAATATAACCGTGTTCGTTACAGCACTGTGTTATCTGGTTACACTGACTGTGTATCTGTTACAACGATGACATTGTGTTATCTGGTTACACGACTTGTGTAATCTGGTTACACGACTTGTGTATCTGGTTACACGACTTGTGTAATCTGTTACCGACTTGTGTAACAGTTACAACGACATTGTGTTCTAGGTTACATGACTTGTGTAATCTGGTTACACGACTTGTGTATCTACGTTAGAATGACTTGTATTATCTGGTTACCAGACTTGTGTAATCTAGTTACAGACTTGTGTTATCTGGTTACACGACTTGTGTAATCTGTTACACGACTTGTGTTATCTGTTACACGACTTGTGTAATCTAGTTACAGACTTGTGTAATCTGGTTACAGACTTGTGTAATCTGGTTACACGACTTGTGTAATCTGGTTACACGACTTGTGTAATCTGGTTACAGACTTGTGTAATCTGTTACACGACTTGTGTAATCTGGTTACACGACTTGTGTACTAATTCTGGTTACACGACTTGTGTAATCTGGTTACACGACTTGTGTAATCTGTTACAGACTTGTGTATCTGGTTACACGACTTGTGTAATCTGGTTACACGACTTGTGTAATCTGACGTTACACGACTTGTGTATCTGTTACACGACTTGTGTAATCTGGTTACACGACTTGTGTAATCTAGTTACACGACTTGTGTTATCTGGTTACACGACTTGTGTAATCTGGTTACACGACTTGTGTATATCTGGTTACACGACTTGTGTAATCTAGTTACACGACTTGTGTTATCTGGTTACACGACTTGTGTAATCTGGTTACAACGACTTGTGTTATCTGGTTACACGACTTGTGTAATCTAGTTACACGACTTGTGTTATCTGGTTACACGACTTGTGTAATCTGAGTTACACGACTTGTGTTATCTGGTTACACGACTTGTGTAATCTAGTTACAGACTTGTGTTATCTGGTTACACGACTTGTGTAATCGTACAGATTACTACCGACTTGTGTAATTCTGGTTACACGACTTGTGTAATCTGGTTTTTATCGACTGTTGTTATCATGTGTTACACGACTTGTGTAACTATCCCTGGTTACACGACTTGTGTAATCTGGTTACACGACTTTGCATTATCTGGTTACACGACTTGTGTAATCTAGTTACACGACTTGTGTTATCTGGTTACACGACTTGTGTAATCTAGTTACAAGACTTGTGTTATCTGGTTACACGACTTGTGTAATCTGGTTACACGACTTGTGTAATCTGGTTACACGACTTGTGTAATCTGGTTACACGCGCCTACTGATACCACCTTCAGCATTGAAGATGGAAGTAGAAGCTATGTCCGAAATAGCGGTTACTTCCTGCTAGACTACAAGGATAGCTCAGTCAGTATAGTGTCTATACGATAATTATTGTGATTTGTCTCAGTATTTTTCAGTAGGCCTACATAAATCAGGAAATGTGCTAATGTTAGAATGATGGTAATATCACGATATATTGATCCACCATCTCAAATTCCGTTAATCTTCTTGACTGCTTGATCCTTGAAGACGGGACCAACAGGTTGTCTAGAAACGTCGGTAAAAAAAAGCTACCATTATACGCTAGCGTAAAATCCCAAAAGAGCGCTGATCTCCACTAATCTTCGATTCTGGCCATCCTTTTGTCTACAATACAAAGAAAATCAAATGCGAGAAATTTTTATCAACCTATCTTGTTATTAAGTATGGTGAATCTTTTTTCTAGGTTTTTGCTAAAACCATTTTTTTTCAATGGGTCGACAGCCCATTGGGGGCCTAGGCCGCCTCGTTTTTCGAGGCTTCACGATCACACACTTTTCAGACACGCCACACTCGGTAGGACTCCTCTGGACGAGTGATCAGCCCGTCGCAGAGACCTCTACCTGACAACACACAACACTCACAACAGACAGACATCCATGCCCTAGGCGGGATTCGAACCCGCAATCTCAGTAAGCTAGCGGCCGAGACCACGCCTTAGACCGCACGGCCACTGGGATCGGCACTAAAACCATTACCAGGCCTAATATAGTATACAGAACATATTCACATTCTCACATAAGGCATTTTTACAAATAAACATATTCTACATGTTCACATATTCAGCCGGATGATGGAAAAATTAAAGAGCCGAAACATGTAGCCTCTATATTTTAGTAACATTTTCTGTTATCTCAAATACTGTCTCATTTGACTGTGCTGCTGTATACTGAGGGAGATTCTATTAGTCAAATAGCGCTGTCTTCCATGTACGCCAACTTCAAAAGACTCTCTTCAGATTTTCAAATTTAGATTTTTCAAAAATTCAGATTTTTCAAAAATTCCCTTGAATATCTCTGATCTGCATAGCGTGTGTTTTTTTTAAATAGGCCATTAGATTTCTGATTACAATTCACTGCGACATATGCGACACGAATACTTTGGGAGAGGTCAGGTATTATCACTTGGGGTTGAGATCCCTCTTATCCCCAGGGACACTTTTCAAAAGACATTTCCAAAGAGGATCTGTTCCTTATAACATGTTATAACGGCGTCACATTTAAACAACGCCTTCCACTCTCCCCCAGTTATGTATATTATGGGACCCGACAGTCATCTAGAAGTCTGCATATATATTTGGAACACATTTTTCCATTTACTAAAATGGAATCCATGCTCTTTTTTATACACAAGCCTAAAACTCCAAAGCCTTCACAGAAATATTCGAGATAGACGTAAGCGAACAAAAAATAAAAGAGGAGAAAAATGTCTTTCCCTCCCTATTTTCCCTTTTCAACTTCCTTTTAACCCTTTTTATTCGCTTCTCATTTTTTTTTGTGTTTCGTTTGTTGGTTCGCTTATGGCTCGCCTCGCAGTTTATTACTATGCATTCTGGCGACATTTCTAAATGAAACAATGACTTATATCACTTATTGACATCACTGCATCATAGACTAATATACTAACGTGGACAAGAGGAAAGTTACCATTTCTTTCTCTAGCAGTGTTTGTACAGACTTTACAACTGGTGTTCAGAAAAGATAGTTCAATTATAACACATCTCAACACCATTTATTGCCATAATCGTGTCCAGATTAAACACGAGAATGCAGAATTAGAGCTGAAAAAACGGCTGCAAATGTTATATAATTTTTTTTTTCAATGGCTCGACAGCCCCTTGGGGGCCTAGGCCGCCTCATTATCGACGCTTCACGATCACACTCAGACACACCACACTCGGTAGGACTCCTCTGGACGAGTAATCAGCCCGTCGCAGAAACCTCTACCTGACAACACACAATATCACAAGAGACAGACATCCGTGCTCTAGGTGGGATTCGAACCCGCAATCCTAGTAAGCGAGCGGCCGAAGACCCACGCCTTAGACCGCGCGGCCACTGGGATCGGCTGTTATATAATTATCTTGTTTAAAAAATAAAGAACGCCTGATAATATTAAAGAACAAAATTTCAGTTTAACACAAATGTTTTTTATTGTATTACAAACATACATCCTTAGTCAGACTGTCTGTGATTCGTTGACATTAATCTATCTTCAGGTCTGTTCCACAGAGTATATGTATAATATAAAAATTCGGGTATGTATTTTTGTGGGTCATATAGGCCCTTTGCCTCTCTTGTTCCTCTTCAAGGCACTAAATGCCACCATACTCCAGACGGATGTCATACTCCATGCAGCAACAGTCAGTACTTTAACTTTACAACAGCTTACGTTCCCATTTCCTGTCAGTAGCAGTCAGTAACTTACTGATCACAATAATGACAGCGTGTTCTCAGTTAATCTTCACCAGCACTACACAGCAAATACCAAACGTTACGGAAGCATTTTCTGCCTCCATCATTAGGATATGGTGATTGTGATGGTGGAGACAGGGGTATCCAAAAACGGTAGAATTTTGCTGTAAATCAGAGTGGCTGATAGCTTAAGATTTAGTCACCATGGCAGCTGCTGTGATGCATAGTCAGTGTAACCAGGAATGAAATAGTCTGAAACAAATTGTTTAGCGGTGGTGGATTCCTGAAAACGCGAAAATTATTATGAAATAACCCTATAAAAACAAAAAAAGCGAAAATACTTTTCTATCAAATTCTACCCGATTTCCGATAGAACATTGGTTTTTGTAAGGTTCCCAGGTTTCGCCCATTTATCCTTCTGGTAAGGGCAACATGTAGATGAAGATGAGTATGGAGCATTGATGGAACGATACTGACAGACGAAAACCGAAAATATTCGGAGAAGAAAGCCCCTCTCAATGCCATTTTCTCCACCACATAGATTGGCCAACAAAGGAACCCGGACCTCCGCGGTGAATTTTTCAAAACAAATTTACTTTATAAAGATCGAGTTCGTACCTCAGAGAGAACAGCTATAGCTTCCACTAGAAACACTCGAAAGTTAACGCTGTATTGAGTAACAGTCGCTGGTGATTTAAGAATTGCAGAGTGCGTGTAAATACACTGCGTGTGCGTGAAGCTGCCTTATAGTGTTGCACTGTGTGGCTACATAGTAACCACTGAGCTTTAAAGGGGTTTTTTTCCCCTTTCGTTTGCTGTTTCATGTTTTTGTGATGTATTCTTTCGGTAATAATAAACGCCGAAAATTAGTAATACCCGAACACAGGGTCACTTTCGTGAAACTGAGTTTTGAAGGTTTACGGTTTTAGCGATGAACTTTACTTCCTTCCTCTGGTTGAGGCACTGCGCTACAAGCCGGAAGGTCGCGGGTTCGATTCCCGATGGTGTCATTGGAATTTTTCATTGACATAATCCTTTCGGTCGCATTATGGCCCCGGGGTCGACTCAGCCTCTAACAGAAATGAGTACCAGGAATATTTCCTCGGGGTAAAGGCGGCCGGTGCGTAGGGCTGACAACCTTACCACCTTCATGTGCCGATTGTCTAGAAATCTGTGAGTCTCAACCTCCTGGAACCCTAAGGGACTGTCCAGGCCTGTAATGGGGTTGCATTACCATTTACCTCATTTGATTCGCAGAAACGAACGCTGTTTTGACACCTATCGTTTTCAGCCAGATTACGCCATTCGCAAAATTACGTGATGTTTGCAATTTAGCAATTTGCGCCAATTCTCTTGAGGTACGCTTACATTGTATTCGCCAGCCAACTTTCTCGTATAATAGCAGTATTATTACCATATATTTTTTACGTGAAATATGACGTTACAAATTAATATAACCTTTCAGTTTCGGTGTTAATGACGTCTGTCCATCTGTCGCACTGCTATTATCAGGTGTTGCTATCGTCAATTAAATTGACATTTGTTTGTCATGCAAACACCGTAACAATGGCAACTCGTGTGTGACTCAATCACTCACAAAATGTTATCACATAAGGCGGGCAACAAACGCACATATTCGATTATATGTAAGTTCTAATGCCACCCAAACAAACTTTTGTCTTTCACATTATAACCACCGTAAATTTTGATAATAATTCACAATTTCAAAAACCAACAAATGCGCTATATTATCAAGTATTGTTCGATATCCCCTACATATGTTTCGGCTCCGGTTGAACCATCTTCAGGGGGTCAAGGTTACATTCATATTTCATCCATTAGTTAATCTGATAATATACTATATAACTCGACTTTATATTGTGGTGTATATATATTATATTATCAAATTAACTAATTGATGTAATATGAATGTAACCTTGACCCCCTGAAGATGGTTCAACTGGAGCCGAAACATATGTAGGGAATATTGAACAATACTTGATAATATAGCGCATTTGTTGGTTTTTGAAATTGTGAAAACTTCTGTCTTATTGTGCATTAAACCAGATCGTCTGTAGGCACCGAGATTTATGGGATTTTTGTACAACCAAACACATTTCATATAGTGTCTCTCCGAAACAACTGTTACCTAGTTGCGTTACGATTCGCATGGGAAGTGCAACTGACCGCACACACATACACACATTACCATTATAGTAATAACAATTGTTTATTTGCCCAATACTTGCCCATATAAATGTTAATTTCAATTTAATCGCGAGTTATGTGTTCCTTACTCCGTTTTTTCCACTCAAAGCGACATGTTGGGAGACATATGTTGTGCTCTTCCTGGAGATTTATCATATTTTATTTTGGAATATGTGAGAGAATACTTCTATTCGGGAAGTGGCAACGACTGGCAGGAACATATGGGAAATGTTGGACTCGAGACTTGCGTATGAGAATACAGGGAACATGTGTGAAATGAGGGGTAAGGAGGGGGCATTAGACTGCTACACTGCATGACAGTATCATGTAACTGACTGCACTCAAAGTACTCGGTACAAATATTATTCATAACAGGTGCTTTAATAGCCAGACTGTAGCCTTCAAAATGTACGTATCGATACCTGGAATTTGAATTTGTTGATTATGAGAACACGTAGGTACTTAGGCCAGGCTTGTGACGTCACAGAAAGTAAAACCCGGTACTACAATTCAGTACGAAAAGCAACTTAGTCTATTTATACACTTCAAGCTGAAATTAAAATTATGACAGTCGTTTCCTCTACAAAGTCTGGGAGAAACGGTTTTATTATATGAAAAAGGACTAAAAGTGTTAAGGGGATACTTTGCTACTTGCTTCAACTGTTCTTAGTAAATAGTTTAGCTTTTGAAAGGACATGGCAGGATATTACAATACAATAGTTTGATAACTTAACGTTGGTGGACAAGGGAGTTGGACACTATGTTTCTTAAAATAGTTGTCTTGTTTTTAACAAATATAGAAAATAACAACATTACTGTCAAATTCATTACCACTATACTGGATAGCTCACAAAACTAATGTATTTACGTATGTAAGTTTTATTTCTAACTACTGCAAGAAGCAATTTTGTACCCGCCTACTTGTGTAGGCTTCGGAATTTTTCATTGACATAATCGTTTCGGCCGCACTATGGCCCTGGGGTCGACTCAGCCTCTAACAGAAATGAGTACTAGGAATATTTCCTCGGAGGTAAAGGCAGACGGTGTGTAGGGCTGACAATCTTACCACCTTCATGTGCCGATTGTCTAGAAATCTGGG
This sequence comes from Reticulitermes speratus, assembly GCA_021186555.1. Classification (NCBI taxonomy): domain Eukaryota; kingdom Metazoa; phylum Arthropoda; class Insecta; order Blattodea; family Rhinotermitidae; genus Reticulitermes; species Reticulitermes speratus. The sequence continues at coordinate 4,305,957 of JAJKFL010000002.1, forward strand.
AGCCTCAACCTCCTGGAACCCTAAGGGTCTGTCCAGGCCTGTAATGGGATTGCTTTACCTTTTATTTTTTTCGGCTACATAGCCGAAACATGTAGACGAGGACGGAATGGCGTAGTCGGTATGACAACTTAGTGCGGGGTTCAAACCCCGGTGGGGGAAAGAGATTTTCTCTTCTCCATGCCCGTTCAGAACGGCCCTGGGGCTCGAGCAATGTTCTCTACAAAGGCCAACGTGTTCTTTGACTTCGGTAAAGCGCCTGGGACTTTATGGTGGCCACCAAACTTTATGTTGGCCACCAAACTTATGTTGGCCACCAAACTTTGTTGGCCACCAAACTTTATGTGGCCACCAAACTTTATGTTGGCCACCAAACTTTATGTTGGCCACCAAACTTTATGGTGGCCACCAAACCCCATCCAGTGCCAAGATTCTGAATGAGTAAGCCTGCTATGGCATGTTATGGGTTGAGGTTTATATTTACCTCTTATTTGCAGAGGTAACATTGACATTAGCTTCATCTAACAACAGTTTTATTGTAAATTATAAGTTCCTGTTAGAGCATATGGTAAATGTCTCTGTTGTACAGGGTGGCTATTTCCTTTTGCAGGTAATTGAAATTTAACTACTGACAAGAGGGACCTGACCTGCGTGCAGTATAACGTAAGTGGATTGAAACATTTATTCATGTATGTTTTCTGGATATATTTTGTAGACGTGGGTTGATTAGCTCTCGAATATATAAAGACAAGTGCATATGTCTCAGGTAGAGAACGAGTAATATATTGTGTATTTCACAAATGAGTATACGGTATAAGATATATATGGACTTATGTCTCAGATAGAGAACGAGTAATATATTGTGTATTTCACAAATGAGTATACGGTATAAGATATATATGGACTTATGTCTCAGACAGAGAACGAGTAATATATTGTGTATTTCACAAATGAGTATACGGTATTAGACATATATGGACTTATGTCTCAGATAGAAACGAGTAATATATTGTGTATTTCACAAATGAGTATACGGTATTAGACATATATGGACTTATGTCTCAGATAGAGAACGAGTAATATATTGTGTATTTCACAAATGAGTATACGGTATAAGATATATATGGACTTATGTCTCAGATAGAGAACGAGTAATATATTGTGTATTTCACAAATGAGTATACGGTATAAGATATATATGGACTTATGTCTCAGATAGAGAACGAGTAATATATTGTGTATTTCACAAATGAGTATACGGTATAAGAATATATATGGACTTATGTCTCAGATAGAGAACGAGTAATATATTGTGTATTTCACAAATGAGTATACGGTATAAGATATATATGGACTTATGTCTCAGATAGAGAACGAGTAATATATGTGTATTTCACAAATGAGTATACGGTATGAGATATATATGGACTTATGTCTCAGATAGAGAACGAGTAATATATTGTGTATTTCACAAATGAGTATACGGTATAAGATATATATGGACTTATGTCTCAGATAGAGAACGAGTAATATATTGTGTATTTCACAAATGAGTATACGGTATGAGATATATATGGACTTATGTCTCAGATAGAGAACGAGTAATATATTGTGTATTTCACAAATGAGTATACGGTATAAGATATATATGGACTTATGTCTCAGATAGAGAACGAGTAATATATTGTGTATTTCACAAATGAGTATACGGTATAAGATATATATGGACTTATGTCTCAGATAGAGAACGAGTAATATATTGTGTATTTCACAAATGAGTATAAGGTATAAGACATATATGGACTTATGTCTCAGATAGAGAACGAGTAATATATTGTGTATTTCACAAATGAGTATACGGTATAAGATATATATGGACTTATGTCTCAGATAGAGAACGAGTAATATATTGTGTATTTCACAAATGAGTATACGGTATAAGACATATATGGACTTATGTCTCAGATAGAGAACGAGTAATATATTGTGTATTTCACAAATGAGTATACGGTATAAGACATATATGGACTTATGTCTCAGATAGAGAACGAGTAATATATTGTGTATTTCACAAATGAGTATACGGTATTAGACATATATGGACTTATGTCTCAGATAGAGAACGAGTAATACAGGCATACACAAGAGAATGGTGCGGTTTTAATAGTAATAACACTATTAAAACCGCACCATTCTTTTGTGTATACCCTGTATATTGTGTATTTCACAAATTATTATACGGTATTAGACATGTATGTACTTAGATTAAAACTGCTCTATAAATTTCACTACGGAATTTCATAACATATAAACAAATTATTTTCAGTATTTAGGGAAAAGACACAGGAAAATAGACCTCGCCTTCATTCTTTGCGTCCACCAATTAAATTTTTGTCAAAAAACATAAGAAAAATAGGCACGTGCTTATTACATATTATTTAAAAACGAGAACTAACCTACAGCAACGTTATACGTGACCTTATGCTGTGTGTCCATTATCAGGCATTGCTGTATTTACAGGTGTTGAGACGTGACAACAATTTGTACCAATGGGTAGTCTTACTTTGGCGGTTGTACGGCTCTTACCCCGAAAAGTCGTATATTAGAAGGCAGAAGGAACCCCTTTAATGTATTTCCTTTTCAAATACGTCTGTCTGTCTGTCTCATCTGGAAGTAGGAAGGTATGCGCGAGTATCGAGAGAAAAAAACGCCTTCTTACTTTATTCTCTCTGCCTTACAAAATGAAATATTGGTCTGCGTGAGAAGTTCCGGCATTAATAAATTAGATGTAGAAATTTTATGTTAAAATATAGAACATAGAGAGTATAGAAATAAAAGTTGAAAAGAGAAACCAACACTTCGAAGATTAAAGAAGAGAGTGTAAGTATATCACACTGCTGGAGGTTACAGGAATGTGTGGGTTCGGGTGATCCACAGCTATCGCTGATTCACGCGAAGGAAATAGAGGCAATAAGACGAGCGACTCCATGGAAATGTGGAAAGTCATACCGAAGGCTAACTACATACAAATCGTGTCGTTCTTTCACAATTATGAATTATACCTATAGATCCAAGTTCATTAAATTATTATAATTACAATATTATATGCATATGTTAAGAAAACTACGTCTTAAATACTCGTACTCTAAGAAAACTGAAATTTGAAGTTCCCACAGAAACAATGGACAGCTAAATCCTGAAGATGGAAACAGCATTTTGTCTTCAAAAATAATCGTAAATATAGAATGTTCCACGTAAAACCGGCCGGCTTTTACGGCGAAATCAGGAAAGGATTTTCGATAACACGCGCACAAAAATGTATTAATTCACAAGGGTCTAATTTCCAACATTTTCTGTAAGAGTGTGCATTTAGGAAAAGAAAAGATACTGTAAATTGAAAGAGGAAGCACTAGATCGCACTCGGTGGAGAACTCGCTTTGGAAGAGGCTACGGACCTGTCGTAAGACAGACTACAGAATGAATGAACGTGCATTTAGTCTACGAAAAACTAAACGATACAAAATATTTTCTTGATTTCGCCTTGCAAAGGAGCCGGTTTTAATTCGAACACTCTGTATGTATCATACATAGTAGAACACTTCGACCTTCTTCAAGAAAGCTCCAAACCTCCCATTGAGCTTCCATCCTTGATATTTCATATCTCACTGTCTGACATCACGGTTTAATTTCAGGCCTGTTTATTGTGGTTTTAACATTTGTTTCATCCTGAGCGCGATAGGGGAGGCTTGACCGGTGGGAAGCGAGGAATTCGGAGTGTACTTAACATCTGAGTTTCACGCGAAACAGGCGGCCGGAACGTGAAAGTCTAATCACTCATAAACAGACAAAACTTTCTTATACAATGCTTAGAACTTTACCTAAACTGCAACATCAGGGCGTGGTGCTAGTACTTGGCTAATTTGGCTGGTGCCTCGTTAGGTAAATGTGATCTAATTTAATAAAATTATAAACGTGTGTATATATTTACTTAGCAAAAGCTTCATCAGTTGCGTTGTTTGATGACAGAGTGACTAGGATAAACTGAGTAGGATGTACTTGCATGAAAGTGACGGCGATCTGTTTAATGAACGAGAGAGTTTTCGGCTAGATGCATTAAAGAAAATATTAGATCAATGACGACAGCTGATTTCAATCTGAGATGAGAATCTGGTTCTTTGGAATGTAAGTAGAAGTTTAACATTACAACAGCCTCTTAGGTAAAACAGCTTTAGTCTCCGCCTTAACTGTTCCTGCGATATCAGTCCCTTTAACACCTTAAAGGCGAAGGGAAACCTGAAATTATTATTCAGCTCGTACCGCGCAGTAAACACACTCCGTCTCAGTTATACAAACCAGTCAGTTAATGCTGTACAGTGAAATAATCGCTGTTTGTTCTGAGATCCACACAAAACACATAAATACAGTCCGTACCGCGCAGTAAACACACTCCGTCTCAGTTATACAAACCAGTCAGTTAAAGCTGTACAGTGAAATAATCGCTGTTTGTTCTGAGATCCACACAAAACACATAAATACAGTCCGTACCGCGCAGTAAACACACTCCGTCTCAGTTATACAAACCAGTTAGTTAATGTTGTACAGTGAAATAATCGCTGTTTGTTCTGAGATCCACACAAAACACATAAATACAGTCCGTACCGCGCAGTAAACACACTCCGTCTCAGTTATACAAACCAGTCAGTTAATGCTGTACAGTGAAATAATCGCTGTTTGTTCTGAGATCCACACAAAACACATAAATACAGTCCGTACCGCGCAGTAAACACACTCCGTCTCAGTTATACAAACCAGTCAGTTAATGCTGTACAGTGAAATAATCGCTGTTTGTTCTGAGATCCACACAAAACACATAAATACAGTCCGTACCGCGCAGTAAACACACTCCGTCTCAGTTATACAATCCAGTCAGTTAATGCTGTACAGTGAAATAATCGCTGTTTGTTCTGAGATCCACACAAAACACATAAATACAGTCCGTACCGCGCAGTAAACACACTCCGTCTCAGTTATACAATCCAGTCAGTTAATGCTGTACAGTGAAATAATCGCTGTTTGTTCTGAGATCCACACAAAACACATAAATACAGTCCGTACCGCGCAGTAAACACACTCCGTCTCAGTTATACAAACCAATCAGTTAATGTTGTACAATGAAATAATCGCTGTTTGTTCTGAGATCCACACAAAACACATAAATACAGTCCGTACCGCACAGTAAACACACTCCGTCTCAGTTATACAAACCAGTCAGTTAATGCTGTACAGTGAAATAATCGCTGTTTGTTCTGAGATCCACACAAAACACATAAATACAGTCCGTACCGCGCAGTAAACACACTCCGTCTCAGTTATACAAACCAGTCAGTTAATGCTGTACAGTGAAATAATCGCTGTTTGTTCTGAGATCCACACAAAACACATAAATACACTGTGTGGGCAGAACTTAGAATTTGTGAATGTTAAACATGGCGGTACATATAGTAACCACTGGGCTTTAAAGTGTTAATCCACTGTATAAATGGCTGGGTGATGCTAAAAAAAACAAAATTTTTCTATGTTTTTCTTAAGAAACAACACGATTATTTATGGCCTTGTAACTGAACGTATTTAATTTAATAAACATTCTGTTTCTGGGTACAATTAAGTCATATTGCCGATTTTACGAATATGCTGTCTCCAACTTCAAGGCGAAGTGACTACCTAATGACCATTAAATACTGAAAAATAGTGGTAATTTTACCTTGAAGATGGAGACAGCTAGCTTCTCCGAAATATCTGTAATAAATTCTTTATGTTGCATCACTAATAAAAATAATTCATATTAACACATTTATCCCATCTGACGGTTTGTACATTTAATTTCTTAAATAAAGAAATGTCGTTTCAAATGCTTTAATCACAATCTACAGTATTTGGATTGAGACTCTATAAAATCATTACGCGAGGCATGTCTGTAGAAACCAAAAATTGCAAAGAAATTTTTTGTCTTGGTAGAAATTGTGCCCCAGTAGGCACCCCTCCCCCCACACCCCCCCAAGAATTCTAGTTATATATTTTCCCCCTGAACCACAAGAACGCCATCTTACGACTCATTTACATAAGTTACTGTTACATTTATTTTTGTCGGCGCAATTCAATTTGCCAGCACCACCATCAACTGTTTTTTTTTTTTAATACGATTTCTATGACGAAAAATTGCGTGTACATTGTGATATTTATAAACAGACGTAGAAGTTGAGTGAGATAGCAGATTTTTCAGACGCCTGTCTCGACATGACATACGTTAACATGCCACACATGTTACCAGCCCCGGCGCTAAGCTGATGGAGAGGGAGAGACTCCAAAAATATTTCAATAATAATAAAAAAGATGACGGGGGGGGGGGGGGGGGGGGGGGAAAGGAACTTCTGAAAAGGTGACGCGGTTAATACGCAGATGTAGGTGGAGACTTTATAAGAAGTGGGGAAAAAAAAAATTATATTCAAAGCTGCCATATGGTCAACTTATATTCTACAGAATGTTGAGAAGAACTCTTAGCTTGGAGGTTTCCTTTAACCTACGCGTACATCACGTGACCTCCAGGACCACAAAAAGGAGCTTAGAAATGACAAGTGAATGGCATTCAGGACTGCTCTGTGTGTAAACACGGAATGTGAATGCGTTCTATAGAAAACAGAAAGCAAAATTAGCTACGTTCAGAAAATAAAATTTTAAAATAAATATTATATTCATGAGTGCTACTAAAAAGAAAAAAGAATGTGAACTTAAGAATAAAAGTTATACATAATGAACATGCCGATCTAGCGTGTTTTGTTTTGTTAATAGTGTGGAATATTTTCTTTTATATAAGTATTTGTCTTGTTCTTAGATTGTTAACTCGTCTGCGTAAAGGGCTTTGTATCGTGACAGCTGCGTCGTAAGTATATATGCGTCAGAAAAATTGAGTGTCTTAAGGCAGAGGTCAACGAATTTTCCAAAAAAAAGTAGCAGGTATATCAAAATTATAGGTGTCAGAAATGAGGCATGAATCAAATTTCATACCGATGACCCAAAAAATATTAGGCGCTACCAAATAAAATTTAGTCGCGCGACCGATCTGGCAACCGGCGTTTGTGCACCCCTGACCTATGGGTTAAGGAGAGTTGCGTGAACAAACCGACTGATACTAGGATAGCTATATTATGTTTACACACGCACAAATGTCTAATAGGGGCTCTAGACACACTAGGAAATAAAATTCAAGTGATATATACGTAGATTATGGCAGAGTAATGAAAGATGTGACGTCTTAGAGGGGAAACATTCGACGTGCCACATAACTAACTAACTAACTAACTAACTCCATGGAGCAGAGTCCTTCTCCAGAAGCTAACAAATCTTCATCAACAAATTCCCCTCGTTTTATGGAACCGAAGGTTCATTACCGCACTCACAACAGCCCGCCACCTTTCCCTATCCTGAGCCACATCAATCCAGTCCATGCCCACTATCCCACTTCTTGAAGATCCATTTTAATATTATCCTTCCATCTACGCCTGGGTCTTCCAAGTGGTCTCCTTCCCTCAGGTCTCCCCACCAAAATCCTGAATGAAACTTTCCCCTCACCCATACGTGCTACATGCCCCGCCCACCTCATTCTTCTTGATTTGATCACCCGAATAGATATAATTATATCACATGTAAAATATTCCGTTTGTGTATTCAGCTATTTAAAATGCGTGATAATTCGGAGATTTCCGTTCCTGGCCCGGTCCTAATGTTTCTGGAGATTCTGGCCTAAACCGATGACGTGTTTGTCTGAAACCTCATCACATTGTAGCTATTTCCAGCTGCTTTTTGCTTCTTCACTCTCATGTTTACATTGCCCTCAGCAACCTCCTCTTAAACACCTTCAATATACAGGGAATACACAAAAGAATGGTGCGGTTTAATAGTGAACACTATTAAAACCGCACCATTCTTTTGTGTATAACCTGTATGTTCTTCTCTCGTATTGCAGTACCATTTACACACTTATACAGAACAAGTATTCAAAATTCGTAACATTCAGAGTATGATATTAGTACTTTAAAGTCCAGTGGTTACTATACGTACCGCCATGTTTAACATTCAACAATTTTACGTTCTGCCCACACAGTGTATTTATGGGTATTGTGTGGATCTCAGAACAAACAGCGATTATTTCACTGTACAGCATTAACTGACTGGTTTGTATAACTGAGACGGAGTGTGTTTACTGCGCGGTACGGACTGTATTTATGTGTTTTGTGTGGATCTCAGAACAAACAGCGTATATTTCACTGTACAGCATTAACTGATTGGTTTGTATAACTGAGACGAGGTGTGTTTACTGCGCGGTACGGACTGTATTTATGTGTTTTGTGTGGATCTCAGAACAAACAGCGATTATTTCACTGTACAACATTAACTGACTGGTTTGTATAACTGAGACGGAGTGTGTTTACTGCGCGGTACGGACTGTATTTATGTGTTTTGTGTGGATCTCAGAACAAACAGCGATTATTTCACTGTACAACATTAACTGACTGGTTTGTATAACTGAGACGGAGTGTGTTTACTGCGCGGTACGGACTGTATTTATGTGTTTTGTGTGGATCTCAGAACAAACAGCGATTATTTCACTGTACAACATTAACTGACTGGTTTGTATAACTGAGACGGAGTGTGTTTACTGCGCGGTACGGACTGTATTTATGTGTTTTGTGTGGATCTCAGAACAAACAGCGATTATTTCACTGTACAACATTAACTGACTGGTTTGTATAACTGAGACGGAGTGTGTTTACTGCGCGGTACGGACTGTATTTATGTGTTTTGTGTGGATCTCAGAACAAACAGCGATTATTTCACTGTACAACATTAACTGACTGGTTTGTATAACTGAGACGGAGTGTGTTTACTGCGCGGTACGGACTGTATTTATGTGTTTTGTGTGGATCTCAGAACAAACAGCGATTATTTCACTGTACAACATTAACTGACTGGTTTGTATAACTGAGACGGAGTGTGTTTACTGCGCGGTACGGACTGTATTTATGTGTTTTGTGTGGATCTCAGAACAAACAGCGATTATTTCACTGTACAACATTAACTGACTGGTTTGTATAACTGAGACGGAGTGTGTTTACTGCGCGGTACGGACTGTATTTATGTGTTTTGTGTGGATCTCAGAACAAACAGCGATTATTTCACTGTACACATTAACTGACTGGTTGTATAACTGAGACGGAGTGTGTTTACTGCGCGGTACGGACTGTATTTATGTGTTTTGTGTGGATCTCAGAACAACAGCGATTATTTCACTGTACAGCATTAACTGACTGGTTTGTATAATGAGACGGAGTGTGTTTACTGCGCGGTACGAGCTGAATCCTTAAATGTTAGCTTCCTCTTATATTTAAAGCGTTAAAATGCGGGAATGGCCTTAAATTTAAAACAAAATAAACTCAATAGTATCAATAAAGATATGGCCGAAAAGTATTTAAAATAAGATTTGGATTGATATATTTAAGGAATTAATTTTTTCCTGACTATTTATAATAGGAGCCAGGATAGACCGTCAATATGTAAGTTACACTATAGAGTGAACAACCGAAAGAAGTTACTTCGATCCGAGCCCAAGAGAAAGCCTGCTTTTTTTTTTTTTTAATTTAGAACGAATGTGGTCATTGCCCCTTCCACCCCAGTTTTACGGCCGGTGTTTTAATTTGACTGCCTCTGCTATTGAATTCTGAGGTTAGGACTGTGTGTAATTACGCCTCGATATAACTGACACGTCTTGATTTCTCGCACAGTGACATCTTTACTAGGGAATGTTTATAAGAAGTTTCTTACGTATGCCTATTGTCATATGATTTTAGTGTCTATTAAGTGAAGTCTGGGATCCGCCTTTAATTATAATATCCTTAGGAGAACCGTGGTCAGTGGCGTAGTTGTGATTGGACAGGGTTTTAATATACGAACGTGTTTATAAGAGAATTTTTAATAACACTGACACAGTGTAACTTAATTACACTGCCCACGTGTTCTAAAGTTCATCCCAGCGTGGGACTTGATCAGAGATTCTGGATCTATCAACTTTTCAAGCTATTTTTCAACTCATGACTATACATACAAAATTAACAATGACAAAAAAAAATTGTGAAAAAATGAACACCATAACATGGGGGGGGGGGGGGAGCTAGTCAACCCAAATGTTACATCATCTAGAAAATAACTTTAAATTGTATCACGTTCGATCCTAAACATATGTCTTCTTTTTTTTTGGGGGGGGGGGGGTTATTTTCCATTTTTATTTCTTTACTGAGATTAAGGGAAAAAGACAAGGAAAAATTTGAGGGGAAAAGAAGAAAAGATAATAATATAATGGAAATACAGGACGCAAAAAAGGACAATGGAGACTTCTTTACGAAGCTAGAACTTAATGCATAAATGATATATGTCTCACTGTTAGCATGTCGCTGAATGAAAATTGGATATACAGACTTAAAACTAACCACGATTATTTCCTTCCATAATGTCTGCGACTGGTAAATTATTATACCACCTGATATACGTAATATATGTTGCTGGAATAAATGAATAAATAAATTAAATATTAACAAATGCATATAAGTCTATGAAAATATATTATGAATGTAGTATTACCTCCTACATGTTTCGGTCACTCATGTGGCCATCCTCAGGGAGTTGCATTACGAAGAATAAATATATTAAGATGTTACAAAAATTATGTGAACCAATGCACATGTAAAATATTAAATATTAAAATTACGTGGTTTTCTCTTTTGTATTTTTATAATTATATGTAGTTTTTGCCTGTTGGGCATTAATCAGTTTCAAATGATCCATAACTGTGCATTGAAGATTAATATTGGTAACTAAAACCAACAAAAGCACACAAGTTTATAAAAATATTAATTTTAATAAATTTTATTACTTAGTATTTGACATGTGCTTTGTTTGGTTCACATAACTTATGTAACATCTCAGTGTATTTATTTTTCGTAATGCACCTCCCTGAAGATGGCCACATGAGTTGCCGAAACACGTAGTAAGCATTACTACGTTTACAATATATTTTCAAAAACTTGTGTGCATTTCTTGGTTTCAGTTAACATAGTCTGTCAAATGTACGGTTATAGATAATTTAAAACAAACTAAATATAATTTTATTTAAAGCATATCAACTTGCATGGGTAATTTAATGTCACAGAGAATGAAGAGAATACTAAGATTATAGTCTTGATTTTAGGCTTCCGCCGCGATGTTGATGTAATCTGTGGTCTTTTGGGTAATTACACAGCGTCGTGTGGTAATTATTTACCGACGTTTCGGGACAACGTGTCGGTCCCATCTTCACGGGTCGAATTCCAAGAAGAAGTCGGTAATTTACCGACGCGTTGGTATTATTTACGACGTTTCGGAAATGTCGGTCCATCTCAGGGTCAGATTCCAGAAGGAACCGGTAATAATACCACGCGTGTGGTAATTATTTACCGACGTTTCGGGACAACGTGTCGGTCCCATCTTCACGGGTCGAGATTCCAAGAAGGAAACGTCGGTAAATAATTTTCCACACGACGCCGTGTGGTTATTATTTACCGACGTTTCGGGACAACGTGTCGGTCCCATCTTCACGGGTCGAGATTCCAAGAAGGAAACGTCGGTAAATAATTTTCCACACGACGCCGTGTGGTTATTATTTACGACTTCGGACAACGTGTCGGCCTCTACGGGTCGGATTCAGAGAAAGTCGGTAATATTTCACACGACGCCGTGTGGTTATTATTTACCGACGTTTCGACACGTGTCGGTCCATCTTCACGGGTCGAGATTCCAAGAAGGAAATCGTCAGTAAATAATTACCACACGACGCCGTGTAATTACCCAAAAGACCACAGAATACTAAGATTATAGTCATTCCTTTTAAGATATTCTGTTGCACTCTAAGATACTGAGCAGAAACTCAAATATATCCTGTGGGGACAAAGCTCAGTTGAAGAGACGCCTCGCCAGGTGGCAGTGGGTTGTAAGACCGCTAAAATATCACATTTTTCTGGGTAATAATTACAGGATATTTGTTGTACTTATTTTTATTTTTCCTGAGTTTCCTCACTATCTTATAACAATAGTCTGGCTAATATATTTAAATAAACCTTGACAAAATTTAGGATTCCTACGTAGCCTGCATGTTTCCCATTATAGACATGATTTTCATCTCAGACGACGTTACGTAATTTACACAGTTGGGACAGCGTTCTTAAATAGCAGTAGAATCCATAATTAATTTTGTATAACCGAAGTACAGAGTGTTTACTGCGCGGTACGCACTGAGTCCTTATATAAAACAGACACGTTTCATATTTAAAGGTTATTCTGTGTTTCTTTTCGTGGAGTCTGACAATCTGGAAAATATATACGGCTAACTGAATATTAACCAACGAAATGCATATTCACTATCAAATTTTAATAGTAGTATATAACTTTCCCTGACATATGTTTCGGTCAGTTTTAGACCATCATCAGAGGGTCCGAACTACATTCATTTCACATCCACAAGTTCACTGTGTTACCACAAATTATATTTCGATGTTTATATAAGTAATCACTGTATAAAAACACTTTATAAAATCACTTATTTAACGTATATTTTGTCATATATAAAAACACACTGTATATAAAACTTTGAAGACTCGTCAATGTTTAAAAGTTAAAATCATCCACCTGGGTATCACGATTGGCTTGTTTTCTATTTTTGTTCATGGTTTTGCATCATTTGGGGGTTTTCTTGGTTTTGCTGTTGTGTACACTGTGTTATCGCGTGTTGTGACGTCATACAAAATGTATATACGGCTAAGTTTTGAATTTTGCAATTGAACATCTTTCACTGGAGCAATAAGAAATTCAGCACATGCACGAGTCGACGTACACAGACATAGGCATTAATATATTTATACAGGGCATACACAAAAGAATGGTGCGGTTTCAAAAGTGAATAAAAAATTTATGTCTCACATTACACGGGCACAACATACACCGTCAGCGGCGGCAACTGTCCAAGTTTCTCATGCGCTACCAGCAGTTCGCTTCTCATGCTTACTGCGTGGCCGCGGGGTCAGTTTCTCAATCGTGTTCTTCCACAACGCTGGATCGGACGTGCTGCTGCAAATGGAGACAAGAACCTTCTGCCTTGGCCACCCCGTTCGCCAGATCTTACACCGTGCGATTTCTTTCTTTGGGGGTTCGTTAAAGACAGCGTTTATGTACCACCATTGCCCACGTCCATCCATGAAATTCGTGATCGGATAACGCATGCACTGCAGGCCATTACAGCGGACATGCTACACCGGGTCTGGGATGAGTTTGATTACCGTGTGGATGTGTGTCGTGTGACCCAGGGTGCACACATTGAAGGATTGTAATTACCAAATGAGAAACTTGGACAGTTGCCGCTGCTGACGGTGTATGTTGTGCTCGTGTAAGGTGAGAAATAAATTTTTTATTCACTTTTAATACCGCACCATTCTTTTGTGTATGCCCTGTATTTATTTATTTATTATATTACTTCATAACTTAATAATCATATTCTAGTAATCAAAGCGATATGCGGTTTCTGTAACAGTTCCAAGTACAACCGCATTCCGCCCATATTGTCACGATGCTATCACCCAACTTGTGACACTGTTGCGCGGACTGCTCCTGTATACGAAAGCTGAAATTACTGTGTTTCGTTCGGAATTTCCAAGTCGAGTAATTGCAAAGGACATCGGACGGTTTCTTTATTTCTTTTGTTTCATTCACCTCTTTTTATTCTCCATATTCCTTTACGTGTTTTAAGTTTGATTTTCTTCATCATTACCAGAGTACAGTTCTTTCCCCAAGGAAATGTAGAATTTGAATTTCAACCATTAATTAATTTTTTGTTAGTGTCGTAATAGCATTTATAAGATCTTAAATACGTAAATGTAAATCTACTTCATAATAGGCCTTTTATCAATATAGTAATAACTAGCCAGATGTCCGTAATAAGACGGGCTATTGCAATATCCACGCGATGCTCCACTGAAACCAGATAACCTTAGAAGTCAGATTAATGTCTAACGTCTCAAACAAATTTCGTGTTTATTACAAAGGTAGGGTTCATCAAAATGTTAATTAGTAACTTTAGTTTAAGTTTTGTTCGCACACATCATCCAAAAGTGAATAAGCCTGTCAAATGCACACGCAGACTTTCGTACTCTCAATATTTTTATATACAATTTAGATTTAAGTTTTAATAAAGTTTTAACACAATCTTTTGTAATGAGACTTGAAAATTTTACTTCTGTCACAATACACCGTGTCTCCACACATAATATTTATATATCTATATATATAGCCTATATACAGGGTGATTCAGGAGGAAAGGTCAGTATTTTGGGAGGTGACAGTATCGGTCATTTTGAGAAAAATTTTTATTAGAACATATGCCTAATTCTGAATGGCGTAGTTGAAGTCTTCGCTCTTCTGGGATGTTACGCGGCATACGTTGGTAGTTGGTTACTGACGTTTCGGAATGATATATCGATCCCATTCTCAAGGTCTAAGCAGTTCAATAAAGTTGGTAGTTGGTTAAATGACGTTTCGGTACAAAATATCGGTCCCATCTTCAAGGTTCAAGCAGTTCAATAAAGTTGGTAGTTCGTTACCGACGTTTCGGGAGAGCCCATCGGTCCCACATAGCCAAGCAATCAGAAGTACTTCTTTAAGACGAGACTGATGGGTTCTCCCAAAACGTCGGTAATGAACTACCAACTTACATCTCGCAACATTACAGTAAAGTGAATGTCCTTTCTGTTTTATAGCTATGTTTCGTGTGATCGGACGTTTCTTTAAAGCTGAAAGTGCAAATTGTGTGCTTTTGGAGAAGTATAGTCAGCAACGCTACGCAAATTTTTGTGGTAACTGAAGATTACAGTTATTGTCGTGTTATTTTGGTGCTGTGTAACTAAAACACAGACTGTGTTTAATTTTTTCTCGAACAGAAGTAATTTATTCGACTGTCAGAAAGTGCCTTGTATCATATATCCGGCATGATAGGATAGCTGTAACGTAATTCTATATCCAGAGCCACAGGCAGTCAAGTTTTCTAGGCTTTGTGGCTTGCATTCTGACACACCTAAGTTATGTCCGCCTGCAGAATCTCACAGACACAAGACAATCCCACTGCACGCAGAAAACCGAGTTTACGAATCTGCTAGAATATCTTAAGAATGGTGGGAAGAATGTAAATGTCCTTTTGGCAATCACCAAGTCTAGTGAATATTCCTCAAAAATCACACACTGGGAAGAATGTAACTGCAGTTCTGGCAATCACCGAGTCTAGTGAATATTCCTCAACAATCACACACTGGGAAGAATGTAAATGCCATTTTGGCAATCACCGAGTCTAGTAAATATTTCTCAACAATCACACACTGTGAAAAATGTAAATGCAGTTCTGGCAATCACCGAGTCTAGTGAATATTCCTCAACAATCACACACTGGGAAGAATGTAAATGCAGTTCTGGCAATCACCGATTCTAGTGAATATTCCTCAACAATCACACACTGGGAAGAATGTAATGCAGTTCTGGCAATCGCCGAGTCTAGTGAATATTCCTCAACAATCACACACTGGGAAGAATGTAACTGCAGTTCTCGCAATCACCGAGTCAAGTGAATATTCCTCAAAAATCACACACTGGGAACAATGTAACTGCAGTTCTGGCAATCACCGAGTCTAGTGAATATTCCTCAACAATCACAAACTGGGAACAATGTAAACTGCAGTTTCTGGCAATCACCGAGTCTAGTGAATATTCCTCAACAATCACAAAGTGGGAACAATGTAACTGCAGTTCTCGCAATCACCGAGTCTAGTGAATATTCCTCAACAATCACAAACTGGGAACAATGTAACTGCAGTTCTGGCAATCACCGAGTTCTAGTGAATATTCCTCAACAATCACACACTGGGAAGAATGTAACTGCAGTTCTCGCAATCACCGAGTCTAGTGAATATTCCTCAACAATCACAAACTGGGAAGAATGTAACTGCAGTTCTCGCAATCACCGAGTCTAGTGAATATTCCTCAACAATCACAAACTGGGAACAATGTAACTGCAGTTCTGGCAATCACCGATCTAGTGAATATTCCTCAACAATCACAAAGTGGGAAAATGTAACTGCAGTTCTCGCAATCACCGAGTCTAGTGAATATTCTCAACAATCACAAAGTGGGACAATGTAACGCAGTTCTCGCAATCACCGAGTCTAGTGAATATTCCTCAACAATCACACACTGGGAAGAATGTAAATGCAGTTCTGGCAATCACCGAGTCTAGTGAATATTCCTCAACAATAACAAAGTGGGAACAATGTAACTGCAGTTCTCGCAATCACCGAGTCTAGTGAATATTCCTCAACAATCACACACTGGGAAGAATGTAAATGCAGTTCTGGCAATCACCGAGTCTAGTGAATATTCCTCAACAATCACAAAGTGGGAACAATGTAACTGCAGTTCTCGCAATCACCGAGTCTAGTGAATATTCCTCAACAATCACACACTGGGAACAATGTAACTGCAGTTCTGGCAATCACCGAGTCTAGTGAAAGTTTCACTGCTTTAATCGAATTTTGTAAAGTAGTTTATTGTTGAAGGCACAGAAGTATTTTTGATTTTAAATGTCGCGGCCCATAATTTGACAAACATTGGGCCTCTGATGGTATGACCCACTTCCAATTTAAAAATGCTCACGGAAGGATTCCATGAAGCAAATTGCTTCCTGAGAAGCTAATAGTTTCTCAGCCAGTCAAGTATTTCTGAATAGAATTTAATGGTGTACTGTGATGTAAAACAGTAATTTGTCTTCTGGTATGGCTTCAAAATCCAAAACACGAGAATTAGGCCTAATTTGCCTATATATGGGTAAGGAAGTTACATTTTGATAGTCAAAATCTATGTAGATGTTTAAAATATCAGATTAGGAGAAAACAGTTCAGATTCTCACGGTGATAGTAATTATGAAATACACGCAGTAGTTTGGAATGCTGTCAATGTGCAGATAGGTTTTCCCGAAACGTCAGCAGTGCTGTATAATTGTGAACGGCTCTACCCAGCAGCCACTTTAATCAAAATGTGACCCTAAAAATGGATAGAGCACGATCATCCGAAACGTCGCAATAAATATACTGGACGGTTTAAGTACCCAGAAGACCATTATGGATAGTATTTTTTTCAGTGAGTGTTACTACTGTTTGGTATTTATTTTCGATATGAGTGATATTGATTAGAATCGAACGCGGAACCATTTGAACGATATTAACACACAATATAGGCAGCAATAAATATCTCTGCCCATAAAATTTCAGTGATATGAAGAAAACAACAGATAGAGCTCCCGAAACGCCTTATTTTTTATGGCTCGACAACCCCTAGAGAGCCAAGGCTTTCTTATTATCGAGGCTTCACGATCACACACTCAGACACACCACACTCGGTAGGACTCCTCTGGACGAGTGATCGGCCCGTCGCAGAGATCTCTACCTGACAACACACAACACTCACAAGAGACAGACATCCATGCCCCCGGCGGGATTCGAACCCGCAATCCCAGTAAGCCAGTGGCCGCAGACTCACGCTTTAGACCGCGCGGCCAATAGGATCTGCGAAATACCTTTCATACCTATATTAATATACATCAAAGAAAGGAAATTTTAAGAAGTAATTAGTTTGAAATATTTTGGAATGTGACTCCATGCATATTGGTATATGTGTAACACAATTTCGGAGCAGCTTGTTGCTTCCATTTTCAGGATAATAAAAACATCTTCAAACAAAAATCATGGTTAAATTATCCTGAAAAAGTAGTCAGAAAAATCATTCGAAATATTACCACCTATATAACAGTCAACAGCATTGTGTTCCTGCGGAGCAGGAAGCTTCATCGAAAAAAATTCTGAAATCCTCAAATTCTGAAAGTAATCTCTTCGTAAGAACCGAAGTGATTACGTGGATGCCGTTTTGTGACGTCACCTCGTTATGTCACTCAGTACCAACATATTTGTGGCCTTGTCTCTTGCTTATGTAAAGTTTGCACGGCCCTGATCCAGTACATCTACACCTGCTGTTAAGTTTTGAGGTGTCCGCGTCATTCGTCAAGGCTTTATAATCAAAATTACAGTTACCGAGAGCTTTCGGGAGATGAATAGTGGATATATATAGGCAGATGTGCTTTGTTCACACATCCATAATATGAGAAAAAGACAATTTTTGTGACTCGTTTCAACAACAAAGCAATATTGCTTTTTCTTTCTATTGTGTAAAGATAGTATCAGGTAGAGGCGATGTTTTTGAATGCTATGTTACTGACGGAAATTGTGGGTAAGAAGAATGGAAGGAGAGAACACGAAGAGGTCAGGAGGCAGATGTCACTGGCTATTCTTCGTATAGCCAGGCATTACTATAGTTAAAATTTATACTGTATCATTAACGTGGTAGTACCAACAAATTGAAGTAGATGGCAGTATGGGGTTTGGAGGCATCTTGTGTTTAAGTATGCTTTATGAAATGTGTGGATGGGTTTTGCGGCAAGAGAACAAAGGATCAGAGGATGGTTTAATGTCCAACTCATGTAAGATCTAAAGATTTTGATGCGCTTTTTTTTTTTTGCGATAATTAAATGAAGTGAATGAGTAGTGGGGAATATGTGGCTCCTGTCCGCACTTTTTAGATCCGAAAATAATAAACGTATTTAAATAAACATTTGGGTCCATTATTAGATGCTTCTGGGCTGTGATGCATCGTCAGCGGCTAAACGTAACAGAATTTACTCTTCATTACGAAAAAAAAAAACATTCTTGCGCTGTGGTTTTTAGACCCCCCCCCCCCCGCCCCCGCCGCCGACTAAACCAAAATTTTGGGTTAGTTTTCCTGTCTGCTTTTCTTAGGCATATATTGCACAGTCAGTGGGCCGTGATAGCTCAGTCAGTATACCGACTTGATAGGGCTGAACAGTCCGGGGATCGAATCCCGGTAGGTGTTGAGATTTTCCGCACCTGTCCAGACCGGCCCTGGGGCCCACCCAGGCTTCTATACAATGGGTAACGGGTCTCTTTCTCTGGGATAAAGCGGCCGGGGCGTGGCGTTGGTATCCCACCCACATTTAGCACCGAGGTTAAAGAAAGAGTAGAGCTATACCTCTACGCCCCCTCTGTGCCTTCATGCCCTGTTCTAGGGTGAAATTGACCTTGTTTTGTATTCCACAGGGATCCTTTTGTCGCAATGATTACTGAATGGACCTACTTTTTTTTGCAAAATAGTTTATTCGTTAAGCATTGTAAATTCACACGTGTCCACTTTCCTGTACCGTCTTTTAAGGCACGTTGAAATGTCAAATTCAACATGATACATGACGAGTGAATTAAACTAAATGCATCAGTTGGGCCCCCACAATGACCCCAAGTCAAGTTCAGTCTGGAGAAAGTTCGAAAACCGATAGAGGAATAAAAATCATGGACCTGTATTTCGCACTGTCTCTGTGGTATTTCACGTAACACGCGAGAGTCACGTCACCATACGTCTTTACTTCTAATTAACATTATTACAGAACTATGTGTCTGTTCTGTACTGATATAATACCATAAATTCATGGGGGTAGCCATGTTTCTTTTATTGACCATAAAGGACCTGCAGAACTAACCATTATTTTGGCCCAAGACACGATACATTATCTCAATTTTTCCGCCCCTTCAGTTCCAAAAATTGAGAAGCTAAATTTAGCTACGCGCATTATTTAACGTCAATGATAGACAAATACGTTACTGTGGAGCATTGGTGAAATTGTAGTGAAAAATTAAATTCTCACTGCAACTTTGTCCTCCAAAGATCCCACATGCATTTCCCTGTTATAGAACTTGTCCTCCGCGGTGAGAGGCCGCCGACTGCTTGAGCCATGGTCCGAGAAGTTAAAATATGACAGTTTTTATGACGTCATACATATTCAATCCTGATTCGTGCGTGTAAATTGCCGTTTTCCAAACCAAATAAAACTGACTTTATTTCTCTGCTTTTACTAGCTTACAGACTGCAAAAATGTTTTGGCCAGCAACACAAGTTGTGTAAGAGCATCAGTAAGCTTATACTTAAATGTTAGTATTCTGGTTATACTGTCATTTTAAGCTATATTTATAAGCCTGTACAGTACGAGACGGTTTATGATATTAATTTGTTATTTAACTATGTGCTTATGTAATTTCTTTCGCCATATTCGTATTCACATATTCCACACAGGTGGCAGATGTTTAAGCTCGAAACTCTGCCATCTGGAGTGAAAAGTTGTAAGTTTATTTACTGGAAGGAGAAACGTATGAACGGGATAAATGAATGGAAGGAACAGAGCGAAGGAGGTAGATAGGAAAGAAATAAGTGCTGTTTGAAGTTCAACTGGTTTTTACGACGGTTTTGTAATACAATAATCGACAGACAGATATGAGAAGAGGGTAAACAAACGATATGTATATGCTGCCGAAAACTGATGGATCAACAAATATCGTGTGCCTAACTTGTATTATTGTCGACCTATTGTGGACTAGTGGTTAGCGTGCTCGCCACTGGACCCAAGGTTCGCGGGTTCGATCCCGACCGAGGTCGATGGATTTTTAAGGGTGATAAAAATCCGGAGCACCACTTCCTTCGGAGGGGAAGTAAAGAACCTTACGTTGCGTAAGCTAAATTGCCTCCATTTCTCACCCAAGTCTCCTGACTGCCTGCCAGATGGCTCTGGCGGACACATCAGGGTCGATCACACTGCCACGAATGCGCACGACTTATTATTATTATTATTATTATTTTATTATTATTATTATATAAACTTGTATTATTATTATTGTTATTATTAGGTATTAAACATTTCGACTGATATTGAAACCCACAAACGTTTAGCCTATTGTAAGATAAAAAGCACCATGTTATGTACGAGTATTTCCAAACTCTATGTAGCCAAGAACGACTTATCAGGTTAGGCAACACTCGTCACTAAAATTGTCCACTGTCGTCTCATAAAGATTGGGTCTGCAATTTACGAATGATGATCATAGGGAAGCATAAGTTACCATGGAAGTTCGCAGACAAAAGGTTTATCACAGGAAAGCATAAGTTGCCATGGAGGTTCGCAGACAAAAGGTTTATCACAGGAAAGCATAAGTTACCATGGAAGTTCGCAGACAAAAGGTTTATCACAGGAAAGCATAAGTTACCATGGAAGTTCGCAGACAAAAGGTTTAGGACAGGAAAGCATAAGTTACCATGGAAGTTCGCAGACAAAAGGTTTATCACAGGAAAGCATAAGTTACCATGGAAGTTCGCAGACAAAAGGTTTATCACAGGAAAGCATAAGTTACCATGGAAGTTCGCAGACAAAAGGTTTATCACAGGAAAGCATAAGTTGCCGTGGAAGTTCGCAGACAAAAGGTTTATCACAGGAAAGCATAAGTTACCATGGAAGTTCGCAGACAAAAGGTTTATTACAGGAAAGCATAAGTTACCATGGAAGTTCGCAGACAAAAGGTTTATCACAGGAAAGCATAAGTTACCATGGAAGTTCGCAGACAAAAGGTTTATCACAGGAAAGCATAAGTTGCCGTGGAAGTTCGCAGACAAAGGTTTATCACGGAAAGCATAAGTTACCATGGAAGTTCGCAGACAAAAGGTTTATCACAGGAAAGCATAAGTTACCATGGAAGTTCGCAGACAAAAGGTTTATCACAGGAAAGCATAAGTTGCCGTGGAAGTTCGCAGACAAAGGGTTTATCACAGGAAAGCATAGTTCCATGGAAGTTCGCAGACAAAAGGTTTATTACAGGAAAGCATAAGTTACCATGGAAGTTCGCAGACAAAGGTTTATCACAGGAAGCTAAGTTACATGGAAGTTCGCAGACAAAAGGTTTATCACAGGAAAGCATAAGTTGCGTGGAAGTTCGCAGACAAAAGGTTTATCACAGGAAAGCATAAGTTACCATGGAAGTTCGCAGACAAAAGGTTTATCACAGGAAAGCATAAGTTACCATGGAAGTTCGCAGACAAAAGGTTTATCACAGGAAAGCATAAGTTGCCGTGGAAGTTCGCAGACAAAAGGTTTATCACAGGAAAGCATAAGTTACCATGGAAGTTCGCAGACAAAAGGTTTATCACAGGAAAGCATAAGTTACCATGGAAGTTCGCAGACAAAAGGTTTATCACAGGAAAGCATAAGTTGCCGTGGAAGTTCGCAGACAAAAGGTTTATCACAGGAAAGCATAAGTTACCATGGAAGTTCGCAGACAAAAGGTTTATCACAGGAAAGCATAAGTTACCATGGAAGTTCGCAGACAAAAGGTTTATCACAGGAAAGCATAAGTTACCATGGAAGTTCGCAGACAAAAGGTTTATCACAGGAAAGCATAAGTTGCCGTGGAAGTTCGCAGACAAAAGGTTTATCACAGGAAAGCATAAGTTACCATGGAAGTTCGCAGACAAAAGGTTTATCACAGGAAAGCATAAGTTGCGTGAAGTTCGCAGACAAAGGTTTATCACAGGAAAGCTAAGTTACATGGAAGTTCGCAGACAAAAGGTTATCACAGGAAGCATAAGTTACCATGGAAGTTCGCAGACAAAAGGTTTATCACAGGAAAGCTTAAGTTACCATGGAAGTTCGCAGACAAAAGGTTTATCACAGGAAAGCTTAAGTTACCATGGAAGTTCGCAGACAAAAGGTTTATCACAGGAAAGCATAAGTTACCATGGAAGTAAGCCGACCAAATAATTTTAGGCATGTTAATACAGCCTCAAAAAAGCTACTATGAGCTTCGTCATGTCCGTCCGTTGTCCGTCCGTCCGTCTGTCATCACATATCAAAGCGGCTGACACTGGACAGATTTCTGTGAAATTTGATATTTGTCACTTTTATGATAATTTTTCTATAAAATCCAAATTTAGTCAAATCGAACAAAAATGTCAGACACTTTACATGAAGACCTAAGTAAGTTTTATTGTTGCCGGCGACGCAGACTCGCCATAAAAGCATTGTTGTGCAACAGTCAGTATTTTATATTGTTGACAGTGACATGTATCTCAACAATGCACACAGAAGGCACTGTTTCTCTTCCACGTGCTAACAATGGTTACCCAAAAGCACCTCAAAATTACGTGACACGTAATCTTGTTTAATTAAACTCAGCACGAAAACTGCATTAACGCAGAAAATGGCCGTCATATAATTCAGCTAGATGTCAACTGTTAACAATTTGCCACATTTCCTTTACTCCTTTCACCACTCTCCCTCACTTGGCTCTCTTCTTTTCAAAAAAAAAAAAAAACAAGCATTCGCAATGTTAAAAGTACTTTCCGTTAAAAATAAATGTATTCTTGAATTTGTAAGGAATTTCTTAATTTCAGTCCTAAATGCGATGTAAAACACATAAGAAAGCTTTCCACAAACTGGCCTTGTTGTCTGCCTTAATAAAATTTGTAAAGAATTTCTGAGGAGTGGGAAGTACGTGTTCTGTCCGCGGTGTAGAATGGCTTACTGTCGTATGACAGGAAATTCGATATCTCTGTGACATTTCCTGTCTTACGGAATAATGCGGAAGTAAAAAAACGCACATAACAGCAATGACGAATGCCACATCTTTCTGTTCTTCATTTAATATACAACACCGTTAGGCTAGGCGCACACTTGCGATTTTCTGTCGCGCGATTATTTAGTCGCACAAATAGAACACACTGTTTTCAGTAGGAATGCGCGCACATGCGACTAAATAAAAGCAGCGATTAAAAAGATGCAACCAGCCCTATTTTACTAGCGACGCGACTGTCGCGAATTAAAATGGGTTACATAGACAGGAATGAACCTGCGCACACTTGCTTCTGCTGCTGTTCAGTCGCAGTTCAATCCTTGGAGAGAAATCTATCATTGAATATTATTGTATTTGTATTATTTGTTATTGATATTGAATTATGTCTGATAACGAATCTGCTGTTGATGATTCACCATCACACATTGTTTTGGACACGGAGAAATTGATTTTTGAATTGGAAAAAACGTCCTGCTCTGTATGACAAAAAATTTGACTTATAAGTGGGCGCACCCAATGTTTTCGTTTGCGTCTTTTTTTGTATTTCATACGCAGTAATAAGGCAATCACACAAGTACTTTCGATGAAATCCATACCATTACTGAAATATACCAGCGATTTTTTGGTCGCCGTGTGCGGACCGCAATACTTTTCGGCGATTGCGACTTTTCAGTCGCGGCGGCAATAAATCGCAAGTGTGCGCCTAGCCTTAGTGTAGATATATTTGTATAGCAAATAACAGGAATTCTTGACGAATTTTAACCTTCTGTCTTTGTGGTTTTTGTGACAGACAGACAGACTGGATGGTCTTGATATCCCAAACACAAGAACATTGCCTTCAGCTAAGACAGTATTTAAGATTATTTCTCTTTCTTTTACAACGAAAGGAAGTAATTTTGACTTCAGGCTCCCGCCGCGATGTTGATAAAATCTGTGGTCTTCTGGGTAATTACACGGCGTCGTATGGTAATTATTTAACCGACGTTTCGGGACAACGTATCGGTCCCATCTTCATGGGTCAAGATTCCGAGTAGAAAAAAAAAGAACTACTCGGAATCTTGACCCGTGAAGACGGGACCGATACGTTGTCCCGAAACGTCGGTAAATAATTACCATACGACGCCGTGTAATTACCCAGAAGACCACAGATTTCAAAAAAGTTAGTTGATTTCGGAAATCGGCATACTATGTGCGTACGTGTGTGTGTGTGTGTGTGTGTGTGTGTGCGTCTCACAGTTATATTTTGAAATTAAAAGGTAACGAAACTTACTAAGAAAAAGACAGATGATTATGATAATGATGATGGTAATAAATAATAATAATAATAATAATAATAAATAAAAAAATAATAACGCCACAACCCCTTCTTTAAGTGTCAGACCCTTAGGGTTCCAGGAGGTTGAGGCTCACAGAGTTCAAAACAATAAGCACATGAAGGTGGTAAGGTTGTCAGCCCTACGCACCGGCCGCCTTTACCCCCCAGGAAATATTCCTGGTACTCATTTTTACTAGAAGCTGAGTCGACCCCAGGGCCATAGTGCGACCGGAAGAATTATGTCAACGAAAAATTCCAGTGACACCATCAGGAATCGAACCCGCGACCTTCCGGCTTGTAGAGCAGTGCCTCGACCAACTGCGCCACCGCGTGCCCCCGTAATGATATGTACGTCTCCATAAATAAAGAGCTCATAAATTTTCAAAATTGTACGCTGTTCTATCTCGGCTCTGCCAGGTAATGGGTTAAAAGAAGTTTTCTCATTAAAATGTCTCCGCTGGCAAAATATCACTGTGTTATGGGCAACATGTGACCCGCGAGCTACGGGTTGCCCGAGACTGCCCATATCTATACCACTCCGCAGTGTCAGTGTCTCAGCTCTCCAAGACGTCAGGAGCCTTACATCGTTTATAAACAGCACGCGACCATCTAGTGGTTAGTTGCCGTTATATCCACTAATTTAGTTTAAACATTTATCTGTTTAACTGTATTAATTATTGCTTAAAATAGTTTGCAAGAAAACAGTTCTGTAAAGACACAATTGTCGGATGTTCAATAAAGTGGCAAATATTACGGAGCTAATTCCATTATTTCATGCAGATAAAATAGTGGTAGTCGCTAAGAGAAGGAAGTGTGTGGGAGTTTAAATTGCTTGCGAAATCAAAAAAAAAAATTCGATTGACAAAAGCCAGTCAGCTTCAGGGTGTGGTTAACTTGACAGCTCTGTAGAAACTGTGAAGCAAAAAGAAATCTCATCATGCCCTCAGCAGGAACTACATGGAATTATTTTTTCGACAGACAGCGAGGAGTATAGTACTTGGCGTTCATAAGCTTCGCAAGATTTGCTTGTGATATTGTGCAGTATTAAACCTGCTAAAGCCCAGTGGTTACTATATGTACCACCATGTTTAACATTCAACAATTCTGCGTTCTGCCCACACAGTGTATTTATGTGTTTTTTGTGGATCTCAGAACAAACAGCGATTATTTCACTGTACAGCATTAACTGATGGTTTGTATAACTGAGACGGAGTGTATTTACTGCGCGGTACGAGCTGTTAGTCCTTTAAAACCCAGTGGTTACTTATATTACCACCAGGTTTAACATTCACAAAATCTACGTTCTGTTTACACAGTGTATTTATGTGTTTTGTGTGGATCTCAGAACAAACAGCGATTATTTCACTGTACAGCATTAACTGACTGGTTTGTATAACTGAGACGGAGTGTGTTTACTGCGCGGTACGGACTGTATTTATGTGTTTTGTGTGGATCTCAGAACAAACAGCGATTATTTCACTGTACAGCATTAACTGACTGGTTTGTATAACTGAGACGGAGTGTGTTTACTGCGCGGTACGGACTGTATTTATGTGTTTTGTGTGGATCTCAGAACAAACAGCGATTATTTCACTGTACAACATTAACTGACTGGTTTGTATAACTGAGACGGAGTGTGTTTACTGCGCGGTACGGACTGTATTTATGTGTTTTGTGTGGATCTCAGAACAAACAGCGATTATTTCACTGTACAACATTAACTGACTGGTTTGTATAACTGAGACGGAGTGTGTTTACTGCGCGGTACGGACTGTATTTATGTGTTTTGTGTGGATCTCAGAACAAACAGCGATTATTTCACTGTACAACATTAACTGACTGGTTTGTATAACTGAGACGGAGTGTGTTTACTGCGCGGTACGGACTGTATTTATGTGTTTTGTGTGGATCTCAGAACAAACAGCGATTATTTCACTGTACAACATTAACTGACTGGTTTGTATAACTCAGACGGAGTGTGTTTACTGCGCGGTACGGACTGAGTGTTTAAATAAGAAGCATTTCATTTCTTTCTTAAAGGATTACATCATTATGCAATACAGGACATAAATTTTAAGTAACACTCACAACAAAAGCAAAGTTGTCCCACTGATTTCCAATCCCAAAAAGCGTACAGTGAGATTGGCGACGAAGTTTTACCACTTTACTCGTGCAGAAAGATCAGCGTGTCCATTGGAAAGGAGGCTGTGTATGTCGCACGGCTTTTATGCTCTTGGTGATGGAAAATACTACCTGCCCCTACAGAAATTCGAACCCCAGAATTTAAACTCCTAACCAGTCACATAAATATAGACGTGTAAGTTTATAGTAGCCGATCCCAGTGGCCGCGCGGTCTAAGGCGTTGGTCTGCTATTGCTCGCTTGCTGGGATTACGGGTTCGAATCCCGCCAGGGGAATGTATGTTTGTGCTTTGTGAGTGTTGTGTGTTGTCAGGTAGATATTTCTGTGACGGGCTGATCACTCGTCCAGAGAAGTCCTACTTATTTTGGTGTCTAACCGTGTGATCGTGAAGCCTCGACAATGAGGAGGTCTTGGCCTTTAGGAGCTGTTGCGCCAAAAAAAAAAAAAAGCTATATTCCCTTTCTGTCCATTGCTTTCCCACATCCGAAACACCACTGTTTTCTGATTTCCAAGGCTTCATCTGCATTTATTTCTTATGAGATTGGTAAGAAGATAAAGGAGAATATGGATGGTTGGTAGAATGTTACTGACAAAAAAAACCGAAGTACTCGGAGATAAAAGCCTGTCCCAGTGTCGATTTTTCCACCACAAAGCCACCATAAAGCCCTGAGGATCAGATGTAAAATTTTATTTCCAAACTCACAGAGAACACAATCTTTCTTCATTAGAAAGGCCAGTCATTTTATGCTTTAGTGCGAGAATCGTACGGAGCACATAAATACACTTCGTGGAGAAATACAATACGCTTATATTGCATTAATTGTTACATACAATTTCCACTGGGTTTTAAACATTTAATTAAATATATCGTACAGGAGAGTGAAAGGTGTTGTTGTTCTTATATTTATCACCAACGTATTTATTATCACTATTGTTATACTTATCAATATCATTATCATTATTGTTGTATTTAATCAGGGTATTTACAATTGTATACCTCAAACAAACCATGTTTATAGCGTATACAATGTTGCAGCTATTCTGTAGTTACAACTTATGCTACATGTAATGCTATTCCCCACGCTCAATGTTCTGTACTTTACACCAGTACTTCCCGCAGTACGTGTGCAGTGCCAATATGGCTGTTTGCTGTAGTTACTTGATGTCGTGCTTTATCGATATATTGCTGATGTACTGTGTGAATGATTTGAGATGGTTACAGTTGGCCGTATTATTACTGGTGTCACTTTTGTTTTTATATTCCACATGTGCTGTATTTCTGTCGTAAGGTCTTTATATTTTAAAATCTTCTTTGCTTCTTTCTTGTTCATATTTTTATTTCCTGAAATTGCAATGCATATTGACAATGTCTATTATTATTTATTCCATATTATTACAATACACTCGAAGACATTATTGATAATGTGTCATTAAACATTACATTTTTATAATATGATTTTTATCTGCAACAATAGTGGAGCGTCTAACAATAGCAATACAGTTCATTACAAAAAGGAGGAAGTCACCGGGATATAGGACGTAGGAGCGAAACAAGAAAGGTAAACAAAATTTTGGTTAGGAAATTTCTAGACAAAGACTAATTGGAATGCATAAGCATATCTGAAATATAAACATAATTTGTAAAATTAATGTAGGGAAACAAAGTTTTACTGGTATATAAGTTTATTTATACCAACTACTGTACACCAATTACATATATTCTATATATGCCTACATGTTTCGGCTGACATTCGCGGGGCCATCATCAGGGAGTGATCTTCTATAGACTTACGCAGCGTTAAGCGTGGCACTGAATGGTAAATGTACTTATATTACTGCCGTAGTGAATAACTTCTGGTACCACCGCCAGGTGTCTCCACCTCACAAAACTGCAAGTTGTTACGAGACATGTTTGGAAACATTTACATACATGCTTTATATATAAATATTTTATGTAACACACTGGATTTTATTTATTTTATAACTACGGCTGTAATATGTGTACATGTTACCATTCAGCGACACGCTGCTTGCTGCGTAAGTCTATAGAAGATTACTTCCTGATGATGGCCCCGAGAATGTCAGCCGAAACATGTAGGATTATATAGAATGAATATATATATATATATAATTTGTGTACAGTAGTTGGTATAAATACACTTATACATGCATACCAAGTGCATGAAATATGTATAATATTATGTTTTGCTGATGTTAACTGTTGACTCAACATAGGTACCATTTGTTCAGTAATGGACCAGTAACGTAAGAACATACGAGTATCACTGTAAAGCAGCTAAATAACCGTCAAGTGCTGTACGAGATCCTTCAGTCATTAGTGACTTATCTTCACCTTACTGCTGTAGTGCCCTACACGTGACTTAGCATTTAATTTAAATAACTCTGGTAAGCTGAGACCTGCTTGGCTCAATAATCGCGTTAAAACCAGAATCCTGTTCTGTTTGAACTCACGAATCAGTAAGAGCGACTTAAGGGGGCCCTGCATTCCATCTGTGACATCAGACTGATTGAGTAAACACATCCTGAAGATGATTCCACTTCCATAAGATGTGACGTGTTTTACACTGGAGCCATTTAGTGTGAATGGCACATTATGATGCCGTATAATAGGGAGAGAAAGTCGTCTTTGAATGAGTTGACATATGAGAAAAATCTCTTGGCATCATTTATTTCACTTGAAATTAAAATGAGTTATGTTTTTTTTCCCCCCTTTCCGGGCCTCCAACACTCTAAATAATAATATTCATTCCAAAGGCTATAAATTCGAATAAAAAATTTAAAACTGGCTTAAGAGTTTTGTTAAACATAGCAAAACATGTTTAAGGAAATAATTTAATACACAAGGAAGCAGGGATCTATTTACAGTATAAGTTCTTAGGTGCGTTCGCAAAATGGCTATATATTTACCGACGTTTCGAAGAATTTTAATATCATCTTCACTGTCTGGTAGTTCAAGACGGGCGCTGCTTTGCCCTGAAGATGGAGGCACTACAACAATATCAGTGGGGCATCTTTACCCATGCCGATCCCAGTGGCCGCGCGGTCTAAGGCGTGGGTCTGCGGCCGCTAGTTTACTGGGATTGCGGGTTCGAATCCCGCCTAGGGCATGGATGTCTGTCTGTTGTGAGTGTTGTGTGTTGTCATGTAGAGGTCTCTGCGACGGGCTGATCACTAGTCCAGAGGAGTCCTACCGAGTGTGGTGTGTTTGAGGGTGATGGTGAAGCCTCGAAAAATGAGGCGGTCTAGGCCCCCAAGGGGCTGACGAGCCATTGGAAAAAAATATATATATGCTTAACGTATACGGGTAGTACTGGGAAACGGGTAGGCAAGTTCAGTGTCGGCTCGTGACATAAAATTGTATGGAAATTGTGTAGTGTCTCCTGAGGAAACACGTGGGTACCAGCAAATGGATTGCATTTCATGTTAACTTGTTCCATGTGACGGCGTCGTAAAACACAACGAGTGCCAATTAGTGACTCGCCTCCGAAACGACTTTGTTAACAATTCAACAAATATTCAGACATGAGCAATAAACCGCATGTAAATGCCGACTAGCAAATAACAGTGTGCTTGATATATCGAGGCGCTGTAACTTACATTGTAGAAAAGTATCGATAAGTATCGATTTACATAACGGGATTTGCATTGTAGCTTTGTGTATTTTGCGCATTACACTGCAAAATGAGTTTTGAAAATGTAGAAACGAATGCCAAAAAGTGTAAGTAATATGTGTACTGTATCACTGCGCTATCTTTTTTGTGTATAACTTTTATATAATTTTTTAACACGGTCCTGCCTTCTACTTCTTGGCTTTGTAACTGGCCGCTTTACAATGTTTCCTCGCCAAATTTCCGTAATTATTTTCTTGTTCCCTCCATCGGAGATTCACGTCCATGTCTTCGTAATTTTCTTCAGGTCACTTAAGGCACAGTGCCTGTTACACAGCATCACCTGCTGTAACAATAAATATCCCTTCATTTTCCATGCAGTATACGTATATATACTGTATGTATACTGTATGTATACTGTATGTATACTGTAAGTATACTGTATTATACTGTATGTATACTGTATGTATACTGTATGTATACTTATGTATACTGTATGTATACTGATGTATACTGTATGTATACTGTATTATACTGTATGTATACTGTATGTATACTGTAGTATACTTTATTACTGTATTGTATACTGTATGTATACTGTAATGTATTATCTTATGTATACTGTATTATACTGTATGTATACTGTATGTATACTTATGTACTGTATATACTGTATGTATACTGTATGTATACTGTATGTATACTGTATTATACTGTATGTATACTGTATGTATACTGTATGTATACTGTATGTATACTGTATGTATACTGTATGTATACTGTATGTATACTGTATTATACTGTATTATACTGTATTATACTGTATGTATACTGTAGAAAGTATTATACTGTATGTATACTGTATGTATACTGTATGTATACTGTATTATACTGTATTATACTGTATTATACTGTATGTATACTGTATGTATACTGTATGTATACTGAGTATACTGTATTATACTGTATGTATACTGTATGTATACTGTATGTATACTGTATGTATACTGTATGTATACTGTATTATACTGTATGTATACTGTATGTATACTGTATGTATACTGTATTATACTGTATGTATACTGTATGTATACTGTATGTATACTGTATTATACTGTATGTATACTGTATTATACTGTATGTATACTGTATTTATACTGTATATATACTGTATGTATACTGTATTATACTGTATGTATACTGTATGTATACTGTATGTATACTTTATGTATACTGTATGTATACTTTATGTATACTGTATGTATACTTTATGTATACTGTATTATACTTTATGTATACTGTATGTAACTGTATGTATACTGTATGTATACTGTATGTACACTTTATGTATACTGTATTATACTGTATGTATAACTGTATGTATACTGTATGTATACTGTATGTATACTTTATGTATACTGTATGTATACTGTATGTAGACTGTATGTATACTGTATTATATTGTATGTATACTATATGTATACTGTATGTATACTGTATGTATAATGTATGTATACTGTATGTATACTGTATATTATACTGTATGTATAATCTATGTATATTTATGTATACTGTATGTATACTGTATGTATACTGTATGTATACTGTATTATACTGTATGTATACTGTATATACTGTATGTATACTGTATTATACTGTATGTATACTGTATGTATACTGTATGTATACTGTATTGTACTGTATGCATACTGTATTATACTGTATGTATACTGTATGTATACTGTATGTATACTGTATGTATACTGTATTATATGTATGTATACTGTATGTATACTGTATGTATACTGTATGTATACTTATGTATACTGTATGTATACTTTATGTGTACTGTATGTATACTGTATGTATACTGTATGTATACTGTAGTATAATGTATGTATAATGTATGTATACTGTATGTCTGTGCCTCAATCCAATCGTATTAAGTAAAGTTATTACCCCCTTAAACAAATTAATCTCTTGGTCCTTAAAGAGGACAGTCAGTATGTTTACCGTCATGTACAAACCCAATTTTATGCTTTATTCTAATACTCTATTCTAAAAAAAACCCTGAGGATGGCTCAGTGAGGAGCCGAAACATATGTCGGGTTTTATTTAATGTTTTAAAGAACTGTACAGTTTTTTTTAAATGAAAGTGCATCCAAATTGGTGTTTTTAATAGTAATTTAAATAGTGACCAATTTTATGCATCATTCAGTTTAATTTAACGTCTAAATTGCTGCTGTTATTCCGTCAGAGGTTTGGAATCGGTCAATCGACATTGGAACAGGTTTTGCTACATGTAGACGGTTTTCCTCAGTCACTAAAATTACACAAATATTCCATATTTATCTTCATCTTAACAATATTCTTTATCAAAGCGATAGGCTGACAATGCCTGCAAATCTTCAAAGAAGACAATTTTCTTTGGGAATTCTAATATCATCAGACATACATTTCTAAACGTTGTTCATACTTCGAACAGGCCAAGGAGTTATTTGTTATATGTCCGAATTTCATGCTTAGTTCTAACAAATAATGTACTGTGGGCTTGGGCTAGCTTATGGACTCGGAGCATAATAAAATAACAATGGTAGTATATTGTATTGTCTTAAAATATGTTTATTATGGGGTACAACAGGATATGTACACTGTAATTAAAATCACAGAAATTCTGTTTAAATATAACTTGTAATATATGTTTTTGACAATGACTGTATATGATAATAACAGCAGAATTTACCAGAACTCTTTCCATCGTTACAAAAATAATCAAAACAACACACTACGTTTCTGGAAGCAAACCGCTTCCTTCTTCAGGTAAAAACAATTAATCGTAATACAAAATGACCAAAAATGTAACACATACAGAGTATACATAAAAGAATGATGCGGTTTCAATAGAAATGTCTATTGAAACCGCACCATTCTTTTGTGTATTCTCTGTACATCAACAAATAAAATTTACAAGCGAAAAAAAAATACATCTAAAAATATGTTCCAAATATGCAGATCCTAAAAAAATGTGAGAAACATTGATAAAATATAAAAATTTTCAAATAGGTCTGCAATTCAACGTAATAGATAATAATATGTATAAATTACACAATTAAAACTGAATAGCCAGGTATAAAAACAACTAACACCCTCTGTTGATGGAAGTAAGAACAAACACACGAAAGCTCATAACACGAGAAAAACAAGAGACCTACCCTAAACCATATTTGGAGTTCCGTCCCTATCAAAGCGAACCAAATAGTAGATATGTCCAAATTGGGCTAACTGATAGGGCTTTTGGAATATAGCGTGTGCGCCTTTCTTTGTATTTTTCTATATACAATTACCAAAGCCGTAAAATTACATCAATCTTCATTTGTGCCCCATAGTAATTTCATAATGAAAGAAATTAACAAATCAGTTCCACCTAAATTAATCCATATAGTAACTCAGACACGTGTAACTAACATCTGACGTCCATATGCAGTACTCCGCACGTGGCCATCACTATGACTGATTATTTTCACTAGTTTAATCTTTTGTGCCCCTGATACTGTATAAAATACGGCACCAATGTTGCGTGTCTAATATACCACATGGGTGGTATATATCTTTCGTTATAAAGACGCTCTCAGTGGGCTGGCTATCTGAGACTCTCACAGCAATTTTTGACGACTTAAGTTATGCTGTGTAGATTGGGCAGTAGATACGGACGTTTCGAAGGTCCTACTGCCTTCATCTTCAGAGTCAATAGTCTAAATAGAAGCTTGAAATATTTCACACTGAAGATGAAAGCATCTTCATTTCAGGCTTCCGCCGCGATGTTGATGAAATCTGTGATCTTCTGGGTTATTACACGGCGTCGTGTGGTAATTGTTTACCGACGTTTCGGGACCGATACGTTTTCCCGAAACGTCGGTAAACAATTACCATACGACGTCTTGTAATAACCCAGAAGATCGCGGATTTCAAGATGAAAGCAGTACGATTAACAATGGAAACTTCACTGATCGGATTAATTTTATAACGCTGTCTGAATCTCATCCTGTAAGCGCCTGACTGATAAAAGGAAAGGATTATGAAAGAGGCTGAGAAGGGCTGATAAGGCCAGGAAAACGCCAGGATATACAGTGTGTTGAGCGAGATTCGAACAGGCATATTCAGAATGTACGTCATAGCATTACCGTTTTTTTTATTAAGCCTTTAAAGTTTAAGGTTAACGTGGATGACATATAAAGACCCAGCTCGTACCGCGCAGTAAACACACTCCGTCTCAGTTATACAAACCAGTCAGTTAATGCTGTACAGTGAAATAATCGCTGTTTGTTCTGAGATCCACACAAAACACATAAATACAGTCCGTACCGCGCAGTAAACACACTCCGTCTCAGTTATACAAACCAGTCAGTTAATGCTGTACAGTGAAATAATCGCTGTTTGTTCTGAGATCCACACAAAACACATAAATACAGTCCGTACCGCGCAGTAAACACACTCCGTCTCAGTTATACAAACCAGTCAGTTAATGTTGTACAGTGAAATAATCGCTGTTTGTTCTGAGATCCACACAAAACACATAAATACAGTCCGTACCGCGCAGTAAACACACTACGTCTCAGTTATACAAACCAGTCAGTTAATATTTTACAGTGAAATAATCGCTGTTTGTTCTGAGATCCACACAAAACACATAAATACAGTCCGTACGCGCAGTAAACACACATCCGTCTCAGTTATACAAACTCAGTCAGTTAATGCTGTACAGTGAAATAATCGCTGTTTGTTCTGAGATCCACACAAAACACATAAATACAGACCGTACCGCGCAGTAAACACACTCCGTCTCAGTTATACAAACCAGTCAGTTAATGCTGTACAGTGAAATAATCGCTGTTTGTTCTGAGATCCACACAAAACACATAAATACATTGTGTGGGCAGAACGTAGAATTGTTGAATGTTAAACCTGGCGGTACATATAGTAACCGCTGTACTTTAAATTAATCCAGTTATTTGGTCGCCAGAATTTTGTGTCATATGACGCACTGCAGCTATTGTTAAACAATTTGGAATACATTCATTGCTCTTTGGGCTACGATATGTTGGTGTCAGATTCCTTAGTTTAATTTGGCCAGACACACACAAAAAAACAGGGTAACAAAATTCCATCTTAGAGAGGTTTCCGCGTACACAGGTTGTTCCAGATAACAGTACTGCACAGTAGAACCTTCATACCTTTCCGGATCCGCTCTGGGGTCACCGACTCGCCTTTTCAATAGGTAACGGAAACTTTTTACCTGAATGAAGTGGTATTGTGGGAAACTTCCTGTTCCGGATTTCAGTCAGATCGGTCGAGAAATAGGAGAAGTCTGGGGAAATCGAAAACTACTACAAAATTTTTATCTTTATTTCATCTGTTCAATGAATTTACAAAGAGTATAGGGTTTGGGACTTATTTGCAATAGAGGAGAATATGAATTACCGCAAGCTGCCATGTAAACAAATTGATTATACTGAGGAATCTGAACAGACCTGAGATAATTAACTTGATTAATGCTGAAGCAATAGAATAATCATATGAACAGCTAAATGGATCGAAACTCCGTCTTCCTGAAAATTTTGCTCGTAACGTCGTACAGCGAGGAAAACAGCTTGCTATGGACCATTGTATCAGAAGTGGTATCACTGGAGCTGTTCTTTCTAAAAGCCTATGATCAGGTCCACTCAATTAGCCTAGACTGAGAGAGTAATTAGTGGCTTCTAGATTACGAGATAAGCGGATTAATTAGGCTGTGTAAGCGTCAAAGTCGTAGATAAATGCTGCCGCCGTCTTTAACCTTACTGGACCTATTGCCGCAATATCCTTAGTCATCATTTTCATTATGTTCTGATTTTATGTTTAGATAAATTAATGCCATGGACATCACGGACAAATACTTACGGTAGCCGAGCAAAATATTAACTGACTCCATGGAACAGAGTCCTTCTTGAGAAGCTAACAGATCCTCAGCTCAACTTAGGTTCTTCGGCTAGTAAAAATTAATCAAAATTTATAGAAACGCGAAAGTTGATCACCATTTTTACAACAGCCTGTCAATTTTCCCTATCCTGATCCAGATCAATCGAGTCTACACCCTCTCATACACCTTTAAGATTCAGTTTAATATTATCATCCCATCTACACCCAGATCTTGCAAGTGGACCCTTCACTTTATGTTTCCACACCAAAATTCAGAAGGCACTTTTCTCCTCCGCATTACGTGACGCTTCTACGGAAACCACATGTAAAACCACATGTAAAACCACATGTAAAACCACATGTAAAACCACATGTAAAACCACATGTAAAACTACATGTAAAACCACATGTAATAATACATGTAAAACCACATTAAAACCACATGTAAACCACATGTAAAACACATGTAAACACATGTAAAACCACATGTAAAACCACATGTAAAACCACATGTAAAACTACATGTAAACCACATGTAATAATACATGTAAAACCACATTAAAACCACATGTAAACCACATGTAAAACCACATGTAAAACTAACACCTGAGTCACAATATGGCCAAAACGGGGCAGCCATAAATGACAGTACGTTGACTGATATTACTGTGTCGACCTTTGCTGAAAAAAAGTATCTTATTTAAGTTTTCTTATAATTGTTCTTTGTTTTAAAACTTTCAGTAAATTCGTGATATCAGAATATCCCTAGAGGACTGCAGTTTTCAAGACTGGACAGTAGTTTATGTAATCTGTGGAAACCGTAGCTCTAGATGGGAAAATTTTTAAAATGGGCGTTTGATTTGGCGACCAGTCTGGACTCTACTCGGTAAAGACGGATTGAGTTTTATGTTGCAGAAAAATTACGGCGTTCGTAAAGTCACGGTCGGTACAGCTCGGCAATTTATATCATTATTTTGACAGCAATTGTTCTTTTCCTGTCTGCAGTGTGGATAATGTGTCCCTTCTTTGTCTGCCACTAGAACAATTACTTACTGTTCATTTTATTTTTATTTTAATTTAATGTTTAAATGACAAATTTGTTACACACAAATGACACATTTGTTACAGTTCACAATAAACGTTCAAAAATCCCACCGTCAACCTCAGAGCACTTTGCAACTCGTGTGCGAAGATCGCGTGTTGTTCGTCTCAGTTGATCTTCACGTTTCTTTATGCGGGCAGCAGCGTCCAAAATGCGATCAAGCAATTTGTTTCACGCAGCCATTTTCCTTTGTAAATTTCTTTCTTCATCTAACCACACAAATAAAAATCTAACGGAGTTAGGTCTGTAGATTTAATCAGCTCTATCTCGGTGACCATTCAGTATTAGACATAATTTCATACGAACTTTTAGTCAGAAGGAATGATATTATCACCTCCCACGATATTGACCTTTTCTCCTGAATCACCCTGTATATTTGGGGTAGCCTTCAAGAAACATGAAGTGTTTCTGAATTTTATCAGCTGGGATTTAGATCAGGAAAAGGAAGGGATACGAGCACGATTCCGTCATTCTGTCCTTCTGTCTGTAACGCATTAACTACACTAAATCTGTAAATATTTCTCAAATATTACTCAACTGCCTGGACAGGTTTCAGGATTATATAAATTTTGACCCGGCTTCAAGATAATTGTGAGCGAAAACAGCTATGTTTACCGTCTGTATTACATTCACTGCAGATTTCTTTTGAGCCACGTGGCCTATCTCCACGTGTATTAACTTCACTGATTCATATGTATGTGTAACAAACTGTAGTGTTGTAAACAAATTTACCTGTGATTATTTTCTCGATTCCTTCAGAACGAGATTGGAATTTTTTTATAAGTTTTAAGAATTTTTATCTACCGTCATATACTTTTTTGTTTTTACGGAATTGTCCAAGGTAATCCAGTGACGTGTATCAATTTTCAATACAAATGGAGTAAAGACGTGATTTTAGTGTGTTGTTACAACAGGCGAAGAAAGAAGCCGTAAGCTAGTATATAAGTAGACATTAATTTAATTTACCTTTAAAAAGTGAACACTAAATTATAACATTGTAACATTTAACAGACCTACATTTTACAGTTTAATACACGTATGCAGATTCAAGCTCCATAAAACCAGTATCCAGTTTTATATGCAGTTTTCCTCTGTCACTTCTATCAAGGTACAGGCTTTGTGTTCATATTACATGTTAGGAGGTCATTTGATTTCAAGGTGTAGGAAGAAATGCAGGCTAAATTTTGAACTCGTTCATTTTGTAACATACAAAAGCGCATACACAATGTTAAAGGCTTTGTAGTTCTGATTTTGAGCGAAAGTAGTCTAGCGTAATTTGATTATTATTTTGAGTTATTTGTGTGTTAGCAATAAAACTGATTGTGTACGTAATACAGAATTTACGTCTGTCCGTACGACACTGAATGTTTCATCTCCGAAACCAGTAGGCGGATTTCTACTAAATCATGTATTAATAACCTTGATTTCAGGCTTCCGCCGCGATGTTGATGTAATCTATGGTCTTTTGGGTAATTAGACGGCGTCGTTGGTAATTATTTACCGACGTTTCGGGACAACGTGTCGGTCCCATATTCATGGGTCAAGATTCTAAGATAGAAAGGAAAGGAATCTTGACCCATGAAGATGGGACCGACACGTTGTCCCGAAACGTCGGTAAATAATTACCAAACGACGCCGTCTAATTACCCAAAAGACCACAGATTATGTATTAAGAAGTTCTATTATAAAATTTTTCTTGCAAATTAAGTTTCTGTTTATTTTTGGTTAAATACTTAGGTGTGTTATACCTAATTTACATGAAACTCAAACAAATATATTTTGTTTTCTCAAACTACGCCTTATCCAAAAAAATATATATATATTCTACGTGAGAAGATTTAAAGTGAAATTTGAATATAGAATTTATTATAAAATATTCGTCGGTATGGTAAATATTCCAAAAAAAATAATATGGTACAATTTATAACTTTCTGTAGATCCGTACAAAAGAGATGATTTTATAGAGCTTTTGATTGTGTGAGAAAGCATATGGCGTAAGTGTGAGGATAATTATTAAATGGATCTTTTAACAGTAACGTGGAGGGCTTTTTTGGATTAAAATAGCTCAGGATAGAGAGAGTGGCAGGATGTTGTAAACAAAGTAATACATTTTGGGTTTTCATGAAACGCTGGGGGCCATTCTTGACTAACTGAGGAAGTATTCGTTTTCAGTTGGTTGGTTATTTAATTACTTATTACCTAGTGAGAAAATAACTTTTTGGTTACTTCGAAGCCTGTGAGTTGTGTACAACGGGAAACAAAATTTTATGTTGACATATGTACATAATATGTACACAATATGTATATAATATGTACACAATATGTAAAATATGTA
Source organism: Reticulitermes speratus (assembly GCA_021186555.1). NCBI lineage: Eukaryota > Metazoa > Arthropoda > Insecta > Blattodea > Rhinotermitidae > Reticulitermes > Reticulitermes speratus. Next base: position 4,346,113 of record JAJKFL010000002.1, read on the forward strand.
CACAATATGTACATAATATGTACACAATATGTACATTGTACACAATATGTAAAATGCAATATGTACATAATATGTACACAATATGTACATAATATGTACATAATATGTACACAATATGTACATAATATGTACACAATATGTACATAATATGTACACAATTGTAAGATATGTACATAATATGTACACATATGTACATAATATGTACACAATATGTACATAATATGTACACAATATGTACACAATATGTACATAATATGTACACAATATGTACATAATATGTACACATATGTACATAATATGTACATAATATGTACACAATATGTACATAATATGTACACAATATGTACATAATATGTACACAATATGTACATAATATGTACACATATGTCAATATGTACATAATATGTACACAATATGTACACAATATGTACATAATATGTACACAATATGTACACAATATGTACATAATATGTACACAATATGTACATAATATGTACACAATATGTACACTAATATGTACACTAATATGTACACAATATGTACATAATATGTACACAATATGTACAAATATGTACACAATATGTACACAATATGTACACAATATGTACACAATATGTACAAATATGTACACAATATGTACATAATATGTACACAATATGTACACAATATGTACATAATATGTACATAATATGTACACAATATGTACACAATATGTACATAATATGTACACAATATGTACAAATTGATGCAAATTTTTACCGCATGCATTTCTAAATAATTACGTACATATGATCATTACACCAGCTACACTACTTCACCACCACTTATTACATCTACAGTCCAGAATGTTAGAAATGTCACAGGTAAAGATAAAAATGTATTGTTATCGGATATACAAATAGCCAGATTTACGTACATAATTCCTTTACATAATTGGATGCTTAGGGTCAATGACTATAAAATAGAAGGAATTTGGCTTGTTATAAACATACTTTGAGCCTTTATTAAGAGTGTAGACAATTTACACAGGAACCAGAAAGTAAATTTAATACAGTAACAAACACATTAGCCATTTTTCGACTACGACAAATCTCGTACTTGTAAAAAAAACACAAAAAAAAATAATTTATGTAAAAATTATTAGTTTTTCGTGAAACATGAATGCCTACTTTTAAAAACTCAAGATAAGTGATGCGTGTTCAGAACCCCAGCTGCGTGCACCATATATCCGTGGCTCCGAGTGTACCGATATCTACAAGGTAAAGGTAAAGGTCTCCCTAGAACAGGCCAAAAAGGCCCATAGGGGGAGTAGAGGTATAGCTCTACTCTTTCTTTAATCCTGGCACTAGATGAGGGTGGGTCGATCAACTCTACGCTTCGGCCGCTTTACCCCGGAAAAGAGACCCGGTACACATTTTATAGGAGGCTGGTGGGCCCAGGGCCGGTCTGGAATGGTGCGGAAAATTCCCACACCTACCGGGATTCGATCCCTGGACCGTCCAGCCCGTACCGAGTCGCTATACCGACTGAGCTATCCGGCCCACAATATCTACAAGTAATTCCCCAAAGTTAATTTCCCCAAGCACACACATAAGCGTATTTAACATTAGGAGAAACTCGTTTTTATGGTTACCAAACCATATAAATTACCATAAAAAAACAACCTTATAGAAACGTCTTATGTTTTCTTGCCAGATGCTAGTCGTTAGGTCTTTAAAACCTACTCCTTAGACCAACAGTCCCAGTCCTCCAATCCATAAATTAGCCTAAATGCCATCTCCAATAAATTTATAGACGTCTTATTTTAAAGCTGTTTACTGCGTAATCCAGACATTTAATTGCATCCACCTGACTCAATCGCTCCTAATCACAAATTAACTGTGATCTTGCATTTCCTGTTATGTAGATTTTTACATCAACGTGTGGAAAGTTTCTTCACAGATGGTACGGCGTTCATGAAACCTGTGCTTAGACTGATTTAAGTGCCGTTGCCTTCGGACTTATGTAGCGGCCTTGAGCGCGCATGTATGTAATGTTGAAATATAATTATTTGATTTCAATCAATTACAGTCTTTTAGAAATGTTAATTTAAGTGCCTTTTAAACTTCCGTTAATTTTTTATTCATATAAAGAAGGGAAAACAACTTATTTTGATGTCTTTAGGTGTGTTAATTGAAGATAAGAAAACTCAGTATTAAAGCACTTGCGCAAAATCAACTTGGTCTTAGATTTTAAAAAACCTAACATTTTTTTTATTAGTATTCATAATTAATGTGGTAGAAAGTTCAAGTCTTTTTTTTGGGGGGGGGTGACACTGTGTCCTTGGGCAAGAAGACATACACGATTCGAACGATCATACTCCCTTATTTTTGGAGTAAATCTTGTATATGATCTAGCATTTCCAAGACCACTTAGTCCTGAAAATCTGCCGAAACGTCGGGACCTACTGGTCCAACGAAACAGTGTCATATCCTAGGATACCTAAAACGCAGCAACACCGCTATAAGAATCTAAAATCTCGCATGAATAAGGGATTACTTTCAAAGAAATCTCTACATGTTACTTAGTTCACTATAGCACTCGTGTGCCAAGAAAACTAAATTATTTATCTTAGAATTCATATCTGTAGCGGTGTAAAGATCGTGCTTATCTAACAGGCTTTGCATAATATTTTCATGGTAGCCGCATACATCATTTTCTAACGCCCACACGTAAGTCTTTATATTCCTCTGCCTTCTAACGTTTTTAGAGCTACCCTGTGGAATACCTTAGAAACAATCCAAAGAAATAATCTGTGGTCTTTTGGGTTATTACACGGCGTCGTGTGATAAATTTACCGACGTTTCGGGACAACGTGTCGGTCCCATCTTCACGGGTCAAGATTCCAAAGCTTTTCCTCCTTGGAATCTTGACCCGTGAAGATGGGACCGACACGTTGTCCCGAAACGTCGGTAAATAATTACCACACGCGTCGGTGGTAATTATTTACCGACGTTTCGGGAAACGTGTCGGTCCCATCTCATGGTCAAGATTCCCTTGACAACGTGTCGGTCCCATCTTCACGGTCAAGATTCCAAGCTTCCTCCTGGATCTTGACCCTTGAAGATGGACCGACAGTTGTCCCGAACGTCGTAAATAATTACCACCGGCTCGTGTGGTAATTATTTACCGACGTTTCGGACAACGTGTCGTCCATCTTCATGGGTCAAGATTCCCTTGACAACGTGTCGGTCCCATCTTCACGGGTCAAGATTCCAAAGCTTTTCCTCCTTGGAATCTTGACCCGTGAAGATGGGACCGACACGTTGACACGAAACGTCGGTAAATAATTACCACACGACGCCGGTAATTACCCAAAAGACCAAGATTACATCAACATTGCGGCGGAAGCCTGAAATCAAAAATCCAAAGAATATTGGCAGTGCACCACAACGTGATATTTTGGGGCTTGGGTTAACATTTTGACCTCATCAGCTACCCTAACAGCCTGATACAATTTAATTCGAAGAAAGCGTTTTGTCGTGATTTTAGGCTTCCGCCGAGATGTTGATGAGATCTGCTCTCTTCTGGGATGTTACGTCGTTAAAGGATTACCATTCGATGCTGCGTAACATCCCAGAAGAGCGCAGATCTCAAAGTGTCTTTATGGTGATGTAATGTCGTCGGCAAAAAATGTACTTAGGTCATCTCTAAAATACCAGTTATTTTTACCCGATTTTGAACAATTTTTTAATTCCTTGACAGATTTCCATAAAGGTGTTCAATGTCAAATTTTCACGCAAATTCTTCTAGTGGGGGCCATACTGATACATCCGGACAGACCGGGGGGAAAAGACGGACGGAGAGGAAGGACATGAATCTAATAGGGGCTTTTCGCGTCTATTCTAACGCTCCTAAAACCAGGTGCACTTTGTCATTTACGGTATATTACTCTTGCCAGATTATTTTAACATAAAGTTTGGCGCAAAATCAGTTGATATTCGATGTTTAACAAGTTGTCTCTAGAGTCAAGTGACTTTTGTCTCCCCATTCCGTATTAAGTTATACTCACATTCCGAAAACTCTCCTTATTTTTCCAATTTCGTCTTTCATTTCGTACTCAGAAATTCAGTTTTCTAACTATTCGAGTTTCAGCTGCAGATTTTTGTAACTGAGCTTTTCATAATAACTGTTTAGCGCTTTTTTTTAAACCCCTTTCATTTCTTGTTTGTACTTTACAGTTTTTGTTTTTGTAAGTATTTATCAACCTATACTCAATGCAGTTATTTCTTTTCCAGGGTATCTTCTAACTTCTGATTTGATAACAATTTAATCCACCTTTCTCAACCAAACTCTCCAATTAGATAACATTTCTTGAAAGTTATTTGCAAGACAACTACGTCTGTGTTAAGCTATGTAATACATTTCAACAATGTGACAATTCAATAACATACAATTCGAATCTGATCAACCTAAGCATATATAATACTAAATTCGCGGTCAATTGAACAGTTTTGTGGAAAATTAGTACGTAGTTCTATTCTATCCGTAAGCCTATTGTCAACTGACTAATTCAGTAACAGACTGACTAAATCAGCTACACTGAGCGGTAGTTCTAAATCTGTGTGCCGCGAGCCGTTTGTCAACAGCGCAGCAAAGCTTTGACCACAATGATATTTACACAAAACCTAACATACAAACTAATATTTTAAAAATTGACCCATGAGGAATGTATTCTTCACACACGCACGTACGTACACACACACGCATACAAACGCACAAAGATCAGAATTTTATAGCGCATATCTATTGCTTGTCGACTCGGTGGACTAGTAGTTAGCGTGCTCGCCACTGGACTCAAGGTTCGCGGGTTCGATCCCGACCGAGGTCGATGGATTTTTAAGGGTGATAAAAATCCGGAGCACCACTTCCTTCGGAGGGGAAGTAAAGCCGTCGGTCCGATGTCGTAGATTTACGGAATGTAAAAGAACCTTACGGGCATGAATAGAAATGTTTCGTAAGCTAAATTCAAAGCCTCCATTTCTCACCCAAGTCTCCTGACTGCCTGCCAGATGGCTCTGGCGGTCACATCAGGATCGATAGAACAGCAGCGCGGCCAGTTGGCCAGTCACCAACTGCCACGAATGCGCACGACCCAGTAACCTCGGAAAGAGGAGGCAAGAGAGAGGGCAAGAGGAGGCCCGAGCCCATATAGGGCTGTTGAGCCATGGTTATTATTATTATTATTTATTATTATTATATCTATTGCTTAAAATGTATAACAAAACGTTACCTACGAGAATTCTTTTTGTTTCGACGTGACATGTCAATAGCATGTCAATAGCATGTCAATAGCATGTCTGTCAAAGGAAGACGTCCCTTTATATTCGTCAAGGGAAGCCGAGCGTCTGCAGGGTCACGAATTCGGAGGTCATACATAATTAATAACCCTCACATTTTAGTTCTATTCGTGTTCTTCTCGCCTCGTATGATCTCTGCTTCACGTACGTTCATCTCGGATTCCTCCCGAATGTCACGAAGTGGAGGAAGAAGAATGAAGCAGCACAGAAAAAAAAAAGAAGAAACTTTGAACTCATTTTGAAGTTGGTAATTTAAAATATCGTTTGTTTCGCCTTCTATATAAGGCGTCTTGCTTTCTTTAAACTGAAAACAAAAAAAGAAGTAGATGGTTATTAATTTTTAAAACGGAAATAAAAGAAATAAATGGATGGTTGGGGGGCCACGTACATTGAAGCTGATTTCACTTAATAAATGGCGGTCACTACTTTTCAGAAACTTTTTACTTTAACCTGCTTTTAATCATTTCCATTTTAGTAGTTCATACTTTCTGTCTCTCTCTCACTCTCCATCATTTTTGACAGAATTGGAAATGCGTAAAAAAGTCTTAACTACAGTCCGTTTAAAGTGCACTAACGTTTTTTTGTTTAGGCTCTTATAGTTCAGGATAGTTCGATGTCCAAATAATTAAATCCGATGCTCATGTTTCGATAATTCCGCTCACATTACACGCATTTAACACTCACACGCATTTAACATTCACACGCACACTTATAACAATTTATAATAAAATACATTATATGAATAAAGAAGAAGCCTCGATGTTTTTGAAATGAATAATGCTGTGACAAAAGTCTACGTAATCGGAGAACAGGATCGCAATGGGTTTTTGAACTATGGAAATTGTTATGCTAATTAGTTTCATAGTAATTACTGCTCCATTAGTGACTCGGCAATTTTTCATAAGACACGCCGATGTGTTATTATGTATGAACTAGCTATATAAAGGTTCCGTCACAAAATGTATTGATAAAAAAAATGATTGAAAAGAATTTTTAGCAGTAACAGTCGAAAGATTCACGATAGAACTGGCTTTGTTTCACACTGGCCAGTACGAAAACTCTTCTGCTTATCAAATGTAATTTTCGGAACTCACATTGTGTAAGAATGGACCCGTTGTAATCATTGGTTTAACCGATGACTTGAATCATTTTCACCTGAACATCTCCTGTCACTACGTTTTGGCGGGAACACAGACAATGCTAATCTCTGTTTAACCTGGTACAAACTCATCGAAAGTCTCGAAATACAGGGTATACACAAAAGAATGGTGCGGTTTTAATAGTGTTCACTATTAAAACCGCACCATTCTTTTGTGTATGCCCTGTACATTACAGTATTGCTTATGTCAGATTTTGTTGTAAGGTAACACGAAAGTTGTCCCTTTGTCTAACCACAGCACAATTTTAATATAAACATTAGATAAATCTACTAGGTCAGGTTCACATTCCGGCTGCTTTATCCCCGGCGAGGAAAAGTACCTGCCATGATTAGGAGGCTGGACCCTGTGGCGAAATCAGATTTGTCGTACGCATTGCGTTGCGTGCGTGTGTTTAGTATGAATATGGCATTAAGCGGTATTTTGCACTTACAGCACCTGTGAAACAACTGCCGACTTTGCAAGGCGTGCACGGACCCTCGGGGTTCGAATCCCGGTGGTGGCGAGATTTTCAGCACCCGTCCAGAACCTTCCTGTGGCTTACCCAGCCTCCTATACAATGTGTACCGGGTCATTCCCGGGTAAAGCGGCCGGGGAGTGGCGTTGACCACCCACCCCCATCTAGCGCAGAGGTTAAAGAGAGAGTAGAGCCATACCTCCACTACCCCTCTGGGCCTTCATGGCCTGTTCTAGGGTGACCTTTACCTTTACCTTTAACCGCTATTTGCATATGGCGTTAAAAATTCCGTACCTGTAAGACTTCATCACAAAATTATGGATGCAGCAAGCAGTACGTTGTTATTATCTTTGGTCAAGGCGAAGCCCACAATGTGAGGTTTAAAATTAATTGTAGTCAGGCTACGAACTTTTAAGTTAATGAGCTGCCTTTGTAATATTAGCTAAATAAGATAAGACGTACTCTATTGACCAAAACCTGAACTAGCCTCAGGCGGTTAGTCGCTGATCTCTCACTGCGGAGGCCCGGGTTCGATCCCAGGTCAGTCCATATGAGATTTGTGATGGACAAAGTGGCATTGGGACAGGTTTTTTTCCCCCGAGTACTTCGGTTTTCCCTTGTCAATTTCATTCCACCGGTGCTCTATTACAAAAAAATATATAATTAGTCATCTTCATCACAGGGTTGCACAAAGGCTGCGGTGCTTCCGTAGCTTCTGCTGCGGGCCCTTTCACCACAAAAAAAATATATATATACATGTAGCACTCTGCCAGTATTTCATTTGCTCGGTCCTCTCAATGTGTACTTATTTACATACATGTACTTGACAAGGACCAAGACACTGGACTTAAGACAGACGCATCTTGACGTCAGACGAGACGCCCCAAGCCGTACTTGACTGCGTCGGTAGCAGTCAATACATAGTACGTTCTGGTCATAAACATCGGGGGGGGGGGGGGCTCGAGGCCAAGACGGACAGACACGCAAACTGCCTCAGGTCAGATCAGTAATTCTACAAACGAACGCAGACATTGGCAAGGATATCTTGTCACGGTCTAACGTTAATATGTGTCAACAGGAATCAAAATGAGAATGAGCTCTTGTCACGTGACCAGCAAGTTAATTAGAATCGTGATGTCAGTACACACACTGCCCGCCTTACGCCATTTCATATTTACGCGATTTAAAAAAAAACAAAAAAATTTATTATATTTTTAAAGGCGTGCCGAATTTTTCATCGTGGGAATGAAAGCGCAGTGAGACGATGGCGGCGGAAGAATACTGCTGGGAGATAACACAGGCGGTAAGACGGTCATGCTGCAGCCGATTAGGTTCCAGTGTGTTGGAGTTTGGATTTCAACTGGACTGCCTTGTATATATATATATATATTTGCCCATAATCGTGTATCGTACAGCTCCAAAGCTTTGTTTAATTGGCACCCAGTGTAGACCTCTAACGGGTTACCGTCTACACTAACATCATTTTCCATTCATCCTGGAATGGTACATTGAAATAGGCCACGGCACCTGTCTCCAAAATCATACATATATCCATTATCTTTATTTTTATCTCATTCGATGGTAATTACTCTCCTGAGTCGAAAGAGTGTCGTTAAATAATATGGAATAATTCAGTCTGTCTTTGTTCCTTGTCAGTGAAGCATTACTCTCTTACGTTGAATTCAGACCTCCCAAGGAACTAGCTGCAGGCACTATTTTGCGTCTCCATTGTTCGTAACAACTTAAATTAATATCTTTTGATATTAATTCCAAACTGAAGTATATTTTTTGAAAGGAATGGAAGCAGTTTTAACATCAACAACAGTCAGACTTGCTGGAATATAAAAACTCTGCAATACCTCACAAATAACCACACATTATGAGATCTGCGCTGTTCTGGGATATTACGCTGCGTCGTGTGGTAATTATTTACATACGTTTCGGGACAATGTGTCGGTCCCATCTTTACGGGTCAAGAGTCCGAATAGGAAAGCTGAGTCAACAATTACCACACTACGTCGCGTAACATCCCAGAAGAGCTCAGATCTCATCAACATCGCGGCGGAAGTCTGAAATTAAGGTAACCACACATTATGTTCAGAAGAATTGTTAGTCTTTAGAATGTGGAATATATGAACGCAAATTTATAGCCCAAAGAACGTATTTTTTACTTACAAGTGCTATAATTTACTCTACTAATAGGTTCAAGAGCCGATTCTAATGGCCGCGCGGTCTAACGCGTGGTTCTACGGCCGTTCCCTTACTGGGATTGCGGGTTCGAATCCCGCCTAGGGCATGGATGTCTGTCTGTTGTAAGTGTTGTATGTTGTCAGGTGGAGGTCTCTGCGACGGGCTGATCACTGGTCCAGAGGAGTCCTACCGAGTGTGGTGTGTTTGAGTGTGATCGTGAAGCCTCGAAAAATGAGGTGGCCTAGGCCCCCAAGGGGGCTGTCGATCCATTGGGGGAAAAAAGGAATATGTTCAAGAGAAAAACACTCAACATCGCATATTCTATTTAGCAAAGGTTGAGTTAAGTAAATCATTATATAAATACTTTTATATAAAATTTGTATTCTTTGCCCGTCGTTATGGAAAAGCAACGCACAAAGCAACATAAAATTATTTATGTTTATGTCCTCAAGTTTCCCGCTGAAATACAAGAATAATTCAAATTTCTTACCACTTAAATTCGTATGTTTTATTTTACTGGTATGTTTCATTGGAAACATTTGGTAGAGAAACTCAGATGTTTGTAACTCGTAGCCACAATAAAACTTAATGACTCCTTCACCTGTAAAATGTTTTTCTCCACTCCTCTTCACCCCCCCCCCCCCCCCCCCCCCCGTTATAGTGGTCCTGTTCTGGTTTAGATCCTTCTTATATTCAAAGAGTTTACAGATTTATTGGATGCAGGGATGGAAATATCAGGGTAACATATCTATTAGAACTGAAAAGAATTCCGTGTACGGGTGTTCCTTATACCCTTTTTTTTTTTTAGACTTTTACATCCCTCCATCTGACTTGTAAGTCTGTACAGAACAGTTGATACACATTGCAGCATGCTAACGTCGTACACTGGAACAGCGTAGGAACCAAAAAGGCATGAAGAGAAAAGAGACAATAGAAAGGAGAAGGAAGCGAGAAAGAGTGTAAAACATAATGAAATAAGAAGAAACTGAAAAAAGAAATGTGCTATGAAAGTAGAAATTAAAGAAGAGATTAATAAAAAGGAGAGAGAGAGAAGGGAATAAAAACGGTCAGAGAGACAGAATCTTACAATAATTGTATTATGTCAATTGTTTTAAAATAGTTACAGCTAAAGCGTTAAGCATATATTTTAGAGTAATTGAAGCGGCAGTTTGAAGTAACCTGATGTTTTGAGTGTCCAGTTTGAAGTAACCTGATGTTTTGAGTGTCCAGTTTGAAGTAACCTGATGTTTTGAGTGTCCAGTTTGAAGTAACCTGATGTTTTGAGTGTCCAGTTTGAAGTAACCTGATGTTTTGAGTGTCCAGTTTGAAGTAACCTGATGTTTTGAGTGTCCAGTTTGAAGTAACCTGATGTTTTGAGTGTCCAGTTTGAAGTAACTTGATGTTTTGAGTGTCCAGTTTGAAGTAACCTGATGTTTTGAGTGTCCAGTTTGAAGTAACCTGATGTTTTGAGTGTCCAGTTTGAAGTAACCTGATGTTTTGAGTGTCCAGTTTGAAGTAACCTGATGTTTTGAGTGTCCAGTTTGAAGTAACCTGACGTTTGAGTGTCCAGTTTGAAGTAACCTGATGTTTTGAGTGTTCAGTTTGAAGTAACTTGATGTTTTGAGTGTCCACTTTGAAGTAACCTGATGTTTTGAGTGTCCAGTAATTGTAGCGGCAGTTTGACAGTAAACCTGATGTTTTGAGTGTCCAGTTTGAAGTAACTGACGTTTTGAGTGTCCAGTTTGAAGTAACCTGATGTTTTGAGTGTCCAGTAATTGTAGCGGCAGTTTGAAGTAACGTGATGTTTTGAGTGTCCAGTTTGAAGTAACCTGAGTTTTGAGTGTCCAGTTTGAAGTAACCTGATGTTTTGAGTGTCCAGTTTGAAGTAACTGATGTTTTGAGTGTCCAGTTTGAAGTAACCTGATGTTTTGAGTGTTCAGTTTGAAGTAACTTGATGTTTTGAGTGTCCACTTTGAAGTAACCTGATGTTTTGAGTGTCCAGTAATTGTAGCGCAGTTTGAAGTAACCTGATGTTTTGAGTGTCCAGTTTGAAGTAACCTGACGTTTTGAGTGTCCAGTTTGAAGTAACCTGATGTTTTGAGTGTCCAGTAATGTAGCGGGCAGTTTGAAGTAACGTGATGTTTTGAGTGTCCAGTTTGAAGTAACTTGATGTTTTGAGTGTCCAGTAATTGTTGCGGCAGTTTGAAGTAACCTGATGTTTTGAGTGTCCAGTAATTGTAGCAGCAGTTTGAAGTAACCTGATGTTTTGAGTGTCCAGTAATTGTAGCGGCAGTTTGAAGTAACCTGAAGTTTTGAGTGTCCAGTAATTGTAGCGGCAGTTTGAAGTAACCTGATGTGTTGAGTGTCCAGTTTGAAGTAACCTGATGTTTTGAGTGTCCAGTTTGAAGTAACCTGATGTTTTGAGTGTCCAGTTTGAAGTAACCTGATGTGTTGAGTGTCCAGTTTGAAGTAACCTGATGTTTTGAGTGTCCAGTTTGAAGTAAACCTGATGTTTTGAGTGTTCAGTCACAGAAAGCGCAAGTGTTTATCACTGAGATTTGCTTCTCAACAAGATTTCTACTTGCGTCAGTAATCGCAACTTTCAGCTGGGACAATCTCCGACACTATCCAACTAACTACAGCTGGGACAACCTCCAACGCTTTATCCAACTGAACCAGCAGGGACAATCTCCAGCTCTTTAACAAACTAACTACAGCAGGGAAAATCTCCAACACTTTAGCAAACTAACTACTGCAGGGACAATCTCCAACACTTTAACAAACTAACTACAGCAGGGAAAATCTCCAACACTTTAGCAAACTAACTACTGCAGGGACAATCTCCAACACTTTAACAAACTAACTACAGCAGGGACAATCTCCAACACTTTAGCAAACTAACAACTGCAGGGACAATCTCCAACACTTTCATCCAAGTAACTACAGCTAGAAACTAACTACAGCAAGGACAATCCCCAACACTTTATCCAACTAACTACAGCACGGACAATCTCCAAAACGTTAACAAACTAACTACAGCAGGGACAATCTCCAACACTTTATCAAACTAACTCCAGCTGGGACAATCTCCAACACTTTAACAAACTACAGCAGGGACAATCACCAACACTTTATCCAACTAACTACAGCACGGACAATCTCCAAAACGTTAACAAACTAACTACAGCAGGGACAATCTCCAACACTTTATCAAACTAACTCCAGCTGGGACAATCTCCAACACTTTAACAAACTACAGCAGGGACAATCACCAACACTTTATCAAACTAACTCCAGCTGGGACAATCTCCAACACTTTAACAAACTACAGCAGGGACAATCTCCAACACTTTAACAAACTAACTATGCAGGGACAATCTCCAACACTTTATCCAACTAACTACAGCAGGGACAATCTCCAACACTTTATCTAACTAACTACAGCAGGGACAACTACAGTACTTTATCCAACTGACCCCAGCTGGGACACTCGCCAAAGGTTTATCCAGCTACAACCGGGATAATCTCCAACACTTCAGCAAACTAACTACAGCAGGGACAATCTCCAACACTTGATCCAACTAACTCCAGCTGGAACAATCTCCAACACTTTATCCAACTAACTCCAGCTGGAACAATCTCCAACTCTTTATCTAACTAACTACAGCAGGGACAACTACAGTACTTTATCCAACTGACCCCAGCTGGGACACTCGCCAAAGGTTTATCCAGCTACAACCGGGATAATCTCCAACACTTTATCAAAGTAACCCCACCGGTGACAATCCCCGGCAATGAAATCCGTCGTGACTTTTTTTTGTCAACGCTTTATGTAAATGGACAGTACGGTGTCAAAATAAGCCTCATGCGTATCGAAAACAGACTGTTGTAACAAACTGGCAACCCGTGTGTCACCGTTGTTGCACTATGACGTGAGATGATGTACCAGTTGCAATTCCAGTGAATACCATACACGTACGTCCAATGTGTTCAAAAGTCCTGCATTAGGGGAGAACTTAAACACAAAATCCAGCAGATCGCAAGCATTGTATTTACAGACTTCCATTGAATTCTGTTACTGTAACAAATTACTGATAATCTGCCCTGACTACAATAAATTGCATTAAAATACACAAAATGTTAATTGCAAGTCCTGAAAATATATATAAGAAAAACGAAACCAACAAGACAGGAAGAGCTTGAGGTCAGTGCTGTGACAATACAGGAAGAGCTTGATGTCAGTGCTATGATCACTAACTCCATGAAGCAGAGCCCTACCTGAGAAACTAATGATTCTTCAACTAGTTAAAAATTCCCCGCATTTTATAAAACCTCAAAGTTCATTACCGTGTACACAACAGCCTGTTACTTGTCTCTATCCTGAGCCAAATTAAATAAGTCGCGTTCTGTTACTTGAAGATCCATTTTAATATTACCCTACCATATAAGTCTAGGTCTTCCAAGTAGTCCCTTTCTCTCCGGTTTCCTCACCTAAACCATGTGTGCACCTCTCGTCTGTCCCATGCGTGCCACATGCTCCACCCATCTCTTTAAAATTATAGCTATACTACCTGGAATTAATTCTCAATACTTAAATAAAAGTTGATAATTATTGGAAATTTATAAAACGATTAGTGATAATTAAGCTAAAGTTTTATGAAAGAAAGTTAAGCGACATGATTATCTAATCTTGACACGCATTGAGCCCAGTAGATACTAAGATGGCTGACTATATTCATGGTATCGTAAACAGGCGAACGTGTTGAGTTCTTATTTCCGTATGAAAACACTTCTGAGTATTGCATTGCTCTTCTTGAAAACTGTACACACCTTTTAAAAGGTTTTGTAATTTTTATTGTGTGGAAAATTTCGTCAGTTTCTCTCTCAGACTTCTTTTTTATTGAAATGCTGTTTTAGTGTTATGTGTGAGATTACTGTATCCGTATTTTATTTTATTTTGGGTTGTTGTACTTCTAAAATTGTGTTAGAATTTACGTGTGGCTGTGAAACCTAAACCGATTGTTCTGTTCTGTGTTATATTGTTTTATAGTGACCGGTACTTTTCATGTTTTTGAAGGGTTATTTTATTGTATAGTCGGGGCAGGTGCTAACTGGAGCCCCTATAAGATTCACGCTTCATAACAAGAAGAGTTAGATTCACTTTATCACACATTTCTTAAACCAACAAAATAGACACTTCTTATTTATTGTAAAATATAACTTTTTTTTTACAACAAAATCAGTGCAACATGTTTCGGTTCCCTATTATGAAACCATCATCAGGGACCCCTTATCGTGAGATACGCAAAATCCCCAAACAACAAATAATGGTACTAACCTTGATTTCAGGCTTCCTCCGCATTGTTGATGTAATCCGCGGTCTTCTGGGTAATTACACGGCGTCGTGTGGTAATTATTTACCGACGTTTCGGGACAACGTATCGGTCTAATCTTCACGGGTCTTTCCTACTCGGAATCTTGACCCGTGAAGATGGTACCGATACGTTGTCCCGAAACGTCGGTAAATAATTACCACACGACGCCGTGTAATTACCCAGAAGATCACAGATTTCAAATAATTGTACATATTAAAAGTTTAAGATATAAAATGTAGGTTTTCTCAGTTGCTATTTGTGGGCCCACTGCGTATCAGAAGTTGTCTTTACCTAGCATTCCATATGTATTGTACAATAAATAAGAAATGTGCATATTGTTGGTTTAAGAAATGTGTGATCAAATGAAAATGCACGGTGTGAACAATATAATAGATTCACTTTATTGGCCTTTTATGATAAGCTGCATTGTGTATAAAGGCTGTAGGGTTTTATTCACATTGTTGGCAGCGACATATGTAGGGCAACAATACGGATAAAGCATTGTTGCGCTCCCATGTCAATGCTTTCAGTATTTATTGCATTGTTGACAGTGACGTGTGTAGGGCAACAATACGGATAAAGCATTGTTGCGCTCCCATGTCAATGCTTTCAGTATTTATTGCATTGTTGACAGTGACGTGTGTAGGGCAACAATACGGATAAAGCATTGTTGCGCTCCCATGTCAATGCTTTCAGTATTTATTGCATTGTTGACAGTGACGTGTGTACGTCAACAATACAAAAGGGAGAATTTTTGCGTTTAGTTTTCAAAAATGGTTAAACTAAAGAGAAAGAATATTACGCAATTCTTACATTACCTCTCTTGTTGTAAATTCAATAAGTAATAAAAAAAATGTATAACGTATTTAGTGTACATTTTACTAACCGTTTAAATGACTTTTGGTCCACTTTGTGTATTCTTGCGCTGTATTACATTAGAAAGTGTCTACATCGCTTTATTTATCCTTCAAGTGAATTAAAACTTACAACAATAAACATTATGTTTTAATGAGATCTGCGTTCTTCTGAGATATTACGCAGCGTCATGTGGGAAATTGTTTGCCGACGTTTCGGTACAACATATCGATGCCGAAACGTCGGTAAACAATTACCACACGACGCCACGTAATATCCAGAAAAACGCAGATCACATCATTATCGCAGCGGAAGTCTGAAATCAACGATGTTTTAATGTTTCTGCTCAATTGCATTATGGTTTCCACAGAGTGTGGGCCGCGATAGCTCAGTCGGTATAGCAACTGTTTACGGGCTGGACGGTCTGGGGATCGAATCCCAGTTGGGGCGAGATTTTTCGCATCCGTCCAGACCGGCCCTAGGGCCTACCCAGCCTCCTGTACAATGGGTACCGGGTCATTCCCGGGGGTAAAGCGGCCGGGGCGTGGAGTTGACCACCCACCCTCATCTAGTGCCGAGGTTAAAGAAACAGTAGAGCTATACCTCTACTCCCCCTCTGGGCCTTCATGGCCTGTTCTAGGGAGACCTTTACCTTTACCTTTACCTTTCCACGGAGTTGCAGGCATGGTTCACACCCTGCTGCTCCACAGTGTTACTGTGTGGTAGACTGGAGCTGCAATTTCTGTCTGTCTTTAATAGGTTTTGCACCCGTTAATTAAGGAACGAAGAACTAATGAGATAACAGATAAGCCTCGTGTCGTGTTTTAACTTTGAGTGCGTAGCCTATGCGTTGTACAGACGTGCGTAAGTAGGCATATTTGCGAGTGACACGCGTCTTGAAGATAAGATTGTACCGATCTGTATCGGCGGACATGGAGAGACTGTCATGTCCAGAGAGACTAATGCCGGGTACTCAAAACAAGCCACATCTCTTTTCCTAAGACTCAGACAGATGAATGTAAACCCGTGGCTTATAAACTGCGTCCGTGTTTACAGCAACCTTCTTAAATATTTCCCGAAGATTTTGTTCGCGAATTTCATTTTGGTATCTCAATACACAGAGAGCTAGACTTCGTATGAGTGAAGGAACATTTGTAAGACTGTAATGGCGCCGTCAGTTCTCATTTGTTTCTGGATTATTACAATAAGATGACAGAAGGAAGCGAAAAATGTTAAGCAAGAAAATTAGTGAAAATGGGAAATAAAAGACTCAACTGTAGACGCAGGCGAGAAAGAGCACAAAAGAAATACAAGTAAAGAGAAAGCGTATCTAGACAAACAGGTCACATACGTGTAAAGTAATATTAAGGTGCGTTCGCGTAACCATTCTTGCAGTGAAAGAGCAATAAGTATTACATATTCTGAGTGTGTGTCTGTAGCCTTAGTTATCCGGCATGCAATGCGCATGCGCCGTATTATATTGTCATCTGTGGCCTGTCTGGCTGTACCATATTTTTCCACATTATCTCATAAACGGTACGATTTTCGGAAAAAAGTTATTGAACATAAAATGTGTGTTTTGATTTTCTCTACAAAGTTTGTCATTCTAAGAAGAACTGAGCAAAGATATGATCATAAATGTACATAGGTCGTTACGTAAAGTACCCATTATTCTTGTCAGATTTTAATGGTACTTGAATTTTCTCGACATATTTTCGAAAAATACTCAAATATCAAATTTCATGAAAATCCGTCCAGTGGGAGACGAGTTGTTCCCATGCCGACAGTCAGACGGACATGACGAAACTAATAGTCGCTTATAGCAATTTTGCGAAAGCCCCTAAAAATGACATAATTAAATTTCGATATTATTTATAATTTTGATTTAGTCAGATAATAATTGGGGTGGTGCGTTAGGATTGTACGTAGGGTGGTCGATCAGTTACGTAGTAATTAGCCCTCATGATTGCTGGTCGCTTAGTTTCTTTCCGAGAAGGCCCAGCGTGTCACTCTGCTTCTTCTATCTGCATTATGGGCGTTGTGTTCTTCCAGAGAGCGGCTGCAGGACCAAGCAAACTTGTAGTTCGTCTTGATAGCAGTCCACAGATAAACGTCACTTTGACTTCTCTTGACATTGGGTGAGTGAAATACTGCATTAACAGACAAACATTCTGTGTTACATGTTAAATTCATCTGGCGTTTCCTTTTTTCCTTGCTGCACTCAGCTGCTGATAATAACTAAATCCATGGAGCAGAGTCCTTCCTAAGAAGCTAACAGTTCCTCAGCTAGTCAAGAAATTCCCCACATTTTACGGAACCCGAAGGTTCATTACCGCACTCACAACAGCCCGCCACCTGTCCCTATCCTGAGCCATATCAATCCAGTCCATACTCCCACATCCCACTTCTTGAAGATCCATTTTAATATTATCCTCCCGTCTATGCCTGGGTCTTCCAAGTTGTCTCCTTCACTCAGGTCTCCCCACCAAAACACTGTATGCACCTCTTCTGCCTCCAATACGTGCTACATGCCCCGCCCACCTAATTCTTCTTGATTTGATCACCCGAATAATATTTGGCGATGAGTAAAGATCATTAAGTTCCTCGTTATGTAGTCTTTTCCACTCCCCTGTTACCCCGTCCCTCTTAGGCCCAAATATCCCCTCAGCACCCTATTCTCGAACACCCTCAGCCTATGTTTCTTTCTCAGTGTGAGAGACCAAGTTTCACACCCATACAAAACAACAGGCAAATTTAGTTACTCTTAATGTTTACTTTAATCAACTGCCGTTCAAAAGTGGTCACGTGTTCAGACCCCGTGCTACTGTTCCGATTGTGGCACAATTTGACAACACTGTACATTTGTATCTGCAAAGTAACTGACCGATTGGAGTTAATGCAAGTTAGCACTTGCATCAGTTGTATCATCATTTATTTTATCAGTTGTATCATCATTTATTTTATCAGTTGTATCATCATTTATTTTAATAGTTGTGTCATCAGTTTAATTTGTATTATCCATTGTATCATCACTTGTATTATTAACTGTATTACCAGTCGTATCATCACTTGTATAATCACTTGTATTATCAACTGTATTACCAGTCGTATCATCACTTGTATCATCAGTTGTATCATCAGTTTAATTTTTATTATCCCTTGTATCATCACTTGTATTATCAACTGTTTTACCAGTCGTATCATCAGTTGTATCATAATTTACGTTATCAGTTGTATTATCAGTTGCATGATTTGTGTTATCCCTTGTATTATCACTTGTATTACCAGTCGTATCATCAATTGTATCATCAGTTGTATCATTAGTTTAATTTGTATTATCCCTTTTATCATCACTTGTATTATCAACTGTTTTACCAGTCGTATCATCACTTGTTTCATCAGATGTATCATCAGTTTAATTTGTATTATCCCTTGTATCATCACTTGTATTATTAACTGTATTACCAATCGTATCATCACTTGTACTTTCAACTGTATTACCAGTCGTATCATCACTTGTATCATTAGTTGTATCATGAGTTTAATTTGTATTATCCCTTGTATTATCAACTGTGTTACCAGTCGTATCATCACTTGTATCATCAGTTTTATCATCAGTTTAACTTGTATTATCCCTTGTATCATCACTTGTATTATCAACTGTATTACCAGTCTTATCATCACTTTTATCATTAGTTGTATCATGAGTTTAATTTGTATTATCCCTTGTATTATCACTTGTATTATCAACTGTATTACCAGTCGTATCATCACTTGTATCATCAGTTTTATCATCAGTTTAACTTGTATTATCCCTTGTATCATCACTTGTATTATCAAGTGTATTACCAGTCGTATCATCACTTGTATCATCAGTTGTATCATCAATTGTGTTATCAATTTATCCTCCAATAATTTATTTCCCGGTTGTGACGTCTTGTCACAAAGAGCGTGTGTCAAAAGTGTTACATATGGCACTCTAGAACTAATGTTCCGAGTTCAGAATGTCTGTTCTTTTTTATTGGCGGTGTCCTTGTATTTTTACCTCTTCATCGGAAACAGTCTATTCCCGAAATCATTATATCTATCCCTCTCTTTTATATGGCCTTTGTTCGACGTTCTTTTAAAGGTCCTTTTGGAGATCATTATACGCCTTTCCGCTGGTCAGACGTCGTCCTTTTCTGTCTCATTCTTAGTTACCTTTTAAGCCTTCTATCTCCTAACCACGTTTTTCAATTTACAATAGCACATAAAACTGAAAGGCATACCTAACTTTGATCAATAAAATTAAGTCTGTTATTTCGAATTCCAAAACAAAACTCTAAATATCTGAAAGCAGGTTTAATGTATAACTATCAGATTATCAGTGGAATAACGATTAACATCTCGACAGATGGCGCCGAGGAAAGCATCCACAATCTGAATTATTATTTTACTACAATATGGGAATATTTTTTTGACTCCCCCTCCTCCCCCTCCCCCCCCCCCCCCGCCCTTTCACTTGTGTTTGTCGACCCTGCAAGTTTGTCTCGCGCTCTGGCTTATTTAAGATGAATTATTCTTCTTGAAGGCCAATCTATCCTTTCAAATTTTCTATTGCATAATGCTTAGTGTAGCAAGATATGTTATATAATTGTCGCAAAATTTAGTGAAACACTTTTTGAGCATAGTTTTCAATTACAAAAATTCTGATGGCTTACGCAGAATTTTCTAGGTAAACCTTAAGGTTTCCCACCGTCGGCATACACCCTAAATGTAAATTTTAACACATAAGATATTTACGAAATTTGTATTTTCAAGTGGCCTGCTCCAAAATTGCCTTAGTTGCCGTTTTGTACCGAAATTGCCTCATTATTGCTTTAAAAACGAAATATAAATTGCTTTGATACAAATTCGATATTTTATCGAACATCTATCTCTTTACACGATTTAGGGACATACATAAAACTCATTTAGTTTAATTCCCACCACAGAAGTTCGCGCCTTTGTAATGTTGGTACTGTTAATGACCTTAAGGCATAAAGCGTATCTGATCACGATAGCACAAAACGCCTTCGTCCGCCTGGATGTCACGTGACATCAGCAGTGCTCGCAGACACGATCAAAGCCGGTATCCCCTACAAAGGTGTCAGGACGTATGTACGAAATTTCGTCAAAATTTATGGTGTGGTTCAAAAGTTAATTGGCGACGTAGGCTGTCATTACGATACCTGAAATCTGTTTTTTTTTCTTTATAAATGTTGGCACAAAGTTAAGAAAGCAACTTAACTTTCATAGCTAACATCAGCATCGTCACGCGAAGAATCAGCCGTCAGTATTGGGCCTATTGCTACCCTGAAAGCCATGGCTCCAGTATAATATTCCAGTATTGGAACTGTTGTCCTTAATCCTAATTCCTACTATCGTGCCATTTAGTTTCTTATTGACTTCTTTTTGAAGGGCCCCGCAGCAGAAGCTACAGACGCACCACAGGCTTGAGGCTTATTGTGCAACCCTGTAATGAAGAAGATTCGTTTTTTCGTTTTTACTTGTAATGGAGCACCAGTTGTATGAAACTGACAGGGAAAAACGAAGTACTCGGGGAAAAACCTGTCCCAGTGCCACTTTGTCCACTACAAATCCCACATGGACTGACCCGGGATCGAACCAGGGCCTCCGCGGTGACAGGCCGGCGACTAACCGCCTGAGCCATGGCACGGGCAATTGAGTTAGTTACCCATTGATTATTTTAATTCCATTTCTCAAATTACATATAAAGATATACAGGGACATTATTTTATCTAATGCATCCCTTTGTCGCTTCCGTCGTTCCACTGTGCGTGTGGGCTGTCGGGTGAGTGAACTGCGTTAGTGCTAATCGAGCTGGTACGAAACGACAAACGATATATGTCAGATAAAATAATGATCCTGTAGAAAGTCGTATGTCTATTTCGAATGAGATTTGTAATAAGGACAGTCAAGGACTAATGTTTTTCTTATGGTTGCTACATCCTTTTCAGTTACTCAGGAGTCAATCTGCGGTCATCAGCCTGCATTATCGCTCGATACGCTCGTCAAATGGTTGCCCATGCTCCGTATTTAACAACGTTTCCCCCTCTTGACAAGACGGCGCCAAAAGTTCTGCTTTTTATTACCACCAAGTTTAAATGAAATAAATTTATCGCTGAAGCACAACAAAAACCTTGCTTATAAATCTAGTCTAGTCATAATTCTGGTGAGAAATGTTGTGTTTGGGGTTAATGAATCTGAAGTTGAGTCATGTGCATTGATTATAAACGACTTCCAACAGCTGTCAAATCATAGACAAACAAAACCACAACTCACGGCTAGTTACTTTCCTTTAACGTAACCAAAATACTTCACATAAAGTAACTGGCCTTTCGAGGCAGCGTCCTACCATTTACGACTCACTTATTCTGAAATACGTTACCATATTCGCGTCTGTTTCCTTAATTTTGTTGGCAGTTTCTCCATATAAAATGTTTATACAGCCACTACTGGGTTTGTATGGAGAAAGACCCCTTAAAGGGCCGATCCCAGTGGCCGTGCGGTCTAAGGCGTGTGTCTTCGGCCGCTCGCTTACTGGGATCGTGGGTTCGAATCCCACCGGGGGCATGGATGTTTGTGTTTGTTGTATAAGGACGGTAGCATGGAACGTAAAGTGACAAGAAGGACGAAAAAGGATTTAAACAGTACAAAAATGGATCAAAGGGGAAAAACCCCAGTCAAAAAGAAATCCCACCGGGGGCATGGATGTTTGTGTTGTGTTTGTTGTAAGGAAGGTAGCATGGAAAGTAAAGTGACATGAAGGACGAAAAAGGATTTAAACAGTACAAAAATGGATCAAAGGGGAAAAACCCCAGTCAAAAAGAAATCCCACCGGCGCATGGATGTCTGTCTCTTGTGAGTGTTGTGTGTTGTCAGGTAGAGGTCTCTGCGACGGGCTGATCACTCGTCTAGAGGAGTCCTACCGAGTGTGGTGTGTTAATTGTGATCGTGAAGCCTCGAAACGAATGAGGCGGCCTAGGCCCCCAAGAGGCTGTTGTGCCATTGGAAAAGTTACTTCTAAAAGCGTTTTCTCCATGTCGAATTCAAATGACATCGCGTCATGATTCATTTATTCTGGAAGCAAACAGAGGCATTTCTGCACTACAAATACAGACGTAACACTCATACCGCACAGTTTTTCTGCTTTTATATAAGAGAACGTCATAATCATACCTAATTATTATACAGATATCACTCATTCCTTCTGGAATAAGCTGCTGGAATTTCATTCACTATAGATATAACTGTTATATCTTCGTGACTCGGTCGCCCGAGCCTCGTTTTTTAAAACACGGTGAAACAAATGTGTAAGATTTTAAACTCTGAATACCATATCCTGTACCGGCAAGGTGATTATGATAAACGTATCCGACTCAATAATTCTTCGAACCGCTTAACCACAACCCGCGGTAAAATTTAAAGTTGGAATATGTACAAAGAACTGCGCTCAAAATGTAAGAACCTTCATTAAGACAATTTAAACATCCCAATAACCAAATTTTTCAAGCAGTTGACGACAATAAAATTGAGTTTAGGTGTTTTTCTTGCAATAAATAGTCGTTATTGCTCTATACAGCGTGACCAATTTGTTCTTTCTAGAGCTTTATACATTCAAAGAGCTTTAGTTTTTACGGAAATAGCGATCTATGTGCAGTAAATAGTACGAATAAATTATATTTAAACATCTACCATTTTTAAGCTAATTTTAAATACACGACACAATTTCACAATATGCCAACAGCAGCTTGTATAATTACGTGATCACATTTTATTTTTGATCTTCTAATTAGCAGATTTTCAAGAGGCTTCCTTACCAAAATTTTCTGTGCATTCTTTACCTTCCCCATTACGAAGATTTCATATGCCGTGATTTTTTTTTTTTCAAAGTACTAATTTCATTCAAAGAAATAATTTTATTTTTAAGGCCTCTGCTGTAGCGTTATAATGCTATTAATTACCACCTTATACTCTCCGTGTACAGAACCAATGTGCCAGTCAGCATCAGAACTGACTGCTGACTGCTGACATGTTGCTGCATCACGCTGTGTGGTTCAGGGAAGGGGAAGGGGGGGTACTCTTTGTGCAACAGGCGGTTTCACTTTGAATGTAACATTCTGGTTTCTTATTTTTTGTAAAAAACAGAAAAAATAAAAAATGGAACGTGTGGGATATGGGCGGGTACATTTTGAGGATTCAGTAGCCGGCCGGGTGCTTTCAGAAGCTTTCAAAGTGAAACACGGTGATCATTTGACTTGTATCTGGACACTGCAAGGGGCTTATCATGCGACGTTACGTATGGTGTATGGTGAAGTGAAGCTGGCAAGACGCGCCGTAAAACAGACCCGCTAGCAATAAAAATGTACGGGTGTAATTAGAAAATTGTCCGCTGTTTGTATGACACTGAAAATAAGTACTCGTTAGAGCATTTATTTGTTTATGTGCGGTTTATTTAAGGATCATGTCCGTAACTCAGGCTATATCGTGACTTGCCAGCTAGGCGAATTCGGTAGCCGCAGTTTATGAGGCAGCTTAGACCAGTGGTATTCAACGTGGGGTACGCGTACCTCTGGGGGTACGCAAAGACATCTTAGGGAGTACGTAAAATTAAAAAAATATATTATTTAATGATAAACACTGAATAATCAGGGCCAGATTTCGGGTTAGCCACAAGAGACCGGGACGTAAGGACATGCGATTTGGGAGCGCCATTTTTTTTCTCTCTCCTTTATGTAATTCGTATCTGGGCGGCTAGTTTCATTTTATCCCACATAGTGCGTTGGAACGTCACTGAACACTATTGGACGGGACTAACGTTTTGCCTAATACTATTTTCCACTTCTTTTAACCACGCAATGAACCTACCTCAAAATACTGTTGTGGCAACAAACAAACTGACGCACTCCTTCATATTACTTTGTTCTTTGACAATTGCCGCTGCCGTTATTTAATAGCTTGATTCTCCTTTTTCTCATTTAAAATTTATTATTTAATACATTATTTAGGGTGTAATTTATTTAATTTATTTTAGATGTAGATTGTAGGCAATGTGTAACTTGAATTATGTACCTACAAATTCAGTTTTTTTACCAACAAAATGTACACACAAAAAACCACTCTTTTATAGTTTTATTAGTATAGATTTATACCCCTACAGGTGTTTCAGTCCTTGGACCATCTTCAGGGGGTTAATAAGCTACTACACTTCAACTTGCATGCTAGAAGGGCCAAATGGGCACATTTGCCTCAATAATAAGTTTTAAAAACATCTGAGTTTGTACAATTTATAAAACTGTAAAACTTATAATTTTCTATAAGTTAAAGTCACGATTTAAATGTTTAAATTATTTAAAACAACGGTGTTGGTTATTTGTGCAAGAATAGTGGTATTGTTTTTGTTGTCAATTGTAAGCGTGTTGTTTTGCGTGTTGTCGTATGGAGTGGTGTGGGCTGCACACAGGGCTGCAGGGCAAGGTTGATAGACTAAGTGAAATTGGAAGACGCTATGGAATGGAAATGAATATGGAAAAAGCTAAGGTAATGAGAATCTCAAGGCAAACAGCCCCAATGAAAATTATGATAGATCAAAAACAATTGGAGAATGTGGAATATTGCAATTATTTGGGTAGCATGATAACAAATGATGCAAGGTTACACGTGAAATTAAATACAGAATTGCCATGGCTAAAGCAGCATTCAACAAAAGAAGACTCTTTTCACCAGCAAACTGGACTTAAATTTAAGTAAGAAACTAGTAAAGTGCTACATTTGGAGCATAGCTTTGTGTGGTGTCTGAAACGTGGACACTTGGGAAAGTAGATCAGAAGTATCTGGAAAGTTTTGAAATGTGGTGCTGGAGAAGAATGGAGAAGATCAGTTGGACTGATCGTGTGAGAAATGAAGAAGTATTACACAGAGTGAAGGAGGAGAGGAATATCGTACATACAATAAAAAGAAGAAAGGCTAACTGGATTGGTCACATCTTGCGTAGAAACTGCCTTCTGAAACATGTGATTGAAGGAAAGTTAGAGGGAAGGATAGAAATGACGGGAAGACGAGGAAGAAGACGTAAGCAGCTACTGGATGACGTTAAGGAAAAGAGAAGATACTGGAAATTGAAAGAGGAAGCACTAGATCGTACCCTGTGGAGAAGTCGCTTTGGAAGAGGCTACAGAATGAATCAAATTCATTAAACAGAGCAGCGACTGTCATGTAATTACACAGCTCAGGGGTTCTTGTCTTACGCAGAAGTTTGATCCAAATTCTTACGTCGTATCTCCACATGATCAGTCTCTTAAAACACACATTTATTCTATACATCCCGTTGTGATAATATATAAACTATATTAAAAATAACCCATCAATTTACAAGTAAAACGTATTCTCAGTACTTATTCTTTACAACGTGTTTCGGCCAGGTTGGCCATCTTTAGATTATACCTGAAGATTACCTGAAGATTGCCAAGACGGCCGAAATATGTTGTAATGAATAGTAATTTTTTTTTTAATCTAATAGCGCAACAGCCCCTAATGGGCCTGGGCCTCCTCGTTGTCGGGGTTTCACGATCAAAATACTGACAATACATTTTAGTTGTCAAATGACTTGTTATATTTAATACAGTTTCTTAAAATGGAGCTTCGTTTAGCTTCACACGGTTTCTTGGAAATTACAGTTCAAGCAAAATCTGTAATGAAAGACAACCGCACAAAATATGAATTATGGTTTCATTGTTGTCTTTATAATATTGTTAATAGAAAAATAGCCCAAATCACATCTTCAAACTTTGCATTCAATTATTGCCATTATAGCACTAAGAAGGACACGCAGTGATTAACCTTGTTCAAAACTGGAACAGAATGATAGCATGTTATTCAAGCAGGGATAAAAGTCAGTCCGGATTGAAAGTATGGCAGATTTCAATAATGATGCAAATGTAAATCAGCGGTCTATATGATATAGGGTGGTTAAAAATAAACGATGCGAGAATGGTACCGTGTTGTTTGCACAAAAATAACAAGACAGGCAATGTACGTATAACGTAATATTGAAGGGCGTTCGCGTAACCATTGTTACAATGGAAATGCAATAAGTATTACATATTCTGAGTGTCGTGTCTGTAACCTTAGTTATCCAGCATGCAAAGCGCATGCGCCGTATTATATTGTCATCTGTGGCCTGTCTGGCTGTACCATAATTTTATACATTATCTCACACAAGGCACGATTTTTGGAGAAAAGTTATGGAACATAAAATGTGTGTTTTGATTTTCTGTACAAATTTTGTCTGAAACATTTGTCATTCCAAGAAGAATTCAGCGAGATATTATCATAAATGCACATAGGTCTTTATGTAAAGTACCTGTTATGCTTGTCAGATTTTAATGAAACTTGAATTTGCTCGACATATTTTCGAAAAATAGTCAAATATCAAATTTCATGAAAATCCGTCCAGTGGGAGCCGAGTTGTTCCATGCGGACAGACGGACAGACAAACATGACGAAGCTAATAGTCGCTTTTCGCAGTTTTGCGAATGCGCCTATAAAAAAATTGGTCTTTAGACACGTTTATTTTTGAGCTACAGCCAAGTTCTTAGCCTCTTCTATACTTTGCTTTTAAGTAGGCCACGGTGACGTTTCTAACCCTTCCCCCTAAGTCATACATAGTCTTCTATGTTCTTTCAATGTTATATAAGTTGTGAAGTTTAAAAGCACTGTTAAATAAGCTAATGCACGATAATTATAAAGTCATTGTAGTTTAATGATTTGATTAAAATCGTAAAAAATATTTGTCTTAAAATATTCCTAAAACTGACGTCTCTAATAATTTCTGCTTAAACAATTCAAATTATAGAGTATTGCTTACGTTTGTCTCCCTTAAGGTAAGTGTCTAATTATACAGGACGTTTCTTATCCCTTCCGTGTCAAGACACTTGTTTAAATCACGTCAAGCGCCCACTGGTTTACGTCACATTGCAAATATTTTTGTAATTTACGCAGCAGAGGGTGACAATGCAAATCTGCCAAAGTCATATTGCGCGCTCGAAAATTGCGATATATTTGGTTACTAGAAATAGTATTGCCTTCGTCGCATCGGTCTCTCAAGGAGCTGATTTCGATCCGTCTTTGCGCGTATCTTAAAGTTTGTCCCTGTTGTAACTTGCCTGCCTGTCTCCTCTTTAACCTTAATTTGGACAGTGGCGTTTCAACATTTTTTTCAACATTACATGTTATAACCGAACTTTGCTGGTTATATTTTTTTGTAAATTAATATACATCAATTTACAAGAAGTATTCTTTTCAAAGGTTTTAACTTTATTTCCATTATAACAATATAAACGTTAGCACAATACCATCCGTCCAGTCCATTCCTTTACTGAACGCCAACTGACGCGGGACACCTGGTCCCTTGTCCTTCCTGCTATATTTAGAAGAGTGGAGAGGGAGAGCCGAACTGCTCCAACAATACTAGTATATAAATGCTCCAATAATGTTCGGCTACAATGTGAATCTCTTAGAATGATCGAAAAGTTTGTACAGTACCAAAACTGTGCTTTATATATCCGATACATGCTTGTTCTACTTGTAGCTTTACGTTTGTGAATTATGGTCTAGCTCACAGATTTTAAATTCCAAAATTCTGGATTTATCTTTGACCTTCTTCTTCATATGCCTTATAGTCTACTGATATTTTGCAGTAAGAATTATTTGGTATTGCTTTCTCCGGTATTAAGTTGTGCCCTAATAGAATGGCTTCACTCGATTCTGTCAGCGTTACAATGTCATTAATTTATCTGACAACTCTCATCGACTATTTACTCAGAAATTTTTTTTTGCATGACGGCAGGCAGCGAAGCGCTTGCCGGCATTCCAATTTGCCGTGAGTCAGGGTCCACTTTTTCTAATTCAATATTCTGCAGATATTACCATTTTTTAAACTCGCCATATTTAAATAAGGGGTGGGAATTTTTCCGAGGTTGGCAGCCATGCATACATTAAAAAATCGTTTGTTTATTGTACCCTGAAGTTCTACAGGTCTTGTGAATTCAACGAGTCAACAGGAAGTGACTAGCGACTCTGCCTGTATTGATTATGCAACTGTAATATCGACGGTTTGTCGCATGTAACAGTTCATGTTTTGACTTTAAGGACTTCGCAAAGCAAAACAAACAGCTTGTTAAATCATTTTGTAAACCAGTTCGTAAATAAAAAGTCTTGCTGTTTGTGATATTGAAATGTTTTGAAGGTTTTATGATGAAATGATTCAGGTCTAGCTGGCAGCAAAAAGGTAACCAAACTCCGTGGTTCTTGATTTTGTTCTTGGCTGCGTAAGATTAATTGAATTTATGTGCTGCTTGGTGAAAAATACGTAACCTCACATGGTTAAAGTATTTTGAAAGATTTATTTTGTATTAATTTTACTTTTACAAGAATTTTAAATGTTACAACTATAGTTTAACGACTGCAGATGTAATCAATGTACCATTTTCTTAGTTAAGTCTGGATCGGTTTCAAAACTCGGCCTGTTGGTACACGATTTATGGTTATTGAAACAGTATAGGTTTTATATTTTCATTTTTGGATCCTTATCAAAAATAAGACAAAGCGGGCTAACAAGCTGAGGTACTTACAGCTGGACTTAATCGTTCCGCCTTTAATTACGTGCATTTTGCATGATGCAGTGTCATTTTGGAAACCGTGATAGTTGCTCAGCTGACCATTAAAATCCTTTCTTTACAAAACTTGGAAGTTTCACCACCATATTTACAGAAACCCACTACTGGAGATCCTGTGAAACATACACACACTAACGCGTCCCACAGGACCCATTTTAATATTATTATCCCACCAATAACTGTAACAACCAAAAAGTACCTACAAGATTTTTCCGTCAAAAATTTGTTTTTGAAAAATTACTGTTTTCCGGCATATGACGCCGTGAAATTCGGTAGACAGGTTTTGGAAGTCTCTAATGAGGATTCCTCCGAAAGTTTCATATATACCAAGTACACGGCGTCATATCCCCGAATCCCGTAATCTTGATACCACCATCGTGATAAACATTATTGCCAAATAAAATAATCCAACCAGCAAGGTACACAAATTCGTGGATCATGAGTACAGCTAGTATTTAGATCCTTCCACGTGTTTCGGCACTTTCAGCTATCTTCAGGAATGTCATTCTAGTAAGGCAGAAATACAGGGCGTTTCAAAAAGATGGACCCGATTTAAAATTGCTAAATCTCTGCAACCACGAACCGCCCATGAATGAAACTCTTACCACTTGAAAGGGCGGGGCATAGAGTTTCCAATGACCGCCGCTAGATGCGTAAATGACACATTGCCTCAACGTTGGATAGGTCGCACGGGACCCCAAGACTTGGCGCTACACTCTTGGCCCCCAAGATCCCCAGACATTACACCCTGAGACTTTTTCTTGTGGGGATACGTCAAAGTCCGTGTTTTTGTGCCACCATTAGCGACTGATCTGGATGACCTCAAAAACAGAATCACGGCGGCGGTGACTTCAGTGGAAGAAGACACTCTGAGAAGCGTTTGGGATCGAATTCAAATATCGTCTCGATGTTTTTCGTGCAGCAGGTGGAGGCACATAGATCATTTATGAAATGGTTAGTAAAACTTGACGGCTCACTAAACCGTTCGTAATTTTTTGTGTAATTGTAACATGTTGCCATCGTGAAATATAGTGGTTTGAAATTGGGTCCATCTTTTGAAACACCCTGTATATGAAGAAGTTAAATAATAAAGTATTTGTGATCTACAAATTTTTGTGCCTTCTTTTGCTTCGTACACAGTAAAATGTATTAAAAATTTATTTTCAAATATTCACACATTTCAAATGCTACATAGAACAGACGCAAAACCTAAGTACTCCTAAGTTTTATCCCTGCAGGAAGCAAAGTAACGCTAAACTCTGGTCAGCATCTGTAATGGGAGTAATGACGTAAGTCGACACTTCAGAAAACTCCAGTGAGTGCTGGGCGTAAGCCACGTTATCAACAGGACGCCCCCCTCTCTGGTCTGCTACGTCCATTTTAGAATGATGTAAAATAAAGTGTAGGACTTATAATATTAAATTTGATATTGGTAACGCCCCTAAGAGGGCCGTGTTGTGGCAACGCCATCTGGTATTTTTATCTCGCTGAATAACAGATTTCTGTTACTACTTTATTACGTTTTTTTATTATCGTCTTCCTTTCTCTGCCATTCTAAATCGAACTGTAATTTAGTGCTTCTTAGTGGCGCTGTTTTTAACCAAGATATATTAACCCTTTAAAGACGAAGCGTAAACTGTTTAATTTAAAGACCCAGTTCGTACCGCGCAGTAAACACTTTTTATCTCGATTAAAAAAAAACAAATCAATTTATTTTATGTAAGGCAAAAGTCTGTGTTTGTTGTAATATAAATACAAAACACAAAATACAGTGTGGGCAGAATGTAGAATTTTGAATGTTAAAACTGTTGATGTATCGAGTAACCGTTAGGCTAGAGGCCGTGCCATGGCTCAGGCGGTTAGTCGCCGACCTCCCACCGCGGAGGCCCGGGTTCGATCCCGGGTCAGTCCATGTGGGATTTGTGGTGGACAAAGTGGCACTGGGACATGTTTTTCCCCGAGTACTTCGGTTTTCCCCTGTCAATTTCATTCCACCGGTGCTCCATTACTTGTAAAAATAAAAAAAACTGATCATCTTTCTCCTCATCTAATCACAAGGTTGCACAATAAGCCTTAAGGCTGCGGTGCGTCCGTGGCTTCTGCTGCGGGGCCCTTCTCCACAAACCGTTAGGCTTTAATAGGTTAAATTTTACAGAGTATAAAAATTGAATGATTATTTTAAATTGACTTAACTTTCTCTAAAAGTGTAATAAGGACATATTCCTAGACATTAGCGTCACCTACGCTTATATGACGCCACCGTTAGCGTGGTTATGATGTAACAGAACAGCATTAATAGACTGACAGGTACAGATTACTTCAAAATGCAACATGAAAAAAAACGCAAGTACAGTAAAAATTTGGTTAACCGTGCCCAATCGTCACATACATTGAAACTGGTGTGGTATGCTTTTACAATACATTTATTGTACTAAATATTTGTAATAAGTATTGTTTTTATTTGCCGATCCCAGTGGCCGCGCGGTCTAAGGCGTGGGTCTGCGGCCGCTCGATTACTGGGAATTGTGGGTTCGTATCCCGCCGGGGCATGGATGTCTGTCTGTTGTGAGTGTTGTGTGTTGTCAGGTAGAGGTCTCTGCGACGGGCTGATCACTCGTCCAGAGGAGTCCTACCGAGTGTGCTGTGTCTGATTGTGATCGTGAAGCCTCGAAAAACGAGGCGGCCTAGGCCCCCAAGGGGCTATCGAGCCATTGAAAAAAAATATATTTTTTTATTTACTTTTCTGTAGAATACATTGTAAGATAGGAAAAAGTTTAAAATATTTAATACACTTAATATAATATGAAAGAATTTCTGTAAGAATAAGATTTCACGCCGAGATTAAGCCATGTAATAACAATAAATTACTCGTTTTACATAATTTTATACAGAGTGATGATGCTCCATTAAGGCCGAAACATGTAGCATATTAAAAACAATATATTGTTCTTCAAGAAATTGTAACTTTCTTGAAATTGTTTTTAGCTTATTAAATTCTTCATGTTAGTAAGTGAACATTGCTTGGTTAATTTTAGAATGACAGACGTGAAAACTTCCATCGACACGAAAACATTCAAACCACCGTAAAGTCATTATCAGTTCTACAGGTTTACATTACTTTTTTACATAATAAATTACCCATAATGCTGTACGGTCTTCGTTGTAAGTCCAATAATGCGTTGCCGTCGACACAAACACCATTCAGTGTTGTCTGACAATCGTACGGCTTTTCACGGTTATTTGTGGGGTACTTTGTGACAAACAGCGGCCCTATCCATCACAGCTCGAATAAGAAACAAACTTATTCTGAGAAATGGGTAACAATTTTATACGTATTAGAGACATCTGCTTTATTTTGTGTGTCCTCAAAGACTTCAAGAATCTGCCCTAACGTACAGAGTCACACGACTCTATATAAAATCATGTTGATAATGAATTGATTGATTAATGATTGATTTAACAGTGTGAACAGTATCTCACTTTAATATCTCACTTTGTATAAGATCGACAGTTTGGATTGTTGGTGGACAAACGAAGTGCAACAGACGTGGAAAATCATTTTCTCATTTGTGTCAGTCGACTTAAATGCTTTAATTTAAATGTAATAGGCATTATTGATTTCAGGCTTCCGCCGCGATGTTGATAACATCTGCGCTCTTCTGGGGTATTACGCGGCGTGGAGTGGTAATCCTTTACCGACGTTTCGGGACAACGTATCGGTCCCATCTTCAAGGGTCAAGAAGTCTCCGATCTTCAAGGGTCAAAAGTCTTGTTGGACTTCTTGAGCCTTGAAGATGGGACCGATATGTTGTCCCGAAACGTCGGTGGATTAGTATCCCAGAAGAGGGCAGATTTCAAGGGCATTGTTGGTTTAAAAAAAATATATTTGTATTGAAGTTAAATATAGTTATCTTCTCACGTTCTTGTGGCGATGGATTCTAGCTCATTAATATCAATAATTTCTATTATATATCTTTATATATCTTTATATATCTTTATATATCTTATATATCTTTATATATTTTTATATATCTTATATATCTTTATATATCATATATCTTTATATATCTTTATATATCTTATATATCTTTATATATTTTTATATATCTTATATATCTTTATATATCATATATCTTTATATATCTTTATATATCTTATATATCTTTATTATCTGCTACGTTGTAGGCCCTAACGGAACCAAAAGAAAACTCCCCTTTCCATTGTGCCCATATATCCAACAAATCCGAGATGAGAAATTACACCTCGACTGATTAGTAAGTTATTTAACGACATTTATTCAGCTTCGGATTTCAGAAGAGATGATAAGAATTGGTAATGAATGTTAAGTGAAAAATTTTTCTATCCCTGTACACGTTATAAAGACGTGGAGAGGAGGTATAGCTCCACTCATTCTTGACATTGGCACTAGTTGGAGATAAGTGGATAACTTCATGCCCCAGCCGCTTTACCTAAAGGGAAATATAACCATTGAATATGGGGTTGCCTGGTTCACAGAGAAGGTGTCGATTTTTTGGGGAACAGATGATATTCTTACCACCTTCCGGGAATCGAACCACGATTCTCCGGTCGTTCAGACCGTAGCCTAGTCATTCTGCTCACTATGTTATCGCGGTTCCCATAAATGGTAAGTAGATGTGGATTTGCAAGGTGTTTTTCTTTAATTGGGGGCACGCGGTGGCGCAGTTGGTTGAGGCACTGCGCTACAAGCCGGAAGGTCGCGGGTTCGATTCCCGATGGTGTCATGGAATTTTTCATTGACATAATCCTTCGGTCGCACTATGGCCCTGGGGTCGACTCAGCCTCTAACAGAAATGAGTACCAGGAATATTTCCTGGGGGTAAAGGCGGCCGGTGCGTAGGGCTGACAACCTTACCACCTTCATGTGCCGATTGTCTAAAATCTGTGAGCCTCAACCTCCTGGAACCCTAAGGGCCTGTATATGGGGTTGCTTTAGCTTTACCTATACATTTTTTTAAAATTACAAGATATTACTAGATTTTCCTGGGAAAAATAAAGAACGCCACAAAAATGGTTAAAGTCAGAGTATCCTGTAATACGTCCGACATTTTCCACACACAAATGTTTACAGTTACCGCTGACATAAACTGCTTCACGGTTTATTCCGTAACACATCTTCCACAGTGCCACCGTTGCTGTTACAATGAGATGGACACACTTTCCTTCTGCAGGTCCAATTTTCTCTTCAATAATCATTCATTCTGTAAAACATATACACGTTCTGTTGACCCTTCCGTGTGTCATCCTTGTTACAATCCCCACAGTTTGTTAACCGCTGACACATAACATTCCACACAACTGAACTTAATTCTTCGAATCATTAAACACGTGATTCTGTTAATGAATGACTCTTCCTGTGTGCATTCGTGTATAGATATCCATAAAAGGACTCGAGGATGACGGGTTTGGTATAAAATACGGAGCAAAATTTCAGTAAATTAATTTATAAACTCAAATGTAATTTAACGCGATAAAACATCTAAATTGCTTCTGCGAGTACAGAAGCTATAAGAGTTAATTACCTCTGAGGGCCATTGACGTTTGTATATAGAAGTCTCAGCATAAAATTTTATTCCTCCGATTTTATAAGGAGATAAATTTTGAGACACTGTGTACTGCAAAGTATCGTTTGTAATTTATTGAGTTTATATGGGCGGATACCGGGGGGGGGGGGGGGGGGGGTTTGGACGTAGGATAAACAGCTGTGTTGTAAGAACAAGTTTGGGGTTAGGTTTAAACTTAAAGTGGAACCTCGAACTTCGAACACAATCCGTTCCAGGAGACGGTTCGACTTTCAAGTTGTTCGACTTTCGAGTTAAATTTCCCCATAAGAAATAATGTAAATTGAATTAATCCGTTCCAGACCCCCAAAATTTACCCAATATAAAACATTTTAAGTGCCTTTTTCAAAAGATCATAACGATAAAACAAGTATATTTAATTTCAATAATTGAAAATTTTTATTTATAATAGTACATACATAAAAAATATTGTATAATAATCAATCAATAATAATAGTAGGAGGGATATTACTGTTCACTGCAAGGTGAATTACCCTTCTTTCATCTGGACCAAGCAGAGAGAAGGCGACCACGTGACGACCACATGATTCTTTGTTCGACTTTCGAGTTTTTGTTCGAGTTTCAAAACCGGATTTTTCCTCAAATTTTTTGTTCGAGTTTCAAGTTTTTCGAACATCAAACCGTTCGAAGTTCGAGGGTCCACTGTATTTGCTTGAAGATAAAATACGTCACGTTAACTTATGTCTTGTGATTGGTGTTAACATCGTCTTTGAAGTTCTGTAACGTGGAACTGTCGACATATTTTTGCTAGAGCAAGAAATACGAAGAAAATATTAATGAACCCTTACAATCGTCTTAAGATATCCATTGTAAGAGCTGTAGAGTGTTAAAAAAAAACTGATTTTTAATTTTTTTTTCTGTGTCCACGTCAGTGGTTCGTGGCCAAATTTTTAAAAAATCATAAACATATTCCGCGACGGTATAACTTGCATTAATTCACGCCAACTGACTAATTATAAACATGCTCGATGGAATTCCTTTCACAGTCACGAAGTCCCGGTCCCACAACACCAGCCAAAATTAATCAGTGAACTTACAGCAGGGACGAAAATAATTTGTCTCAAGTCCGGAGAAAGCTTCTCCAAAAACAAGTGGAGATAATACTAAAAAAAAAAAAAAAAATAGACGATATTCGCACCACAAATTACTGCTTTATGCACTTCGCAATCTGTAGTCTACATTTATTTCAGGCTTGCGCCGCGATGTTGATAAAACCTGTGGTCTTTTGGGTTATTACACGGCGTCGTGTGGTAATTATTTACCGACTTTTCGGGACAACGTATAGGTCCCATCCTCACGGGTCAAGATTCCAAGTAGGAAAACTTCTTTCCTACTTGTAATCTTGACCCGTGAGGATGAGACCGATACGTTGTCCCGAAACGTCGGTAAATAATTAACACACGACGCCGTGTAGTAATCTACATAGTTCCTAAGTTAGGCTACGCTCACATTTTTCAGACACAAGCAACTCTTTTGAATTCCTCACCAGACATTATTGCGGTAGCTACATCAAGGAAGCTAAGGTGAGCGGGACGTATTGTGTGCGTGGAAAAGACGAAAGTTTTACAGGGGGTTAGTAAAAGGTAAAGGTAAAGGTCGCCCTAGAACAGGCCATGAAGGCCCAAAGAGGGATTACAGGTATAGCTCTACTCTTTCTTTAACTTCGGCGCTAGATGGGGAGTGTGTGGTCAACGCCACTCCCGGCCGCTTTACCCCCGGGAATGACCCGGTACGCATTATATAAGAGGCTGGTTAGGCCCCATGACCGGTCTGGACAGGTGCTGAAAATTTCGCCCCCACCGGGATTCGATCCCGGAGCGTCCAGCTCGTAACGAGTCGCTATAACGACTGAGCTATCCCGGCCCACTTAACAGGGGGTTGTGGCTGTAAAATTTAAAGGTAAGAAGGTTTTTAAGACCTAGTTGTAGATGGGATGACAATGTTACATAGGTTGTACAGGTTCGTCATATTAAATTAATTTTTCACACCAACTGATGCACTATGCCAGCACTTCCACAATCAACTGTCTACAAACTTTTACAACTCCTGTACAATTTTTAACAAAGATTTTAACTTATAAAACATAAGTTTTAAAGTGCTGTTGGACTCTTCAAAAATTATGTGACTGAAGCGACAGTAGCTTTCAAAAAAAAAACCCCCTGACGATGATCCGAGAATCGAAACACGTGTAAAGGTATAATTTTAACAATTTTAATAAAGCTACAATAAAAAGTGGTTTTAGTTGTGCATCAGTTGGTGTGAAAAATTAATTTAATAGACGTATATATGTCTGCCTCAGGAGAGGGGCAATTGGCGGACTGCTGTGAACATGGTAAGGAATGATGATTAAAATACATCAAGCAACTTATGAGCTTAATAAAACACATTCAGAAACAAGTATAAAATTCCTACATGTTTCGGCACCGGGGTGCCATCATCAGGGAGTTATTCAGAACATAGGAGAAACAAGACCAACAGCTAATCTAGATACTATGTCTGCTTCTTAAAATTATTAGAATATTAATATTCCAAAATATACAAAGTTAATAATAATAATAATAAAATTACAATGTTGTAAATTTAAAATTTTTAACTTTTCTATTTTTAGTGAGCTGTTCCAGTTAGAAGTTTCCATACAGATTGTAAACAACTGGAAACATCTACCTGGAACAGCTCACTTTAAGAATTTAAAATTTTTAAATTTACAAGATTGTGATTTTATGATTATTAAATTGGTATGTTTTAGAATTTCAATATTTTAGTCATTTTAAGGAAACAATACCTAGATTAAGTGTGGGCTTTGTATTACTTTGTTCTGAATAACTCCCTGATGATGGCACCCCGGTGTCGAAACATGTAGAAATTTTATAATTACTTCTAAATATATTTTATTAAATTTATAATTGGGTTTATGTATTAATTTTAAGAATATGCGCGGTATGAATAGCATAAAAAAGACAATTTGGAATCTTCGGCTTCCATAAAACGAGAGCGATGTTTTGACTAGCTGGGAAACTGTTAGCTTCTCAAAAAGGACCCTGCTGCATGGAGTTAGTTGGTTTTTTTCTGGAACTAATTTTAATAAGTCGCGAGCCGTTTTCATCTTCCGGGCCCTAAGTTTAATACCACCTGTACTAAATAAAATTACACGCCATAACGGAATTAAATCCCAATTTATTAAACTTTTAAATGTCGCGTGAACACCCAGTGGTTATGACGTATTTATTGCTGCTCGAAGCAGCGAATGTTAATAATGTGAGGCACTTTTACAAATTTACAGTGGCTTTTCTGCGTTCTTAAAATTAACTCTCTCTCTCTCTCTCTCTCTCTCTCTCTACCTGACCCGTTATTTTGAAACTAAATCTGCCACTCATTTTGCTAACACGCGCAGTACCGACGTGCTAACCTGTCACGAATAATTACACGAAAATAAGAAAGCTAGGTTTATCCTTGCGATAAGTCAGACCTACACCACAAAGCCTGGTTTCTAGATAGAAGTCTGCTACAATAAAAGTCATTCAGTCAGCTGTCATATATTTTACGTCTTCTAGACCTAAGTTACAATGGAAACAAATTTTGAACTTTAGTCAAGATTTCTAATTTATAAAACCAACATAAGCACATGTAGTGTACATAACACCACATTTTTTGTGTTTACTCCTACATGTTTCGGCGCAACTCCGCCATCTTCAGGCAGTTTATACACCAATATTTAAAATTCACTGACGTATAGTACATTACAATAGTAATACATATTACATCGCAGTAATTTATGCAGCTAAATTCAAAAGTGTAATATCTCGTGAAATGTAGTTTAAATTCTATACGTTTGGTACAATACATTACAATAATTATACATATTATATCGTAGTGATAAATACGTACTCTTATTGTAATGTATTTACTCTAGTGAGTTATACACTTTGATGTATAGACTCCCTGAAAATGGAGGAGTTTCGCCGAAACGTGTAGCAGTAAACAAAGAACATTATTGTTGGTTATATTAGATTGCATATGTTAGTTTTATGCTGAGAAATTCAGTCACAATACACGGAATTTATGACGTTTAAAAATGCGATCAAGATGCGTACGTAATCTAGGGTAATGGCAATCCCATAGAAATAGTATTTCTGTGTTTTCAAACTCACAGAATAACAACACTGTTTTCTTTACGAATTTAAAAAAATTACCTAATTTGGTGACTCCATCTGGCCTTCTGTTTGTGACGTCATATCAGCTACTAAATTCTTTGTCGTATTTTCATTAAATTCGATAAAGAAGTTGTTTAAAAAATTTTGACGAGTAGAAGAGAGTTTCACGAACATCGGCTAAGCGCCATCTTACTATACTTAAGTAAAGACGTCTTTGTTAAGTGCGTGTACTGCGTCACAAATTTTTATCTTATACTGCATATCTGTTCTCTAGTTTTTTTCTCCTCACTGGTATTCTTGCGTTACGTAAAAACACAATTCAGCAATGCGCATTCCGATCCGGGAGGGGACGCTGGGTAAGTGGCTTCCGACGTTTCGAAAAAAACATTTTCACTCATCTTCATGGCCACTGACCCTATAAAATAAAGGCAGTACCTTCCTTCGAAACGTCGGGAAGCACTTAAGCAGCGACTCCGTGTCAACATCGCAGAAGACCGAAATCCGCAATTACAGCTCTGTGAAAACCTCAAAACTCGAACACACAAACGTTACTTAAAGGTTTAAATAATGTCCAATCACAAACACAAAAATAAATAAACTGTGTTTAAATAAATTGTCATTACGATCTACAATTTTATTGCAGTATTTAGTATTAAGTACAATGTTTTAGGCCGTCATGGTGATCTTCAGGTAACATAAAAAATAAAAAATTTGCATTTTTTTGCATTACATGAAGATGGTCAAACAGGCTGAAACTTGTAACGAATACTAATTACTGACAATAAAATAATTTTCTTGTGATTAACGGTTTATTTTAATACATTTTATGTGTCATCAAAACGGGATATACACAATAAAGTGTATCTACATAAATATTGTATATTCCTTTCCAGTTTTTCACATTCAAAGTCCTACAAAGATTAAGAATCCTAATATTATCAGTCTAGGTTATGCTGGTCCAGTGACGTTTATTCTCGGCTTACTACACAGAAGCCACCGCGTACGTTTTAATCGTTCTTTGGATTATAAAAGCGCCAACTGAACAACACATTCTGTTGTTGTTAACGTTTTTAATCCGTTTTATTTGGATATAAAACCGCATATGACACAATAAATTCTGTTGTTAACGTTTTTAATCCGTTTTCCTTTGATTATAAACCGCCACTTACACAACACATTCTGTCGTGTTAACGTTTTAATCCGTTTATTTGTATATAAAGACGCCACTGACACAACACATTCTGTTGTGTTAACGTTTTAATCCGTTCCTTTGGATATAAAACCGCCACTGACGCAACACATTCTGTTGTGTTAACGTTTTAATCCGTTTATTGGATATAAAACCGCCATTGACACAACACATTATGTTGTGTTAACGTTTTAATCCGTTCTTTGGATATAAAACGCCACTTACACAACACATTCTGTTGTGTTAACGTTTTAATCCGTTTATTTGGATATAAAGCCGCCACTGACACAACATATTCTGTTGTGTTAACGTTTTAATCCGTTCCTTTGGATATAAAACCGCCACTGACGCAACACATTCTGTTGTGTTAACGTTTTAATCCGTTCCTTTAGATATAAAACCGCCACTGACAGAACACATTCTGTTGTGTTAACGTTTTAATCCGTTCCTTTAGATATAAAACCGCCACTGACACAACACATTCTGTTGTGTTAACGTTTTAATCCGTTCTTTTTTATATAAAACCGCCACTGACACAACACATTCTGTAAAGGAAAGTAAAAACGAGGGCGATATTAATTACTGCGACTTTCTAAGCGTAAAGCACGCAGTTCGGTCCCACATTAGCTTTCTTTTGCATTCAACGCAGCCAGTGAATAATCAGATTTACAGGTTAGACTGACTTATAACGGAAAACCTGAGCCGAAAAGTGAGAGTAATGCCGAGAACGAAGTAATATTCTCTAAGGTCACTGCTATGCTCCGTTGCTGAAAGTAGCTTTACTCTGGCTCTAAACCCTTTCGTGAAGCTGTCACATTAATGGTACGTCCATCAGCATCTATGGTACGTCCATCAGCATCTATCACATAGACTAACTTACTTATACACAATTACAACACATTTCGGCGTTAGAGATTGCTTTCAGTTTGGTGTGTATAACACAGGTACCTATTTTTCCTATTGACAACCAATTGTCTTCTGAAATCTGTGGTCTTCTGGGTTATTACACGGCGTCGTGTGGTAATTATTTACCGACGTTTCGGGACAACGTATCGGTCCCACCCTCGCGGGTCAAGATTCCGAGTAAGATAGAAAGCCTGTAACATAAGTTCTGGTCTTTGTCCATCGTCCGGATAAAATATAAAATACAGAATCATGACGTTTCGGAAGCTGGTTCTTTTTCCGTCTTTAGATGATGGGAGGGGAGACACCTAATCAGATGGTCCCTTAGACCGAGCTAATTTCAATCACTCAATCAATCGTCCAGTGATTGAGATTAGCTCGGTCTCAAGGATCCATCTGTGTAGTTGTCTCCCCTCCCTTCACCTGAGACAGAAGAAGAACCAGCTTCCGAAACGTCGTGTATATTTTATATTTTATCCGGACGATGAACAGAGTCCAGAAGACAATTGGTTCTCAATGGTATATAAAATCGTCAGAAACATTTAGAATTAACTCTTTTTCCGAGCTACTTAGTCCTTCGACTTTACATTTCGCTATACAGAGGTCACGGACAGCAGTCCTACAGTTAGATCCCCTCCACACCGTCACATTGTAGTTCCCGCTTCCCCCTCCACTTGTCCATCCAATGTGGTCACTCTTGATAATCACGTGACACCCTCTGTAGCGACAAGCTTCTTGCGCTGGTTTGTAAAAACCACAGGACACGGGATGGGACAACCGCAGTCGAATGGTAACAAATATTGACAAAGATATCGTCATCCATGAGACTCCTTTGTGCGACCTAAGTATAACTTCTTTCTTGGATCCAATATAGAAGTTACGACAAATGTTATTACAGTTTCTTTCTTAATTTTTTTATTATTATTATTATTATTATTACATGGTGAAGGGCCCCGCAGCAGGTGCTACGGACGCACCGCAGCCTTAAGTCTTTTTGTGCAACCCTATGATGAAGATGAGCAGTTTTTTTTACCAAGTTTTTACAAGTAATGGAGCACCAATGGAATGAAATTAACAAGGGAAAACCGACAACTCTGAGAAAAACCTGTCCCAGTGTCACTTTGTCTACCATAAATCTCACATGGACTGACCCGGAATCAAACCCGGGCCTCCGCAGTAAGAGACCGGCGACTAACCGCCTGAGCCATGGCACGGCCCTTTATTTACTTGTTACCATCATGTTAACTTCAAACATTACATAATAACATTGTAAAATTATTCATGCCTGCAGTAATCTAAATATGAGACAGTAAGTTCATTATATTCATTGACTTCTTAGTGAATCTAAATTCACTGCTAATGAAGCCAATACACACTTTTTCCTTCTGTCATAACGAAACATTATACCAGGACTATACACTAATATTTATTCGTGCGATATGACTCGGATCATTCCTATTATTAACTCGATCCTAAATCATAGAAATGAAAATCTTTTGACTTAAGTGCTCAGACACTGTTACTCGTATTTCTAGCTCCATCTAACATACGATTTTCTTGGTTATTGGTATTTATTGCTACAATAATACAAAGACTTATGCCGCTCATGGCGGTTTAGAAAAGACTTCCATGCGCGGATGAAAGGCGTGGTCGCAGTGAAGAGAAAAATACTTGGAGATCCTATAATTTACCATTTCCCATTAATAAATTCCCTGTCCTGATCCAGCCAGAAGCTAAATTTCCTAATAAATAAGTGTAACAAAGAGAAATGATGAGAAGGTGGGAAAAAACAGTACAGATATGAATATTTATATAAAGAACTTCCCTCTCCCCCAATCCCAGTGTTGTTAAAGTATCCAAATACAAAAGAAGTGATATATTACGTTCTGTGGTTAAATTAAAGCCTTTAAATTAACTTTACCTTGGAAAGGAATGTGGGACATTATATTCGATTTTTATATTTTTTTCTTACTTGTAAATAAGAAAACTCTAAAATAATCTTAATTTATTACAGAAGTTTCCAGAAGGTTTTAGTAACACCAATTAATAATCGATGGTAATTATAGAGCATAGACAGATTTTAGAAAGAAACCTTTCAGAAAACAAATCAGGTCTGTTATCTTTGTGTTTGTAGTTAGCTTTTATATTCAGGTAGAATGTCATGGAATGTTACGATAGAGAAGAAGGGAGAATATCAGATAAAAGGACAGAGAAGTGGCTTGCAAATGACTTGCTTCTTCAGCTATAGGATTGCTGCCTCTAGTTGCTCATACGGAACTTTACATACTGTAGGAATACATTCAGTGTAACTGTATCATTTAATTAATTTTAATTTTATTTTATTCCAACCAATGCACTAAACTATATAAGTATTTCAGTTCCTGATTTAGACGGTAATTTTTTTTTTACATGGTGAAGGGCCCCGCAGCAGATGCTACGGACGCACCGCAGCCTTAAGCTTTTTGTGCAACCCTATGATGAAGATGAACAGTTTTTTTTTTACCAAGTTTTACAAGTAATGGAGCACCATTAAAATGAAATTGACAGGGGAAAACCGAAGTACTTGGGGAAAAACCTGTCTCAGTGCCACTTTGTCCACCACAAACCCCACATGGACTGAACCGGGATCGAACCCGGGCCTCAGCAGTGGAAGGTCGGCGACTGACCGCCTGAGCCATGGCACGGCCTAGACGGTATTTAATAGCAGCATTCTTTGTGTTTACGCTGTTTTTGATCGTTACCATTTACAGTGACGTGAATGTACAGGGTATACACAAAGAATGGTGCGGTTTCAATAGTGATTCCTATTGAAACCGCACCATTCTTTTGTGTATGCCTGTATTTAGGTGTTAGTTTTTCGATTTTTCATATCTTGTTGTACAAAATGGATGCATTAGATTTATTAAGCTTCTCTTTGACCATCTTGTAGTAGTTTAATAATTTTGCCTGTTGGGCGTTAACGAACTTTATATTATTATTTTATTATTAATTAATTACAAAAATGCAGGTTTATATAATATAAAGTGTATTATTTAGGTTCATTATTTCAAAAAAAGTAGCCGGGGTAGCGTAATAGGTATAGTGACTAGGCTACGGGCTGGAGGGTCCGTGGTTCGAACCCCAGTAAGGGCAAAATATCTTTCTCGTCTCCAAAACATCGATACCGCCTCTTTAGCCCACGAATTATCATATTCAGTAAGTACCGGGTTCTTTACCGAGGGTAAAGAGACCGGGGCGTGAATTAAACCACTCATCTTCATCTAACGTCGAGGTTAAGAATGAGTGGAGATGTAACTCCACTACGCCAGTATGATTTCATGGCGTGGACAGGCAAATAATTGACTTCTATGTTTTTTGTTTCTTATTAAAATTGCTTGTTCACAGCCCGAAACTTGCTAGGTGTGAACATTTTGTTACTTTTACATAAACATAAACCGCATAGACAGAATACAAAGTTTGTTCAAAATTTTGCGAGTTGGATGATTCTGTTGTGTATTTCAATGGATTTTTTTTCGCTGAACGCCGACAAATTCCGAGGCAAATCACAAAAATTTCAAACTGGACGGCTGTAGCCAATCTCGA
This sequence comes from Reticulitermes speratus, assembly GCA_021186555.1. Classification (NCBI taxonomy): domain Eukaryota; kingdom Metazoa; phylum Arthropoda; class Insecta; order Blattodea; family Rhinotermitidae; genus Reticulitermes; species Reticulitermes speratus. The sequence continues at coordinate 4,390,650 of JAJKFL010000002.1, forward strand.
GATTCAAACCCGATACTCTTCTAAATAGAAGCCTAGACGTTACTGTTACACCCCCTGCCTCTTAGGGGCACATAGAATAGGCACAGTCATAATATTGGTTCAGAAAAATACAGAGTGTTTCAAAAAGAGCTTTACAACTTTGAAAGAGTATACAAATTTATACAGAGGACATACACCCTTGGATTTTTTTCTTATGGGGATTCGTTAAAGATCGAGTGTTTGTACCACCTTTGCCTGCAAATGTCGTCGAGCTCCGAACTCGAATTACTGCCGCAGTTGCAGAAGTGACGCTAGAGATGCTACGTAGCTTGTGGCAAGAAATTGACTACAGGTGGGACGTCTGCCGCATTGCCAATGGAAGTCACACTAAACCATAACTATCCGAGGTAAAACTCGGTGTGTTTTGCTACATTATGACAGTTCGAAACGTTGTGTATGTACTCTGTATAATTTGTATACTTTTTCAAAATTGTAAAGCTCTTTTTGAAACACCCTGTATATCAAAATCAAATTACACAACTGTTATATTAGAGTCCGATAATATTTATTATAAACAGGACTATGTCTACATGCTAATCGCAGCGCAGATTCGTATTTAACGACGTTTCGTAATGACCTATCGATCCCATCTTAAATGATCAATCAATCCAAGAAGATTGCCTGGCCATTGAAGATGTGACCGATAAGTTGTACCAAAACGTCAGTAACTAAATACCAATCTACGCTGTGTAACATCCCAGAAGAGCCAAGATCTCATTTACACAGCGGCGGAAGACTGATATCTATTCCAGATAACGTCAGGTTCTTATATCTTAAGTTTAACGCCTGCAAAAGGCTTCAAAATGAAAAGCACTTGTCGAAACATGTAGCCATAGTCCTGTTTGTAACAAATGTTACAGGACGACACTGTAACAGTTATGGAGTTGGTGTTTGATGTATGTGTCTCTACACTAAGCACAGAGGTGTACACCAAACAGACATTAGTGTAATGTGTGTTACTTCGTCAGTCTGTTTTCCATTCATTCTAGTCTGCTCCGTTGCACAATGTAATGCCACGTTAAGTTGCGTAGTAAACACAACAAAATTTAAATTCCTGTCACAGTGAACACTTGAGGCGCTGTCAAGCTTTGGGTCCTTGCCCATACATACTTACCCCTTATTTTGTTCGGTGACTTGTTTTGTGTTTACGCAGATAGAAATTAAATAACGTGAGTTTTTTTTCTAACAAGATTGTTACTTAAATATATACCATTTATGTATGAGTTGAATGTTCAAATGCCTTCCATAGTGTCGTATTTTCGGTGGATATAATTCTCCAAGCCACTACACAGTAATTATCTCCGTTCCTATAACACTGCAGGTATTTATAATGTCTGATCGCTTTCGTTTATTGACATAAATTTTATTTTTCTATGTATCTTTGTAATAACGCTAAAATGCTTTAGAATATAGAAATTTATTTGGAAAGATATAGTCATAAACCAATAACGGTTTTGAAAGGATGTGGAAAGAAGAGTTTGTGGCCTAATTTAAGATAATAAGGCATATGATGGGGCTGAGAAAAATCACGAAAAATCTTATAGTCGGCATATCCGGTAACAGAACCAGGATATAAACCCGGTACCTCCGGAATGTTGAGCGGGAGTGCTAACCTCTCAACTTGAAAGTTCGTTGGCTGACCAGTTAGACTGGATTAAGATAATCTTCAGTAAATTACTGCTTGATATTAGTACGGAGGCTATATACAGGGTCATTATTCTATATGAAAACCGTCTATAGTGACTGTCGGCTGGCTTAACTTATAAAACTTCGCGGTGCAATGAGCAGGTTTTTGTTAGAAGTGCAGAATCTGCGAGCCGAAGCTAACTTATTATTAATTGAACTACATTGAACTACATTGAACTACAGCTCTTGGACCCCAAGTCACGGCAAGGTGTGGCAGCGGCGAGGGCTGCTCTGCCTGCCGTCATGCTAAACGGTCTGAATGAATCAGTGATGCGAGTTGTCAGATAAAATAATGTCCCTATATTAGGCTGTTTTAGATGAAGTTTCTTAAAGTTCGTACACAGTATAAAGAGCAACAGGACATTTAAAGTTCTTACCTGGAAAATGATAGTGTAATCTATTACTTCTACTTGTCTTTAAATTTAGCTTTAAGGGTAAATCGGCCTGGGCGTAAAGCTAACCTCTCACCTCCATGTATTTCCGGGATCAAAGAATTCTGTTAGCTACCTACATGGACCGGGATAGCTCAGTCGGTATAGCGACTCACTACTGGCTGGACGGTCCGGTGATCGAATCCCGGTGGGGGCGAGATTTTCCGCACCCGTCCAGACCGGCCCTGGGGCCCACCTAGCCCTCTATACAATGAGTACCGGGTCTCTTTCCCGGGGGTAAAGCGGCCGGGACGTGGAGTTCACACCCATCCTCATCTAGTTTTTTTTTATGGCTCGACAGCCCTATATGGGCCTGGGCCTCCTCGTTTCGTCGGGTTTCACGATCACACACATTAGACACACCACAGCCGGTAGGACTCCTCTGGACGAGTGATCAGCTCGTCGCAGAGACCTCTACCTGACATCAAACAACACTCACAACAGACAGACATCCATGCCACCGGTGGGATTCGAACCCGCGATCCTAGTAAGCGGCCGAAGACCCACGCCTTAGACCGCACAGCCACTGGGATCGGCTTCCTCATCTAGTACCAGGGTTAAAGAAAGAGTAGCGCTATACCTTTACCCCTCTCTGGGCCTTCATGACCTGTTCTAGGGAGAACTTTACCTTTACCTTTACCCATCCGGTCATTCACATACCTCCGTGTCGTAAGCACGGATAACTTCACTTTACTTCCGAAACTGGAAGGGCTGTGACGTCACACACCTCTCATATTATTTATTTCTCCCCGTGGCAGCACGTGAGGACAGCGGCTTGTAAATTGGCCTAACCAATCATTTTTGCATCACGGTGATATCAGTTTAGACGAACAGGGCTGACTTCAGCTCCAACTCACGCATATTACGTCACACCAATTGCGCCATGTAAACTAAGTATGATATCATTTTAAGAGCTCAGACGAATCAGACGGCCGATTGCGACAGTGCTTTGATTTCTGATGTGAATGCAACTTCTTTTGTTTGACACCACGCCTGGACCGGCTCTGGGCACCACCCAACTTATCAATAGGCGCTGGACACGGAGGGAATATTCTCTGTAGTAAATCAGCTGGAGCCTAAATCTTTCATTCGTCTCCACTACAGTCCGTATTACGAAGGTTTAAAACTTTATCTTCACGCACCCCATACGCCTTAAATACAGGGCATACACAAAAGAATGGTGCGGTTTCAAAAGTGAATAAAAAATATATGTCTCACCTTACACGGGCACAACATACACCGTCAGCGACGGCAACTGTCCAGGTTTCTCATTTGGTAATTACAATCCTTCAATGTGTGCACCCTGGGTCACACGACACACATCCACACGGTAATCAAACTCATCCCAGACCCGGTGTAGCATGTCCGCTGTAATGGCCTGCAGTGCATGCGTTATCCGATCACGAATTTCATGGATGGACGTGGGCAATGGTGGTACATAAACGCTGTCTTTAACGAACCCCCAAAGAAATAAATCGCACGGTGTAAGATCTGGCGAACGGGGTGGCCAAGGGAGAAGGTTCTTGTCTCCATTTGCAGCAGCACGTCCGATCCAGCGCTGTGGAAGAACACGATTGAGAAGCTGGCCCCGCGGCCACGCAGTAAGCATGAGAAGCGAACTGCTGGTAGCGCATGAGAAACTTGGACAGTTGCCGCCGCTGACGATGTATGTTGTGCCCGTGTAATGTGAGACATAAATTTTTTATTCACTTTTGAAAACCGCACCGTTCTTTTGTGTATGCCCTGTATTATGATGACCAGGCAAAAAAGAAACATATATTTACTTTACATGCTATTATATATTGTTTAAAAAACCAACACAATGCACCTCACTTTCACTTGAATATGTATTAATTAACCCCTACATATGTTTCGGTTTTTACGTAAAACCATCCTCAGGGGCGAACAAAACTACGTTATCTGTGGTCTTCTGGGTTATTACACGGCGTCGTGTGGTAATTATTTACCGACGTTTCGGGACAACGTATCGGTCCCATCTTGAAATCTTGATCCTTGAAGATGGTACCGATACGTTGTCCCGAAACTTCGGAAAATAATTACCACACGACGCCGTGTAATAACCCAGAAGACCACAGATAAAGTAGTTTTGTTCCCCCCTGAGGATGGTTTTACGTAAAAACCGAAACATATGTAGGGGTTAATTAATACATATTCAAGTGAAAGTTAAGTGCATTGTGTTGGTTTTTTAAACATTGAATTGTAAAATGTACGGTGAGACTAACATAAAAAAAAATACTATTATATGTTACGCTGACCTATCGCGCTATTAAATAGGCCTATTATGCATTCCTTAGCAACAATAGTTTCCTTGAGGCATGTTAGAAATAGTTTATACGCCTTTTAAGAGAATATAAAACCAAAGTGGGATCAAACCGCGTGGCCTCAGGTTTATCTATCTGTGGAGGCAGACCTCCATCACTGTATCAGCATATCTGACGTGGACCAGAATAAAGCACACTTTCTGATTTTCAGTCAGTCTAATTGCAGTCCCTCACACATCGTGACTTTCTATTTAATGGACATCAGGATATTGAGAAGCGAATCCGGTTTTTCCTCTTCCATTAAAGCAAGCCTTGTCTTTTGTATCAGATTTATTTTATAAATAATTCCATTCCTTTATTCACACCCATCTCGCCTTACAGTTTCCAGTTCTAGTCCTTTCTTATTCTTCAGTTCCGTCCTCTTCTTCTTCAACCTTTATGTCATGTATCTTTATCTTTTGGTTTTTACTTCTCTCTCTCTCTTCAAGCCCACATGTTTATCAACCTCTCCCCATTTCTCAGAAAACCACAAGGGCTTCTTTCAATGTTCGTTTTACTTCTTTTAAAGAAGCAGTCTATGGATCTTTTTCAGTCAGTTTCAGCTGCTCGTACATTGAGGATAAAGCGGCATTATTGTCCGTTCTGTCCGTATGATGAGTGTCCGATTGTCCGTCTGTAGCTTGCCTATTGTGTGAAGGTGTTTCGAGCACGCAGTCTGTTGTCCAGCTCGGCACGAGCTGCCTCCATAGATGCATGAAGATTCTTTGAACACGACTCGAGACTAAACCAAAGAGTTGCCACACCACGTAGTATCTTGAACCACTGTGGTATTATAAATGACCACTTATCAGTGTTACACCGATTAACTCACCTTGAAGCAGTCGCCTTAAGTTGTAAATGTTTTTTATAAAATTTCTACTAAAACGTGTTCTTTTTTTTTATTCCTTTTATTTAACGACTCCATATTTCTTATTTTATTAGAGTACTCTTTCTAAACGGGGGCACGCGGTGGCACAGTTGGTTGAGGCACTGCGCTACAAGCCGGAACGTCGCGGGTTCGATTCCGATGGTGTCACTGGAATTTTTCATTGACATAAACGTTTCGGTCGCACTATGGCCCTGGGGTCGACTCAGCCTCTAACAGAAATGAGTACCAGGAATATTTCCTGGGGGGTAAAGACGGCCGGTGCGTAGGGCTGACAACCTTACCACCTTCATGTGTCGATTGTCTAGAAATCTGGGAGCCTCAACCTCCTGGAACCCTAAGGGCCTGTCCAGGCATGTAAAGGGATTGGTTTACCTTCTACTCTTTCTAAACTGCGTAAGACTGTAGAAAGGGAGAATTATTATGAAGGATGAGGAAGAAAGCAAATTGAGATTCTTTCAGCTACAATTTCCGGAACACTAAGAAACCTGAAGAATGTTTGTAGCTAGAAATGTCGGCGTTTAGGGTGAAGGTCGAACATGGGACATTCCCTATAAAGATAGATGTCTAAGTAAAGGCTACCGGTGAAGTCTGAAGACTTTACTATAACACTGTGTTAAAGGAACGTGATGCCTCCGACGTTTCTGTGAGAAACTTAAATCTGGGACAGATGGTGAATGTTATTTTAATGTCGTTCATTCAGTGCGTTGTTCTCATCGATGTTGTCAATTTATTGAACCAACTAAATGCACACTACTGTTCACATATGAATGTTACATATAGAGCTGCAACATGTTTCGGTGACAATGTACCATCCTCAGGTGGCCAATTTTAAAACCAACTGTCAGTAAACAGTTTGAACCAAATCGCGGCGTTGGTTTTAAGCAGTTTCTCTTTGGCGTTCCTAAAGTTGTTAATCATTGTTCTGATGAAACATAGTCAATTTATTGAACCAATTAATGTACACAACTATTCGCCTATGAATGTTTAAGGATAGAAATGACTGGAAGACGAAGAAGAAGGCGTAAGCAGCTACTGGATGACCTTAAGGAAAAGAGAAGATACAGGAGATTGAAAGAGGAAGCACTAGATCGCACCCTGTGGAGAACTCGCTTTGGAAGAGGCTACAGACCTGTCGTAAGACAGACTGCAGAATGAATGGATCACCTGCTCCCTGAGGATGGTGCATTGGCAGCGAAGCATGTCGGAGCGATATATGTAACATTCATATGTGAACAGTAGTGTGTGTTTAGTTGGTACAATAAATTGACTACACCGACGAGGCATGTGATTGCGTTTCACGTATCTTGTGTACAGAATGAGGGGCTTTAACACAAAAACGGCCATTACTGAAATTCAACTACGTACATCATGTATACGTACCTCATTAACACATTTTGAAAAATTTTTATAGTAGCCTTAGAGTCTCTAAATTTTTTAAAAGGCACTAGTTGTGTCTACGCAAACTTAGTAGTATTTATACGACTGTATTTTATCTATACAATCGCACTTCCACATACAGCCTCTCTGAATACGACGCTGACTTAGTTGATAAAATTTAAAGAAATAATTTACATTTCTGAGCCCCTTTCCTGTCTGCGCATTTTGATTCACCGGTCCGTTAGTATAACGTGAACACATTACAGATAGGCTAGGTGTCCCAGCCTATAAAACCATCTGCCTTTCATAGAATCTGAGCTTAAAGCAACCGACATTATATTTTTTCCATTTTCTTCATGTAAGTGTCTTCATTTCTCCACAATGTTCTGTCTTCGAATGCAATAATGGCTTCAGAGTTTCCTAAACAGTTTCCTGCACTGAATATGACAGTACGAGATTACTTAAATTGTTAACAGTGCATTTCCACCTCATAACCAGTCTTTCGTGCTTCCACCCTGAATTTGAGTCACCTTTATTGGCTGTATGTTTTACCCTATATAGCTCTTTTGTGTGTGTTTGGGGGGGGGGGGCGCAACGGCCCAACTCGAACCTAGGCCGCCTCATTGTTAAGGTTTCTAGATCACACACAATTACACACACACCCGAGGACTACTCTGAATTAGTGATCGGCTCGTCGCAGAGGCCGCTACCTAGACAACATACGACACAGGAGACGAACATCGATGCCCTCAGCGGGATTCGAACCCGAAATCCCAGCAATAAAGAGGCAGAAGACCTACGTCTTGGACCACAAGGTCACCGGGATCGGCGTTTGGCAATATTATATTAATATTTTCTATTTACAAATTTGACATTGTGCTTGTTTCATGTTTATTTTTAGGGGCTCTTTAACTAAGGTAATATAATCTTTAATCTTAATTCACCGTGCATTTTTATTATTTAAATAAACACCAACAAAATGCATTACAGATGCAACGGTGAATTAAGATTAAAGATTGTGAATGCCAAACAGGCAGAATTAGTGCATCGATACAAGAACATCAAGACAACACAGTTCACCCTCACCGGACACACTTCTAGACGCAACCCCCACAATATACTTGCACCTGAACCACGTCTTCTTCACATCAAATTTTATAATTACATATACTACACCTTCAAGAGAACCGCACCGCAACGAGAAGTAAACAACAACAACACTACGTACAACGCGAGTGTCTACAAAAATCCATCGCAAACAGTACAGTGTAGTGCACAATCTTATGGAAAACCCCGAGAAAGCGCGAACATCCTTTACACAATAAACATAGTGAACAGTGTTTTAATAAGTTATTTAACAAATCATTTTTAACCTTGTTTATGACTTATGTGTTTTTAACTCAAGCTCCAGATAGTGCATATTTTACAATCATCAAACAGATGCTGCATTTGTGAAGCACTTTTATATTAGTAAAGGATCCCCGATGATGGCTCGCAAAGAGCCGAAACGCGTTGGATAGTAACATGATATAGGGAGCTGTTTGCGCCCTGAAAGTTGTGCATTTTGTTGGTGTTTATTTAAATAAGGTAATATAGTTGCGAATTAAACGCCGATATGCGTGTGACTGGTGAATGGTTATAAGGCACATAAAGCCTGCAGGTAATTGTAATAAACTCGCATTATTCAAAGCCATACCGTGTACAGAGAACGTCCTTATACCAAATTATGAAAATATCCACAGCTTAACAGCCTCCTGTTCAACGGATACCGGTGGAGATTTCCCCGGGGTTAAAGTGACCGGGACGTTACCTTGACCACTCACCTCCAAATACTGCCGATGCTAAGAATAAGTGGAGTTATGCCTCGTATGTCCCTATACGCCTTTATGACGTGCACAGGAACAACTATGCCTTTACGCAAAGCCGAATACTCCAGTTCGGAGCGTTATTGGTCACCTGCTTCGTACATAAGGTGCTGCGCGCGCACACTGTGACGTAATGACTGACAATACAGGATGACATATGGACAGCTTCATACTTTAGCAATGAAACTTAGACCATTTTTCTCCGCAAGTATCTTACGCACTGTTTTTATGGTAACAATTCCAGCATCCGGCCTATGTATTAGGTGTGTTTTGCACCTAAACTTGTTATTATTATTATTATTATTATCGTGACTGTGTTTGTACAAAAAAGTTTTTCATTATGCAGTAAATACAAAAATTACTACAGTGTATGACTGTGAAGTCTGGCCCACATAAAGCTTTACGTTAATTTCCTGTTGGGGTCACATAACTGTTATAACTCTTCCTTTTTTTTTCGTAATTTCTTAAGTATTCTCGTATTCCTAATCCTCTTTCTTGGACGTTTTATGTTTTCTGTATCGTAAAGTGTCGTAACAGACACGATCTCCTTATTACTCTAAGACATAAAGGTCAATATCTTGTAATATCCAGACAGATAATGGTCCTTATCGCACCAAAGGACAAGTATAAATTTGATCCCGTCGGCTTAGATCCACAAAGTCGTTGCTTTCGTTTGATATAGGATCGTTTGATATAATTTAAACTTGATTTAAAGAACGAGCTTAGTCTTTCCTTTTTCCTTTTTCGTATTCCTTTGGATTATATTCACGTTGTTAGGACTTCAGTTTCAAGAATGGGAAATTTAGTTTCGAGATGTGGCCCCGTCTTGCAAGTGAAAGGAAACAACTCATATAATTTTCATAATTTGTAATTTTGTGAAGGTGACCAGTATCGCAAAGAGCCCACCAAAGTCGTATCCCTGAAAAACATATATTCTTTTTTTTTTTACAATAGAAACAAAAAACTCTATTTGTATACAAAGTCCTTTTCCATAATTTCGCTTTTTCATTTACTTTGGAGTAAATCTGATCTAATCTATGACTGCTATAGAAAACTTAAAAGGGTTACATTTAACAGTGCGTCCACTTAACCCAGTGCTTCCCAAACCTGGGTAAATTACCCAAAATTTGGTAAACTGGTTTTTCTTTGGGTAACGACACACCTCGGAATACACATTAAAATTTACCGTAAAACCGTAGAAGAAGAAGTGCTCTGAAGAAAGTGACCAGTCAGTGTGCACCGAAACTCTAAAACAGTCTAACTGTGGCATTATACTCATTAGCTGGGACCTGGGTGATGAAATATTCAAGGTGAACAATTACCAAATTTTTTTGTGGCTGCTAAAATGTTTAGAGATGTTTAAAATAAAGACATTGCATCAAACATAATGTTTGTGGCCGCTAAAATGTTTAGAGATGTTTAAAATAAAGACATTGCATCAAACATAATGTTTGTGGCTGCTAAAATGTTTAGAGACGTTTAAAATAAAGACATTGCATCAAACATAATGTTTGTGGCTGCTAAAATGTTTAGAGACGTTTAAAATAAAGACATTACATCAAACATAATGTTTGTGGCTGCTAAAATGTTTAGAGATGTTTAAAATAAAGACATTGCATCAAACATAATGTTTGTGGCCGCTAAAATGTTTAGAGATGTTTAAAATAAAGACATTGCATCAAACATAATGTTTGTGGCTGCTAAAATGTTTAGAGACGTTTAAAATAAAGACATTGCATCAAACATAATGTTTGTGGCTGCTAAAATGTTTAGAGACGTTTAAAATAAAGACATTACATCAAACATAATGTTTGTGGCTGCTAAAATGTTTAGAGATGTTTAAAATAAAGACATTGCATCAAACATAATGTTTGTGGCTGCTAAAATGTTTAGAGATGTTTAAAATAAAGACATTGCATCAAACATAATGTTTGTGGCTGCTAAAATGTTTAGAGATGTTTAAAATAAAGACATTGCATCAAACATAATGTTTGTGGCTGCTAAAATGTTTAGAGATGTTTAAAATAAAGACATTCCATCAAACATAATGTTTGTGGCTGCTAAAATGTTTAGAGACGTTTAAAATAAAGACATTGCATCAAACATTTTGTTTGCTTCCTATTTTTTACCGATCTCTCTTCACTTGTCAAATACGTGTTCTGTGCAGTTAGTGTTTTACCTACATCGGGTAAAAAGGACTTTCTGATAAACGGTTTTGGGTAATGAAGGGAAAAGTTTGGGAAGCAGTGCCGTAAAGCAATGAATAAACCAGACAACGTCAGTCTTCACAACGCACCTTTGTTGTGGATGTCAGACTGGCCATTACACTTTGAAGGATAAAAGCATCTCTGTTATACACAAATATTTTGTCCGTACGTCACAGAGAACATCTCGTTTACATTAGGAAGCTAGTCAAGAAATTCTCCGCATTTTATGGAATCCGAAAGTTCATTACCGCATTCATAACAGCCGCTCGTCCTAACCAGAACCAGATAAATCCAGTCCACCTCCCCATCTAATTTCTTGAAGATAAATTTTAATATTATGCTTCTATCTTCGCCTTGGTTTTCCACGTGGTCTCTTTCCTTCAGGTTATATATCTAAAGAATTGTAAGCAGGTTAATTAAATAACCGAATAAAGTATTTTTTTAGTGGCTCGACAGCCCCTTGGGGGCCTAGGCCGCCTCATTTTTCGAGGCTTTACGATCACACCACACTCGGTAGACTCCTCTGGACGAGTGATCAGACCCGTCGCAGAACCTCTACCTGACAACAAACAACACTCACAAGAGACAGACATCTATGCCCCCGGTGGGATTCGAACACCAATCCTAGCAAGCGAGCGGTCGCAGAACCACGTCTTAGACCGCGCGGCCACTGGGATCGGCTACCGAATAAAGTATACGGTAACAAAACACTTTTCGTAAGTTCCAAGTGCCGTCTTCCAAAGTTTCACAGCCAAAACTTCATATAAGTTTGTTGTGAGATTCATCAGGGTGCATGTGAGGCCATGTACTTCGTTATCCCAACTATACTCTGACATCTGCACACATTTGAAGCTGCGATTACTTCAGAATCTCAATAGACAAATTGCGTTGTGTTATTGTTGCATGTAGAGCCTTGGGTATTTGAACGAGCATTAAACAGAGACAAGGACAGAGCTGCATTAACTTAAGATGTTTATTGCACATCCCCCAAAATCAACTTAAGCCATTAATACTTGAAACACTCTGTATTACGGCATACAAGAAACGTATAATCGACAATTTGCCGCTTTAAATCGAGATTGTCACGCCGGCTTCATCCTTTTAACCGCTTGTTTGATGATGAAGCAAAAGTGCTTCAAACGTGTCATCTAGACCGCGGATAGTTGCTTGTCAAGAATGAATTATTTTGTGTGTTTGTCTGTAAAGCTTTTGTAGCTGATAAAGTTAGAATTTTTTCTACTGTATTAAAAAAAATTTGCTCCAAACTACAAATATATCAACAATACCACATAACAATAAAATAAATATTCTACAAATATATCAACAATACCACATAACAATAAAATAAATATTCTACAAATATATCAACAATACCACATAACAATAAAATAAATATTCTACAAATATATCAACAATACCACATAACAATAAAATAAATATTCTACAAATATATCAACAATACCACATAACAATAAAATAAATATTCTACAAATATATCAACAATACCACATAACAATAAAATAAATATTCTACAAATATATCAACAATACCACATAACAATAAAATAAATATTCTACAAATATATCAACAATACCACATAACAATAAATAAATATTCTACAAATATATCAACAATACCACATAACAATAAAATAAATATTCTACAAATATATCAACAATACCACATAACAATAAAATAAATATTCTACAAATATATCAACAATACCACATAACAATAAAATAAATATTCTACAAATATATCAACAATGCCACATAACAATAAATAAATATTCTACAAATATATCAACAATACCACATAACAATAAAATAGATATTCTACAAATATATCAACAATACCACATAACAATAAAATAAATATTCTACAAGTATATCAACAATGCCACATAACAATAAAATAAATATTCTACAAATATATCAACAATACCACATAACAATAAAATAAATATTCTACAAATATATCAACAATACCACATAACAATAAAATAAATATTCTACAAATATATCAACAATACCACATAACAATAAAATAAATATTCTACAAATATATCAACAATACCACATAACAATAAAATAAATATCTACAAATATATCAACAATACCACATAACAATAAAATAAATATTCTACAAACATATCAACAATACCACATAACAATAAAATAAATATTCTACAATATATCAACAATACCACATAACAATAAAATAAATATTCTACAAACTATATCAACAATACCACATAACAATAAAATAAATATTCTACAAGTATATCAACAATACCACATAACAATAAAATAAATATTCTACAAAACATATCAACAATACCACATAACAATAAAATAAATATTCTACAAGTATATCAACAATGCCACATAACAATAAAATAAATATTCTTGTAATTATTTTTACATTTTGTCACGTAATTAATTTGGGTGAATTTTCGTTATTTCGCTTGCAAATGTGCGTATGTTTTGAATGATTTATTTGCTGTGCTTCGTGCATCCTTCCTTGCTAAAGACAAAAACAAAAACAGCTCGATTCTGGGACAGGATCGTCCCCCCGTCCTCAGGATAAGAACAACGCAAAAGCCTATTTATTTGTGTCCGAAAGGCAAAGGTTTTTACAACTTCTCGCCAAGTACTGTCCGTACTTTTGTTTTTTTAGCACGAGACATTAAATTCAACTATTTACCTCATGCACAATAGAGTAAAATACTCAAAGTTGCCGGTCTTTATGTTCTGACATGTTTTTACAATTATGTATAGCAACAGAATTTGTAGTTGGGCTTGTAATTGGTATAGTGGGGCCTCTGCCACAAAGCGGTCAGTTCCTTTACAGCAAATTTAAATTCATTTACTGACAGTAATAAAAATTATAAATATATGCAAAAGGGCATCTTTGGCATATGCGTGGTGAAAGATGCCCCACATATAATGCGATACAAAATAATAAATTTGTAGTAAAAAAATTTTAATCAAATCAAATAATCTATGTTCTGTATCACTATGAGACTCCGTCTTACTTCTCTATAGATTTCTTAGGGTTTTTAATATCTTTAGGAAGCCTGTTTCGTCCACAATCTATGCAGGTTTTGGAGAAAAACTGTACAGTTTTTATGCAGCTACTTTCCACAGATTGAGCATTTTCTCCGTCGCATTCCTCCTTCGTTACACAGCATTTTTCCTTACATTCTTTACATTTTTTTATAAGGTGACGCCTAATATTTGTAGATCTAGTATGATTAATTAATTATTTCATTCCAACAAATGCACTATACACTACTTTAGTGTTTTCTGTCCCTACATATGTTTCGGCACTTCTTGTGCCATCCTCAGGGGTGTCGTCGAGAGTTCACAGTTTTCAAATACATCCAGTTCACTTTCACAACATATAATTCACTATGTATGTATAATATAAAGATCTTCAGTATGGAGCTTTATGTCACCCCTCTGGCGCCTAGAATTTTGAGGTGTTTTCCTAGATTTTTATAAAATTTGTGGTCCCCTGATATACCACATCCTTGTGCAAAGTAGCTGTACATTTAAAGTGTCCCGCTGTTTATCACGTAATAATGTACTCCGTAATCATGAGCTAGACTGTACCACTAATCAGTGGAAGTCTATTAACTTCCTGACCATAGTGTAGTTACTGTAAGTAGGGTTTCGATCTACGAACCTTCCGCCGAATGCTAGTCCGAAATACCGAACATTCAAATTACCGCTTATGTAACTGACCTTTAGTAAGGTGTCAGTCCGTGAGGCCTTCGGCCTGCAAAATACTTACCTACCTTGAGGCTCCACAGTTTTGTTCATTTGCTCGAGGCAAAGCCTTGAGCAGATTGTGACGAGAAGACGAGTGCTGTGTTGTACACACTTCGCTCATCTCTACAATGCTAAATAACCTCTTTAAAACACGTAGTTTTCCCTCTGAATGTCACAAAGTCATATGGGAGAGTGGAGGTATAGCTCCATTAATTCTTAACTTCAGCATTAGATGGAGATGAGTGATCAGCTTCAAGTGCCGAGTTGTTTGTCCCTAAGGAAAGGCCCTCCTTTATCCGCTCAACAGGAAGCTGAAATAACGCCTCTAATAGACGCTAATCAATTATTCCATAAAGCAAATTATTCCCTGAAAATTTATATTACTCAGCTGGACATGAAATTATATAAACTTCACTTTAGCTGTAGGTGCGCTGTATGAAATTATATGTTTGTACGAAACACGAAAGTTCATAGCCGTGTACACAAAACGCGTGCAGTTTAGTCTGTTACGAGCTAAAATTTGATGCAATCATACCTTATTTATCTAGAATTAATTCTGATGTTCTCTGCCCGTACATGACTAGGCTGTTCAAACAGTGGAGAATTGTGGGACAATTCTTTTAAGTCATGTAGTTTTCTACAAGCAAAGTTCGTGTTTCAGCCACAATTTTCTTCATAACGAAAGTTCTTACATGTAGAGTAAAAATTACTTTACTCCGGTCTACGTAATTTACTCAGGGCACTCATCACATCGTCTGTCGTAATTTCAAATTGCTTTCTCGTCATATTTTCTCACACGCTAAATTATGCAGTGCATAGAGCGTCGTTAAATTACCTACCATCTACCCAATTATACTGACAATTTACCGCGTTAATACCTCAAAATTGCTTACAGGAATGCAGTAAACTTCTAAAAAATAAGGAATTGAATCTATATAAGTATTTAGTTCCTACCGCGCAGAGAACACATTCTGCAAGCATTAGGCAGACCAGTCGCTGAATGTTGTGTGGGGAAATAATGGCTTGTTTATTGTAATAATAGCTGTTTATTGTAATAATAGATGTTTATTGTAATAATAGATGTTTATTTTAATAATAGATGTTTATTTAATAATGGATGTTTATTGTAATAATATATATTTATTGTAATAATAGCTGTTTATTGTAATAATAGATGTTTATTGTAATAATATATTTTTATTGCAATAATAGCTGTTTATTGTAATAATAGATGTTTATTGTAATAATAGCTGTTTATTGTAATAATAGCTGTTTATTGTAATAATAGATGTTTATTGTAATAATAATGTTTATTTTAATAATAATGTTTATTAATAATGATGTTAATTGTAATAAATATATTTTTTGGGTAATAATGCTGTTTATTGTAATAATAGATGTTTATTGTAATAATATTTTATGCAATAATAGCTGTTTATTGTAAAATAGATGTTTATTGAATAATAGATGTTTATTGTAATAATAACTGTTTATTGTAATAATAGCTGTTTTATTGTAATAATAGCTTTTATGTAATAATAGATGTAATTGTAATAATAGATGTTTATTGTAATAATAGGATGTTTATTGTAATAATAACTGTTTATTGTAATAATAGCTGTTTATTGTAATAATAAAGCATGTTTATTGTAATAATTGATGTGTATTGTAATAATAGATGTTTAATGTAATAATAGCTGTTTATTGTAATAATAAGATGTTTAATTGTAAAATAGATGTTAATTGTAATAATCATAAGGAACACATAAACACACTCGTCGTCAAAATGCAGAAGTTTTTCTTGGTATATCAGGTGGTATGTCTACCTTACCACTAGGTTTTAAAAATGGACCTAAAGTCCTATATTGAAACTACGAGTTAGAGATAATAAAATGGCCAATACAAACTGAACAATTGTACGTCTCTTTGCATAAACAGTGCAATGTTTATTGCAGCTGTGTACAAGTTCTTGACGTAAAAGTGGACCTTGTCATCCATCAGCAGTGATTTTTAAACGCCCATAAGAAAGGCAGAATTAAACAATGAATTGTACTTTTTTGAGAATCTGATCACCTCCAACAAACATAATTACGTCATGGTTATGAAAAAAAAGCAATGTAAGGAAATAGGCATTGCCGACTGCAGGACCTGAATGTCAAGGTGAAGGAAGTGGGCTGAATGTGGGCAGACACAGAGCTTTTGATTGAAGTCTGTGTGGAAGATGAAGTAAAGGAATTATTTACAGGTTAGTTTAAAAGGTAGAGTGATCGAGATGTTTATGATTTACCTAATATCCATAAAAAAACATAGAATATTTCGGCAGAGCATACATGTCGAGATATGATTGCAAATTGAACGTGTGAGCACAGAAAGTACTACTGTAATTATTCTCAAAAATATCCGACCAGGTTTTATCGTTTACGTATTGTCAATCTCCGATATAGCACCACTCTTCTTGACCGCAACAGGTGGCGCTATATCGGGGATGGCGGTCAATCGAAGTAGTGAATATAATAATGGAATTTCTGTTCACAGAGTTTCATGGGCGCTAGATGAGTTTGTACTTTTTATCCCAGTGTTTGGAAAACCTTGAAGGAAAGAACATGTGGGAGACCTAGACGTAGATGTCAGGATATATAAACTGGAATTTATAAAATATGATTTTAAGTCATGAGCAGGATTAAACTTGTTCAAAATAAGTTTTACTGATATATTTTTATAATTATATTCATGAAATTTACGGTTACATATAGTCGATAGTCGAGAATTAGTAAGACGTAGCTAAATTTTCAAATTCAGGCAGTTGTAATATTGACACTTTCATTACACGGGAATTCTTAAGTATACGTCCTACGAAATTCGCTGATTTTAGCCCCAAACCAAATTTCATTTTCTAAACCCACTAATTAGTCACTAATTTTAGCCCCAAACCAAATTTTATTTTCTAAACCCGCTATTTAGTCACTAATTTTAGCCCCAAACCCAATTTTATTTTCTAAACTCACTATTATTCACTAATTTTAGCCCAAACCGAAATTTATTTTCTAAACTCACTATTTAGTCACTAATTTTAGCCCCAAACCAATTTTATTTTCTAAACCCACTATTTTGACACTAGTTTAGCCCCAAACCAAATTTATTTTCTAAACCCACTATTTAGTCACTAATTTTAGCCCCAAACCCAATTTTATTTTCTAAACTCACTATATTCACTAATTTTAGCCCCAAACCGAAATTTTATTTTCTAAACTCACTATTTAGTCACTAATTTTAGCCCCAAACCAAATTTATTTTCTAAACCCACTATTTAGACACTAAGTTTAACCCCAAACCAAATTTTATTTCCTAAACCCACTATTTAGTCACTAATTTTAGCCCCAAACCGAAATTTATTTTCTAAACCCACTATTTAGTCACTAATTAGCCCCAAACCAAATTTTATTTCTAAACCCACTATTTAGTCACTAATTTTAGCTCCAAATCAAATTCTATTTTCTAAACTCACTATTTAGCCACTAATTTTAGCCCCAAACCGAAATTTATTTTCTAAACCCACTATTTAGTCACTAATTTTAGCCCCAAACCAAATTTTATTTTCTAAACCCACTATTTAGTCACTAATTTTAGCCCCAAACCTAATTTTTATTTTCTAAACTGCATTATTTAGTCACTAATTTTAGCCCTAAACCGAAATTCATTTTCTAAACCCACTATTTAGTCACTAATTTTAGCCCCAAACCAAACTTTATTACCTAAACCCATATTAGTCACTGGTTTTAGCCCCAAACCAAATTTCATTTTCTAAACCCACTATCTAGTCACTTATAATTTTTAACCACGCAACTCTCAAGCCTCACAAACGGTTCTAAGA
The DNA here is from genome assembly GCA_021186555.1 of Reticulitermes speratus. Lineage (NCBI taxonomy): Eukaryota > Metazoa > Arthropoda > Insecta > Blattodea > Rhinotermitidae > Reticulitermes > Reticulitermes speratus. The sequence goes on from JAJKFL010000002.1 coordinate 4,409,112, forward strand.
CCAAAATTGACACCCCTGCTTTCAAGGTACGTACTGGTTTTGTCAGTGAAGTATAAATTACAAATAACCATTTATACATCCAACAGGTATATAATTTTAGGACGCCAAGGCCATACTATAATTCAATTACCGCTGATCATGATCATTTCTGCTTAATAACACAAGAAGTATGACGAGAGGACACGCAGTGTTGCTGGTGTTTGTCACGTGTGCTGCCACGTGTGCTGCCACCTTTACAGTAAATCGACACAAGTAGCAGCAATACTACAGCATACACCAAGCTATGTTCACGTTTCTTGAAATTGAATTTCGGCTTCTTCTGCAAATAGACAGCCTAACATTGTTACATCGTGCTTTGTTATTTACAAGAGTGGATTGTACTCCACCAACTAACTCACTCCATGGACCAGAGTCCTTCTGTAAAGCCTAGTCAAAAATTCCCCCCGCATTTAAAGGAAACCCAAGCTTCATCATCGTGTTCACAACATCCGGCCATCTGTCTGTGTCCTGAGCTACATGACTCTAATCTAGGTCAATTCATCCTATTTCTCTAGGGTACTTTTTAATATTATTATTTCACCCACGCCTAGGTTTTCCTAGATTTCCCCACCAAAACCCTGTGCGTATTTCTTTGCTCCCCGTATGTGAAATATGTTCCAACCATCTCATCCTGAATAATGTTTGGTAAAGAGTATAAATCGTAAAGCTCCTCCTCGTGCATTTTTCTCGAGTTTCCTGTTTCTTCTTCCTTTTAGACACAAATATCTTCATCATCGCCGTGTTCTGTATAACAGGGCAGGTATAATAGCGCTCTGACGTAACATAGCCCACTGGTAACTATGTGTACCATCTGATATGACATTAAGGAACTGTAAATTATTCCAGACAGTTTCAATATGTTTCATATAATTATGAAAGTAAACAATCATTTACCTAAATAAAGTTGCTTGGTAAATTTTATATTATTTTCACCGTGAATTTTTTAACAACCCACAAATTACACACCAACAAAATGCACTATATTTTCACTTTTTATTCTTTAACCTACACATTTTCAACTTTTACAAGCCATCTTCAGGGGCTCGTAATCTACCGTTATAGCTTCATCTCATCTTTTTACTACGGACAATATTGAAGAACCTATTTAAGGTTTATAATCTGTGTTTTTATATATTTAAAGACAGAAACTGTAATAACTGATGTATAAATGATAATGAAACTTGACTACATGTGATATATAACATAACAGCAGACATAAACATTGGATGTAAAGTAAATGTAGATTACGAGCCCCCTGAAGATGGCCTTGTAAAGGCTGAAACATATGTAGGGGTTAAAGAATAAAAAAATGAAAATATAGTACATTTCGTTGGTGTGTAATTTGTGAACGTTGCTTGGTATTTGTAATAGAAAAGGACTGTGTTTTCTGTGAGGTAAGAATTCAAAGTTCGTAGGTATAATTCAGTATAATATCAGTTTTCAAGACGTTTGTATCAGCATTTTATGGGAATTTATTAATATTCTATCTGAAATTCGTAAAAATAAGTGAGTCACATTAGTTTAACATGGAAGTAAATTCTTCCAACAGATGTAGCTGGTAGTGCCAGATAACAAACATGAAATAATTCTGTAACGGACGGAGCGTGCGTGCGGATGGATACACGTTGGGTTTCACTTTGCTGTCTTCCGTGCGAAGGACACATAAAGAGTAGGCGATATCATTAGACAAACAGAGTAGACCGCTGCCTTACAAACTGCTTTACATTTCCCATTAAATTAATTACCAACGTTACAATTAGCAGCAATAAAAGTTATGATACCATAAATAAATAAAATAATAAGTTGGTCCATAAATTGAAGGAAATGGCGCCAAGCCACATTTTAGTAAGTAGAATGAGGGAGAGAGGGAGAGAGAGAGAGAGAGGAGGCTTCGGCTGTTCGTTTGTCCGTACGTCTTTCTGTCTGTCTGTCTCTCTGTGTGTTCACTTACCATTATTATTGAGTAATACGATTTTCACCATATTGTCGCCTTTCGACTAATGTTACTTGACTAAAAAAGAAGCAAAATTACTAAGTCATATTAATAAGAAATACAGTAATGATAAAATAATCTCTTTTGAATGTTTAAAAACTAGAATTTTCATTGTATTTAACATGTCCATGGGGCAAAATTTTAGGATATTTGAAGGTAATGCCATAGAGACGTTCTAGAGAAGCTGACCAGCAAACACTGCAACACAGCGCAACATCTCAGAAGAATGCAGTGGTCAGTTGCGGCGATTAGAGAGCCTAAGAAGTCGCATATAAATAAATTAATGTCCAGGCTTTAATTTTGAACCTCCCCCCCAGAGAAATAGCCTCTGGTATCCTACTGAATAAGACGCTGGGTGGGCCCCAGAACCGGTCTGGACCCCGTTGCCTCTGTCCAGAACAGGACTGTTCGCCGGACCTACAGGCGGTACCCTGGAACTATATCGGTTAGTTACCCCGGCTATTTAACAGGACTGTTCGCCGGACCTACAGGCGGTACCCTGGAGCTATATCGGTTACGCTACCCCGGCTATTTAACAGGACTGTTCGCCGGACCTACAGGCGGTACCCTGGAGCCATATCGTTACGCTACCCCGGCTATTTAACAGGACTGTTCGCCGGACCTACAGGCGGTACCCTGGAGCTATATCGGTTACGCTACCCCGGCTATTTAACAGGACTGTTCGCCGGACCTACAGGCGGTACCCTGGAGCTATATCGGTTACGCTACCCCGGCTATTTAACAGGAATGTTCGCCGGACCTACAGGCGGTACCCTGGAGCTATATCGGTTACGCTACCCCGGCTATTTAACAGGACTGTTCGCCGGACCTACAAGCGGTACCCTGGAACTATATCGGTTACGCTACCCCGGCTATTTAACAGGACTGTTCGCCGGACCTACAAGCGGTACCCTGGAACTATATCGGTTACGCTACCCCGGCTATAACAGGAGTATTCGCTGGATCTACAGGCGGTACCCTGGAGCTATATCGGCTACGCTACCCCGGCTATTTAACAGGACTGTTCGCCGGACCTACAAGCGGTACCCTGGAACTATATCGGTTACACTACCCCGGCTATTTAACAGGACTGTTCGCCGGACCTACAGGTGGTACCCTGGAACTATATCGGTTATGTTACCCCGGCTATTTAACAGGACTGTTCGCCGGACCTACAGGTGGTACCCTGGAACTATATCGGTTATGTTACCCCGGCTATTTAACAGGACTGTTCGCCGGACCTACAAGCGGTACCCTGGAACTATATCGGTTACGCTACCCCGGCTATAACAGGAGTATTCGCTGGATCTACAGGCGGTACCCTGGAGCTATATCGGCTACACTACCCCGGCTATTTAACAGGACTGTTCGCCTGACCTACAAGCGGTACCCTGGAACTATATCGGTTACACTACCCCGGCTATTTAACAGGACTGTTCGCCGGACCTACAAGCGGTACCCTGGAACTACATCGGTTACGCTACCCGGCTATAACAGGAGTATTCGCTGGATCTACAGGCGGTACCCTGGAGCTATATCGGCTACACTACCCCGGCTATTTAACAGGACTGTTCGCCGGACCTACAAGCGGTACCCTGGAACTATATCGGTTACACTACCCCGGCTATTTAAACAACATTAGTAATAATAACCACGCCAAGAACACAAATTTGGAACGTGGAGTTAAGGCTCCATATATTCTGAATGTCTGAGGTAACTGAAAGGTCAGGTTCACGCTCCGACTAGTTTCTGTGCGACGGGCGATATGGCAAAGAGGAAAGCCTTGTCTATGTTAAGCAATGGTCCAACCGCAAGCAGTGCTTGCTCTGTGTGAGCTAGCAATAAATATATGACATTAATGTTGTTGTTGTTCTTCTTCTTACTGTTGTTGTTAAAGAGTCAGATGTAGTTAACAACTTTCTGCATGACATCAGGAATAATTTAATGTACGTATGATGCAATCTGCCAGTTTTAACACCAGTAAAAATAATGACTTTTGGTATTATCCTGTTGTATAGATGTAACGACTCCATATTTCTTATTTTATTAGAGTACTCTTTCTAAACGGGGGCACGCGGTGGCGCAGTTGGTTGAGGCACTGCGCTACAAACCGGAACGTCGCGGGTTCGATTCCCGATGGCGTCATTGGAATTTTTCATTGACATAATCGTTTCGGTCGCACTATGGCCCTGGGGTCGACTCAGCCTCTAACAGAAATGAGTACCAGGAATATTTCCTGGGGGGTAAAGGCGGCCGGTGCGTAGGGCTGACAACCTTACCACCTTCATGTGCCGATTTTCTAGAAATCTGGGAGCCTCAACCTCCTGGAACCCTAAGGGCCTGTCCAGGCCTGTAATGGGATACCTTTACCTTTACCTTTAAGACTGCACATAAAATGTTTAAAGCATTTTGCAATGTACATTTTGTATGATTTTGTAAGTTATGACTTATTGCACATCCTCTTGTCTTGTGACAAAATTATGGATCCATGGAATGTATATATATATGTATGTATGTATGATGGGCACGGCTTGTAGCTGTGATAAAAGACGCAGACTTCTGGCGGGGAAACCGCCCAGAAAGTAGTCACTTGGAAAACCCGTACGGAGATGGAAGGCTCATGTCAATATGGTACGTAGGGAGAAAACTAATTATCGTGTGTTATTTTTCGGGGTTTCTCAATCCTTGGATGAAAATACCGGAATATATCGACTGTGCCATGAGAGCTTCCTTCCAGATTATTTCCCATTTATTATCCATCAATCATAAAACAAAGCACCAAGTACAGGGCATACACAAAAGAATGGTGCGGTTTTAATAGTGAACACTATTAAAACCGCACCATTCTTTTGCGTATGCCCTGTATATGCAATACATTGTAAGGCTCACATACATAGTGAGGTACTTATAAACTTACCCTCTAAATATCTGTAATTATTTTCATCCCCTATCCAAGGCACATGCTCAGGAAGTTAGTAAAAGGTGAAGGTAAATTTATCCCTGTTCCCGTCGTAAAGGCATATATGGGGAGCGGAGGTGTAGCTCCTCTCATTCTTAACCACGGCGTTATATGGCAAAAAAATCGCGCAAATGTAAACTGTAATCCCGTCGAATAATGGCAAACATCTGACTAATGTACTATTTCCATAATTCTGTGGTAATCTCTATTAACCGAGTATATTTATGTACAAATTTAAGTTTTATCAACAGAAATGAGTACCAGGAATATTTCCTGGGGGGTAAAGGCGGCTTGGTGCGTAGGGCTGACAACCTTAGCACCTTCTAGAAATCTGGGAGCCTCAACGTCCTGGAACCCTAAGGGCCTGTCCAGGCCTGTAATGAGATTGATTTAGCTTTTACCTGTAGTTTTATCATCAACGTTTTGCTAACTAAACAGGCACAAATAATCTGGAGGTCGGAGGTCATACCGTGTTATGACGTAACCAAAGGACAAATAAAACTTTTTTTCCCCTTCTCGATCGGAAGTCATTGCCTGTTTTTCTGCTCTAAGGCTCTTGGTATTAGCTGACGAATGACAGGTGTTGTCTGTTTCCAATTTGTATAGATCTAGCAATATTCTGGCCAGGAACTGACAGCTTGTAATTCATTTTGAAGTTGGCAAGTTTCATTCGTGTTTATAAATATTTATGGCAGACCACCAGCATAGAACACCAGTGATATTAGCAGTTTCCGTTTCCTTAGCACGTAAAATTATATCATTTTTATCATTAATTTAAGAAATGATTCGATTCGAGTCGCTGATAATATGAAACTTATTATACGGAGGTTGGAAATTTGTTTTGTAATTACAGGCTAGTCCGTCGTCATCCAACAAACATAACCCCTATCTTGTAGGTTTCAAATTTACGAGCTCAATAACTGTATATTCTGGCTCTTTAGCGCCTACAGGCAGTAAGTCAACTGCAGTTGTGAAACAGCAGCATATATTTTTTTGTCACATTTCACTTGTTGAACATTCAGATCCTGTTGGATGTCACGCTCTTTCGCTGGGTTACTGGTTCCTGACGTTTCGAAGACACCGTGTTTCTTTATATATATAATAAAATGCAACTGCCATAACTAACTATCTCCATGTAGCACAGTCCTTCTTGAGAAGCTAACAGTTCCTCAGCTAGTCAAGAAATTCCCCACGTTTTATGGAACCCGAAGGTTCATTACCGCACCCACAAGAGCCCGCCACCTGTCTCTATCCTGCGCCATATCAATCCAGTCCATGCCCCCCGCCATCCCACTTCTTGAAGATCCATTTTAATATTATCCTCCCATCTACGCCTGTGTCTTCCAAGTGGTCTCCTTCCCTCAGGTCTCCCCACCAAAATCCTGTATGCACCTCTCCCCTCACCCATACGTGCTACATGCCCCGCCCACCTCATTCTTCTTGATTAAACCAGATAAATGAAACAGCAAAAACGGTAGAGAAAGAGAAAGAGGGAATGTTATAATAGGAAAAGTTTGATTAAATATAGCCTACGGTAAATAATTTATTCATAAAGCTAAATGCGAGGGGGTGTGCATGTAGAAAAACCTGGCGGTAGCAGGCGCAGCCCTTGGTAATATATAGATGAAGCTCAAAATTATTATTATGTGTTATTATTCCTTATCAACATTATACAGGGTGTTTACAATTACATAATAAAATAAACCCTGTTTCTATGGTATATTATTATTATTATTATTATTATTATTATTATTCATGGTGGTAATCGGAGCCAGGATGAGTAAATAAACTAAGCTTCTTCGCATGGTAACGATTTCAGTCAGATTTCATATCAAGTGCAATCAAACTGAAGAAAATGGAAGAAAAAATTCCATATCTTTCACATCACAGCGTTGTTGATGAGTCAGGTCTTCTGGGGCGTGATTATGTGTCGTCTGATAGTTCACGACGTTTCGAAAGAACCAAGTTCCTTCGAAACGTCAGGAACGACTCACTCACCGACACTGCGTCATGGCTCAATAATACTTGATCCTTCCTTTATGAAATTCATCAAAATCTTGAACCCCCAGTACGTTTGAAGTCATACAATTTTGTGTCCGCTGCAGCTGCTTGCAGTAGTTGTAATGGGCCCAAATACAGGGTATACACAAAAGAATGGTGCGAATTCAATGGTGAATAAAGGGAAACCGCACCATTCTTTTGTGTATACCCTGTATATGTCTGATTCTTCCTCTTAAAGTGCTCTTTTAAACACGGGATTTATTAAAGCCGTCAAAAAGGGATCTTAATTCAGGTCTTTCAATGAACGGGTTTTGAATGTTTTTATTATTATGAAGAAACACTTGAAAAATAATGCAAAACCTGGTTCTGTTATCTACATGAAATGTCAAATGAGACACAAATCTGTTTTACTCAGTGAGCATGTCGTTGGCACGAATACATGAATGACAAATGACATTCTATAAAGAATAGCAGGAACCTATGTGCTTAGCTATGGAGAAAGAGGAGTGGTCCATATGCTAATATGCAGTCAGTACACGATGGGATCTCGTTTGTGGTGTGGGGTTGCTTGTGCATGCAGATGGTGGGTTTGCGTGTCAGCTCGGCTACCGCTGGTATTTGAGCATTGTGCGACGTCATATCAAGCAGGAAATCTTGAAAAAGAAGAGCTGGGCCAAGTAACTATTCCAGTGAAATTGAATAGACTGCTTGAGATTTGGAAACGAAATGGACCCCTCATTTACTGCTATTGCCGTAGACAAAGCTAGCAGCCCAAAGATGGTGTAAAGATCGGTGGTTTTGCATACGGCGGTCCTGCCGTAACAATGGATGTTTATTTTGAGGGAAATAGCTTCAGTACTGTCATTTGTAGTCAGGAGCATTGAGTGGCTTTTGCACCACTAGTAACACCACTAGTAACACCACTAGTAACACCACTAGTAACACCACTAGTAACACCACTAGTAACACCACTAGCACCACTAGTAACACCACTAGTAACACCACTAGTAACACCACTAGCACCACTAGTAACACCACTAGTAACACCACTAGTAACACCACTAGTAACACCACTAGTAACACCACTAGCACCACTAGTAACACCACTAGTAACACCACTAGTAACACCACTAGTAACACCATTAGTAACACCACTAGCACCACTAGTAACACCACTAGTAACACCACTAGTAACACCACTAGCACCACTAGTAACACCACTAGTAACACCACTAGTAACACCAATAGTAACACCACTAGCACTACTAGTAACACCACTAGCCCCACTAGTAACACCACTAGTAACACCACTAGCACCACTAGTAACACCACTAGTAACACCACTAGTAACACCACTAGTAACACCAATAGTAACACCACTAGCACTACTAGTAACACCACTAGTAACACCACTAGTAACACCACTAGTAACACCAATAGTAACACCACTAGCACTACTAGTAACACCACTAGCACTACTAGTAACACCACTAGTAACACCACTAGTAACACCAATAGTAACACCACTAGCACTACTAGTAACACCACTAGCCCCACTAGTAACACCACTAGTAACACCAATAGTAACACCACTAGCACCACTAGTAACACCACTAGTAACACCACTAGTAACACCACTAGTAACACCACTAGTAACACCACTAGCACCACTAGTAACACCACTAGTAACACCACTAGTAACACCACTAGTAACACCACTAGCACCACTAGTAACACCATTAGTAACACCACTAGTAACACCACTAGTAACACCACCAGCACCACTAGTAACACCACTAGTAGCACCACTAGTAACACCAATAGTAACACCACTAGCACTACTAGTAACACCACTAGCCCCACTAGTAACACCACTAGTAACACCACTAGTAACACCACTAGCACCACTAGTAACACCACTAGTAACACCACTAGTAACACCACTAGCACCACTAGTAACACCACTAGCACCACTAGTAACACCATAATTATCATAATTAATTTTATCATGCTCTTTCTTTTCTACTGGTCATTCCCGGGGGTAAAGGCGGCAGGGGCGTGGCGTTGACCACCCACCCCCATCTAGCACCAAGGTTAAAGAAAGAGTAGAGCTATACTTCTACTCCTCCTCTGGGACTTCATGGCCTGTTCTAGGGAGACCTTTACCTTTACCTTTATTTACATTCTTTTCTCAGTCTCAGGGGCCGAGTTTGTTTTTCGGCAAAGTAACAAAATCGCTCTGTCCGTCTGTCCGTCACTGCGCATTCGAGAACTGCTGAACGGATCGGGGTGAAAAATACTGAAGTTACCTGATGTTACCTGTCAGATATTTGCTTGGACACGTGCAAAATATACTTACCGTAGTTCAAATGGGTTTTACTTTATTATATTGTTTTACTTTATTATATTGTTTTACTTTATTATATTGTTTTACTTTATTATATTGTTTTACTTTATTATATTGTTTTACTTTATTATATTGTTTTACTTTATTATATTGTTTTACTTTATTATATTGTTTTACTTTATTATATTGTTTTACTTTATTATATTGTTTTTACTTTATTTTATTGTTTTACTTTATTGTATTGTTTTACTTTATTGTATTGTTTTACTTTATTGTATTGTTTTACTTTATTATATTGTTTTACTTTATTGTATTGTTTTACTTTATTATATTGTTTTACTTTATTATATTGTTTTACTTTATCATTTGAAGAAATTAAATCTGAGAGTAGTGCCGTCCTCAATAAGAATACAGAAAGTCCTCGACTTACGTCAGTGGATCGTTCCACAACCCTATGCGTAAGTCGATTTTTACGTAACTCAGAGCCATGATTTATTATATACCTTAAACACAATAATAATAATTGACATAATAATAGTTAATAATGATTTTAATAACAATTAATAAAAAGCATAATAATAATTAATAACCGATACTGGATTCACTGTCGTATTCAATTGAGGCAGGGGCAGGGGTGGGTGTGGTGGTGGTTGGAGTGGTAGTAGTGGTGGTAGTGGTGGTAGTGGTTGTAGTGGTGGTGGTGATTGGAGTGGTAGTAGTGGTGGTGGTGGTTGTAGTGGTAGTAGTGGTGGTGGTGGTTGTAGTGGTAGTAGTGGTGGTGGTGGTTGTAGTGGTAGTAGTGGTGGTGGTGGTTGTAGTGGTAGTAGTGGTGGTGGTGGTTGTAGTGGTAGTAGTGGTGGTGGTGATTGGAGTGGTAGTAGTGGTGGTGGTGGTTGTAGTGGTAGTAGTGGTGGTGGTGGTTGTAGTGGTAGTAGTGGTGGTGGTGATTGGAGTGGTAGTAGTGGTGGTGGTGATTGGAGTGGTAGTAGTGGTGGTGGTGATTGGAGTGGTAGTAGTGGTGGTAGTGGTGGTGGTGGTGATTGGAGTGGTAGTAGTGGTGGTGGTGATTGGAGTGGTAGTAGTGGTGGTGGTGATTGGAGTGTGGTAGTAGTGGTGGTAGTGGTGGTGGTGGTGATTGGAGTGTAGTAGTGGTGGTGGTGATTGGAGTGGTAGTAGTGGTGGTGGTGATTGGAGTGGTAGTAGTGGTGGTAGTGGTGGTGGTGGCACAAGAAGATTTTTACGTAAATCCGGATCTACGTATGTCGGGGTCCGTCTGTACTTTGCCACAGACGTGTTTTCTACCCTGTACTTAGGTCACGTGCTAATTTAAGTCGTCCCTTAATCATGAAAGCTTACATTTTTTCATCCTACAAATTTTATTTTACAAGAAAGTTGAGTCACTGACATTATGTTTCTTGGACTTTGTCCATCGTCTAATTTTTTTTATGAAGCAAGACGTTTCGGAAACTTGCTTTGCTTTCTTATTCAGGCAAGGAAACCACCTACTCTGCTGGACCCCTTATATAGAGTGTCCAGTGACTGAGAATAGCTCTATCTAAGGGGTCTACCAGTTTAGGTGCTTTATTTGCCTGAAGAAGGAAGCAGAGGCGGCTTCCGAAACGTCGTGATTCATTAAAAAATTAGACGATAGACAAATTCCAAAAAAAAAGGAAGATTATGCCAGTGAGTCTTATACAATCTTCAGAGCCTTATAGATTTAAAGAAAATTCAGTTTCTTAGTACAGCGATACCTCGGCAAACGAAGATAATTCGTTCCGGAATCACATTCGTTAGCCGAAATCTTCGTTAGCCGAAACGTGAGCAACTTTCTGCTTCCCTTGGGTTTGTCGCTTACTTTTTTTGGTTGGTGGGTCTCCCCTATGTGATGTGGTCAGCTCATCTCTTTGTCACACACATACAGACGGAAAAGATAAGCTCCTGGAATGGCCCGACCGTTCATGTTTGCTGCTTTTATGTTAGCGCGAGCATCCACTAAAACTATTCGTTAGTCGAATGTTCCGAGTAAAAACAGCGAAAAAAATCTTCGTTAGCCGAAAAATTCATTAGCAGGGTCACTCGTTAGCCGAGGTATCACTGTATTGTTTCCTTCTGGTTAATATACTATACTACACAAGAAACAACCATAAGAACAAAAGTGGCATCGTAAAACAGTTAAAGCAGAAGTGTGAAATGGACACATTTCAGTACAAAAGTTTCACTGCTGGAGCATTTTCATGTGGAACGTCACCTTTTAAACAGCGGCTCATTTCAACTTACTACTACCAAAAAAAGTCACTGTTCTTAAATTTGTAATTTGTTTTAAGGTCCCCCCCTTTCATTCTTTCATTGTGCAGCTGATTTTTTTTTAGTATCAAATTTTTATAATTGCTACGTTTCAGGAATTGTTAGTATATGACATTCATATCATTGGCAGCAGACAGGCTTAGTGTCCACCTGAGGGCAATTCGCACACTACATGAATTTTACTATGGCATGTTGACACTCCCACTGCATTAGCCTGGCCCAGTGTGCGGCTTGTCCTGATTTTATTCTGAATCTTTCATTATTTTCCTACAACCTATACGTAAGGACATTCCAGTCACATAACTACGATATAATTATATTTGCTTTATGTGAAAATACACTTTGTATTTTCACATAAACATTTCCCTCGTGTAAACGACAATACTGAAGTGTGTATCTAGTGAATGTTAAACATCTCTAAATAAAAGGCAAGTTCAAATTATAGGTTCCCTTCATTTCATGTGATAAAGTGTAAGAGCTGTAGGGAAATTTTGGGTTTGCCCTAACATTTTTCTACAAATGTCACGTATAATACATTTATTGCATGGTAACATGACTGTTATTATGTAACATTTACTCTCGTAGTCGCAATTTGTTAAAGCTATCAGTTTCTTTGTTGTGGGGGACCAAATTCTTGTTCTAAATCACGTTTCAGCATCGCAAGAAAAGAATTTCAAAACGACACAAGAAACCTTGCTCACGAAAAGCATTGATCATATGGTTCGTGAAAGGTGAAAAGCGGGCTATGTGCTGGCTACCGCAGAAGAAAATGATCGCATATACAGGGCATACACAAAAGAATGGTGCGTTTTCAATAGGAATCACTATTGAAATCGCACCATTCTTTTGTGTATGCCCTGTATATCAACAGTGTCTTAAAATATTTGGAGTACAGACGAACCCGGTTATAACGACATCGGTTTATACGACACCTCGCCTATAACGTCAGATATTCTGTGATACCAATTAATTCCTCACTGTTAACCATAACATTATGCTCCTAGGTTATAAAAACACTCGTTTATAACGACACAAAATATTCAGTCCCTTTCGTGACGTTATAACCGAGTTCGACTCTATTACATAACGAGGAACGTATGACATATAATGATCACCTTATAATTTTAGGGTAAAGAAACAAGAAGAATATAATAAGTTTGGCACGTAGTTCGGATGAGGAGACAAGAAATGAAGAGAGAATTTTGGTGATGAAAATAAATTTCGGCCGTTTGGAAGTCGCAGAAAGAGAATGGAAAATTACTGAATTTTTGGGGAGATAGATTCTGCAGATGGGAAATGTATAGAATTGACTCACGCTTGGTCTATTAGCAGATTTTGTTGTATCGGTGTTGAACTTCCTCTTTCTGCTGCCATAGGCATAGTTAATTAATTGGTTACTTTTCTTAATTTGAGGAATGAAAGGTATAAATTTAGTGCCGGTCCGTGTTACTTCACACAAGGAGAAGTTTGTTACGCCGTACATATTTGCTGTTTACTGAGCGATATTAGAGTCACTAAATTCAGAAGTTTAAAACAGGCGATTTGCATCCTGGAAAACAGCGAAGAATTCATTGAAAATGTTTCGAAAAAAAAATTGTCTCAACAATTGTCTTCGCACATAAATTTTTTTCACGAATTGTTTTACACATGAGGCTGCTATTTAGAGAAAACATGTTTTTGGTAAATTTTGCCTATAAATACAAACGTAAGCCAAAATAACTAACCTCACTGCGCATGCGTGACTTCATGCTTCCGCCGCCATGTAGATGAGACCTGCACTCTTCTGGGTTATTACGCAGCGTTGAATGGTAATTCTGTACCGACGTTTCGGGACAACCTATCGATCCCATCTTCAAGGGTCAAGAAGTCCAAGAAGCACGTGTTTAACTATACAAATTACATACACTCATTTCGGTAAAATTTTTAATTTTGGGGGTACAAGAATTCGGTACTTGCCAATTTTTCTTTGACATCGATGTTGATTTACCTTCTCTTAATTAAGTTATCCACATGTACAGTGACTAGGCTAGACGGTCCGGGGTTCGAATCCCAGCTGAGGTAAGAGAATTTTCTCTTCTTCAAAATCTTCAGACCGGCTTTTTGAGGCCCACCGGATTTTTTATCTGAAAGAATTTGACGCGGCCGGGTCGTGAAACAGACCCCTCACCCCCCCCCCAATCTGGTCCCCAAGGTTAAGAATCAGTGGAGCTATACATCTACTCCTTCTATACGCCTTCATGGCGTGTACAGGGACAAGGTAAATTAGGTGACCTGAGTTAATATATTTATGGTATTTTAAAAACATCGCCGAGAGTGTCCTTACATTATGACGAAATAGCATATCCTTATTTTAGCGTATGGAAGTGGTAAAACACATTTAAAATGTCACGTCGGCTAACCTCCACATATTCATTCAATAAAGACCAAAACTGTGTGTGTGGTGTGAACAGTTCCTGCTTTGTTTTATTCCTTCTCTTTTTAAAGCAATACATGATTTCGACGAGGTCGTATTTATTACCTTTCCTTTTGTCAAATTGTATGATCTTTTTATACTATGTATCTCTTATGTATGTTTTACTGTGCTGTATATAATGTAATATACAGTAATGCAAATGAGAGATGAATATCAAGGCCAATCAACTCTTTATATAAGAACTTACCTACTTAATATTTAAAATGAAGAACAGAAATTAATATTTCTCTTTTCGTCCCTCCTTTTCTCCTGTCTTGTATTCCTCTTTTTTTTATGTTTCTTTTTTTGCAACGTGTCTGTCATTCGCTATCTTGCTTTCGGTTGTTCGTCGTCTGTATACCGCCATGTTTGTTTCGGGGGTTCCCCCTTACCTTGCCGTGTTCGACGGCTCGGTGATTGTCACCGGTCACTCTGGCTGACCGCACACAGCGCGCCCTTCGCTGCAACATTTATTTACGGCCATTCGCACCGCTCGTCTTAACCTTTTGAAGCGTAACGGCTACTTGATGCATCAACAGTTTTAACATTCAAAAATTCAACATTCTGCCCACACTGTATTTATGTCTATTGTATTTGTATTACAACAAACAGCGACTTTTGCATTATACAACGTAAATTGATTTCTTTTTTTCAACCGAGATGAAAAGTGTTTACTGCGCGGTACGAACTGGGTCTTTAAGTGAAACAGTTTACGCTTCATCTTTAAAGGGTTAAAGCTGCTAGATAGGCGAGAGAGAACAGTGAATGGACACTGGAGGGACTGCATTCTTGCTGAATGTCACTGTTACAGCAATGCTTTGAGACTTTCTCTATGCGCTAAAGGCAATACAGGAACCCTTACACGGAATTAATAACCAGATATGTTCCTCCAAACCTACACACACTTCGAAATGCCTTATGAATTCTGACGTAACGTAAAGGAGGTGTGAACTACATTATTCATTCATAATGTAGTCTCTCTTTGGATTGGATTGATATGGCTCGGGATATGGACAGGTGGCGGGTTCCTGTGAATGCGGTAATGAACCTTCGGGTTCCATAAAACGCAGGGAATTTCTTGACTGACTGACGACCTGTTAGCTTTTCAAGAAGGACTGTGCTCCGTGGAGTTAGTTAGTTAGTTAGTTAGTTAGTTAGTGGTCTGTCTTACGACAGGTCCGTAGCCTTTTCCAAAGCGAGTTCTCCAAAAAGTGAGATCTAGTGCTTCCTCTTTCAATTTACAGTATCTTTTCTTTTCTTTAAGGTCATCCAGTAACTGCTTACGTCTTCTTCCTTGTCTTCCCGTCATTTCTATCCTTCCTTCTAACTTTCCTTCAATCACGTGTTATAGAAGAACTACATTATGTGTGTATTTTGGGTGTCAGTGACTCATTTTGAAACTTACTTTACACGAAAATATGAAGAAATTTAATAATTATCACGCCAGGAATTTCCTTACAACACAGTTGTAGTGACTTAATTTATGATAGTACCGTGACTTCATTAGTGCCAATATTGGGGCGGTAAAAGTTATTTGAAATTGATCTCTAAAAATATGAATTAATCTTACAAAATTTCAAAATTAAATTTATCCAATAAGTCCTTACATTTGTCTCTTTTATACAAAAAAAAAATCCTGATTAAAATAAACCGGGGAAATAAATTTATTTTATTTGTCATTTATCTTACGCTTATTTATTTACTGTTCACCACCGCTGAAGATTGAAGAGCTTCACTGAGAAAAATTGAATCTGCTGGTTGATCACTTAATTATTTTAATATCTGCAGATATTTGAGAAGTTGGAACACGAAGATATCTCTCTGAATTTTTTCATCGTCTAGTCTATATATGTATGTAGGAATTAATCACAGTATTCAGTTGCAAACGAACTGTTCACAACTATAAGTACTTCCAAAAATCCCAAGAAGACATATTCCTCTGAGCATTGCGACATTTTTACATTCAGTCACCTTTTTTCAGGAATAAAATTTTTAAACGATGAGCAGCGACGTACTTGCTATGGTGATTGCCCTATTTAATCCAGAATAGAATCGTCAATCGTGTTCTAAAACCCCCAGATATTTGTAAAATCATAGCGAATTCATTCCTAACATTTTTGTCATCGAAATATCTTCCCTGTCTTTATATGAATATCATGTCTTATGGCGTAAGGTCATAATATTTTAGTAAAGTTCCATGTGCGAAAATTATCATCTTAAAAACAGCATAGGATCACCTCTCGTTATAATAAAATTTTTCTCCAGCTTGTTCTGGAGCTGGAGAAATCGAGTGCAACAGCTTCTCTCTCCACACCCCCCCCCCCCCCTAGCTCGATGGACCCAACCACCTCCAGCTGTCAGATGCCACGAACCTACGAGTTACATTCATCCTGCATTGTCTGTGTAACTCCACACAAGTATTTTAATACGTTCTATTTTAACAAAGTACAACATAGAAAACACTTCTTTGCTAAAGCAGCAGCAACCCACCATATTAATTTTTAAGGCCGTATTTAATTTGCATAAACCATTAACTTGAGTTCTTTAGCTTCGTCATTGTCTAGTATCAGGTCTTTCAAAATAGTAAAAAGAATTGAACAAAAAAAAAAAAAAAAGAAAGTGGAAGAATACCTTTACACGGCTACCAACTTCGTGATTATAATCATCTGAGACCGCTTGTTGCTGGGACATAAATTATGACGATATACTTTGGCGCTGCTTACTTAAAAAAAATACATATATAACCACAAAAGACTGTAATAATTAATTGTGCTCTTTTTTTTTATTTTGTTTTCTAACCCCACCCGTATAATGGTGACAGGGAATGGGCCGTTTCTTTATGTTTTCACGTAGGTTAGAATGATATGTGGATCTCGTTATGGATTATTGTTACACAAGCTGTAGAATGAAGGCTGCATATTTTTGGTTGACTTTGGCAGTAATGTTAGAACAAGTATTATTTCATTATCGTTTTACACAGGTGAAGAGGACTCAAAGTCTGTTGTAGTGGTGTTGAAATGTAATGCATTTTGAACGGCGCGTTGAAATGTTTAAGTCGTTGAGTGCGAACTGGATGTTTGCCGAGTACAGCTACGCAAATAGAACTCGATACTTGAAGAGCACGCAAATTTTTTTCCCCATTATTTCTACTAGTCTCCTTTCCTTTAATTCTTAAAAGAAGAAACGTAACCTGTTTTATTTAAAGACCCAGTTCGTACCGCGCAGTAAACACTTTACATCTCGGTTATAAATACTAAATAGTAATTTTTGTGTAGCGCCAAAGTCGCTGTTTATCATGAGATGCGTATAAAACACATAAATATATTCTGTGGAGAGAATGTAGAAATTTTGAATGACATACCTCGTGCTACGTAAAGTAACCATTCGGCTTCGGCATGTTAAAATATGACAAAGAGTTTAAATAAGAAACTCTATAATTTTATTTGAATCCCGTCAGGAAATAACTTGTTCTTCATTAAACCTTCCAGTCTGGTGGATAAAAATTATATTTATTGGAGCCGGGAAGCCTCGTGAGGAAGTTTTGGTTTTAAAGATATGCTTAATTAACTAGGCCTATAAATTATTCGCATTGACCAGACACATATGTAGAAAACAGTGCATATCATTGTGATATCATTGCTAATAGGCCTATGTTGTAGTTAATTTATTGTAATTGGTATTCTGTAGTTGTTAAGACACGCATTATATTTGTCATGTCGTGTTACATATACCTGTTTCCTTCCCCACAACAGTTGACTTCTAATTCAGGTTTACTCGCATGAAATACAACTTGACAGACTCTGCCTGACTTTTATTCTGTCTGTTTTAAACGTTTTTTTTTTTTGTATCTGTTTCGACTTCCTGATTGTGATTTTGTTCTGACTGGAAGATATATTGTTAACTGTAGGTGACTTTTTGAATTATCGAGTGTTTAGCTGGACAAGCCTGCAGGCTTTCCAATCCCAACATAAAATTTTTTCGTGTGATATGACAGTGAATTTACGACATGAAAATTTAATATAAGATTTAACAATACATTTGAAAAATGAGAAAGCGATGTAATGAACTGATTTGCCTATTATGTATTTAAATTAATGATTATATTTCTATCAAAACTATGATTATGAATTCCGGAAATATATCAGTATGGGGAAAATAATATAGGTTCTTTATGAGATAAAGTGCTTACATACATACATACATACATATATATATACATTCCATGGATCCATAATTTTGTCACAAGACAAGAGGATGTGCAATAAGTCATAACATACAAAATCATACAAAAATGTACATTTCAAAATGTTTTAAACATTCTATGTACAGTCTTAGACGTCAGTATTATAGGTTAACAGTACTCATAAAAAATTGATGTACAGAGTAAAAGGAGTGTGCATTTAAGTATCTTCTTAGTGCTGCTTTAAATTGTGCCTTTTCGTTCTTAAGATTTTTGATATTACACGGTAAGCTATTGAAGATCGTGATACTAGAATAGAATGTACTTTTCTGAAAGCATGATAGGTTGGACAATTGGTTTATGAAGATGGTGCTTATTGCTTGTATTAATACTGTGTATTGTTGAATTTGTTTGAAAGGTTTCTTGATTATCAACGAGGAAGTTCATTAATGAAAATATATTTCAGACATTGTAATATCTCCTGTTTCATCAATAATAAGACCGACGAATGTACTATATTGACCAATTTTATTCTGGCCTATTTCCCCTCACCCTACACGTGTTTGGAACTTTAAAGTTCCATCTTCAGGGGCTTGTCTTATGCTACCTATTATTCACACATAAAAAAACAGATTCACAATATGTACAATAGTCTGCTGACAGTCATAAAACCACTTGTAAAAATATTCGGAACACTTTAAAGTAGTACGATATGTACAGTTATCAGTTGGAAATGTTAAAACTCTCGTAACACATCGTACTACTTTAAAGTGTTCCGAATATTTTTACAAGTGGTTTGTTTTATGACTGTCAGCAGACTATTGTACATATTGTGAATCTGTTTTTTAATGTGTGAATAATAAGTAGCAGAAGACAAGCCCCTGAAGATGGAACTTTAAAGTTCCGAAACACGTGTAGGGTAAGGGGAAATAGGCCAGAATAAAATTGGTCAATATATGCATTCGTCGGTCTTATTATTGATTTAACAAAATGGACGGTGATAATAATGTGAAATCTCCTGTTTCCTATAAGACCGACTTTTTAAAGGAAGTGTGTGTATGTTTACTAGCATATTAAATTTATATTTCACGTAAATGTTATTTAATTTATTAAATTTAATTAATATTCAATATTAAAATTTAGTCACGCAAATACAGGCGGTTACAGGCCGACTTATCACCACAAAAACTTGGGTTCAGTCCCAGTTGTCAGTATGTGGGATTTGTGGTAGATGAAGGGCCGCCGGGCAGATTTTGCTATGCTAAGCAACATTGCCCACAAAGTTTAAATTTTAAATCATAATTCCATGGGATAAAAACCATCTGCCCGACCCCATTCTTGTAGACTGGTTTTTTATCTTGACCTTTAAAAGCCTAGTGTTTACTACGCATACCACAATGTTTAAATTTAAAAAATTCTAAGTGCATTTTTGTATTTTGAATGGATTTAAAAAAAAACAAATTTTCCCTTAGAGCGCACTAGCTGTTTGGGATTGTTAACCGAAATTCAGCGTGTTTACTGCTAGGTACGAATTTAATCTATATATCGCAGAGGCCCGTTTCGATCCCAGATCAGTCCATGTGAGATTTGTGGTGTACAGAATCACACTGGAAAAAAAGTTTCTCTCCCAGTATTTCGGTTTTCCCCCCGTCAGTATCATTCCACCAACGCTCCATCCTCGTCTTCGTCTGTACGTTGCTCTTACCAGAAGGACAAACTGGCGAAGCCTGGGCACCTTCCAAAAACCAATGCTATTTCGGAAATCTGGGAGCATTGGATAGAAAAGTACTTTCACTTAGTCTTTAAGGGTTTGAACTACTGCCAAAATTTCAAGTTCTTTATTTATTTTGTGATGAGTTATGGTTGTCTTATTTTGTTATATAGATATGACCTTCAATGCCAGAAGAAGTTTTCATGTTTTAAGTCTGTTGAAGTCTAAACACGTCATATAGACACTTTCAAATAAATGTTACACACCTTTCCATAAGACCTGTACTTTATTGTGTTATGTACTAATTTGCCCTAGCAAAGAGACATGAATGAAACATTAATAGAATTTGACATAAATTTCACTTAAAGTAACCGTTATACCCTGTCGATGGACGTTTTCACGTCTGTCATTCTAAAATTAACCAAGGCAATGTTCAGTTACTAACATGAAGGATTTAATAAACTAAAAACAATTTCAAGAAAGTTACAATTTCTTGAAGAACAATATATTGTTTTTAATATGCTACATGTTTCGGCCTTAATGGAGCATCATCACTCTGTAAAAATTATGTAAAACAGTAATTTAATGTTATTACATGGCTTAATCTCGGCGTGAAATCTCATCCTTACAGAAATTCTTTCATATTATATTAAATGTATTAAATATTTTAAACTTTTTCCTATCTTACAATGTATTCTACAGAAAAGTAAATAAAAATAAATATATTTATATTTTTTAAATGGTTCGACAGCCCCTTGGGGGCCTAGGCCGCCTCATTTTTCGAGGCTTCACGATCACACACTCAGACACACCACACTCGGTAGACCCTCTAGGACGAGTGATCAGCCCGTCGCACAGACCTCTACCTGACAAAACACAACACTCACAACAGACAAACATCCATGCCTCCGGCGGGATTCGAACCCATAATCCCAGCAAGCGACGGCCGCAGACCCACGCCTTAGACCGCGCGGCCACTGCGATCGGCATCCTGTTGATAATAACTAATAATATATATATATATATAATATGCGCCCAAAAATTATAGCCTAAATCTGAATAATAAGTTTTATATAAACCCCTTCACTATAGATATGGATAGAAACAATGTTATGGTATCCGTATTTGATTATGAAGTGAAAGTATGTAATTTTATATTTCATAATGTAATGCAAGAAATTAATCATTCCCTTTTTTACATAAAAAAGTCAAGTTACAAGATTTATTGTGGCATTAAATAGTCAGACACAGTTTTATTCACCATCCAGTATAAAATGAAATTCAATACGAATAATACAGGCCATACACAAAAGAATGGTGCGGTATCAAAAGTGAATAAAAAATGTATTTCTCACCTTACACGGGCACAACATACACCGTCAGCGGAGGAAACTGTCCAAGTTTCTCATTTGGTAATTACAATCCTTCAATGCATGCACCCTGGGTCACACGACACACATCCACACGGTAATCAAACTCATCCCAGAACACAGAAAGCCTTCTCCTGCTGCAACGCCATCTTTGAAACTGGCCCCGCAGCCACGCAGTAAGTACGAAAAGCGAACTGCTTGTAGCGCATGAGAAACTTGGACAGTTGCCGCCGCTGACGGTGTATGTTGTGCCCGTGTAATGTGAGACATAAATTTTTATTCACTTTTGAAACCGCACCATTCTTTTGTGTATGCCCTGTATTGTGGAAGGCCTTTTTCTTCCGCAGTGTGCTTCTTCTTCATATACAGTTGAACCCGTTTATGACGACATCGGTTTATACGACACCTCGTATATAGCAGTCAGATTTTTTGTAATACCAATTAATTCCTCACTGTTAAACATAACATTACACTCCTCGGTTATAACAACACTCGTTTATAACGACACAAAATTATTCAGTCCCTTTCATGACGTTATAACCGAGTTCGACTCTTTGATTTCAGGCTTCCGCCGCGATATTGATGAAATCTGTGGTCTTCTGGGTAATTACACGGCGTCGTGTGTAATTATTTATCGACGTTTCGGGACAACGTATCGGTCCCATCTTCACGGGTCAAGATTTTTTTTCCCCACTCGGAATCTTGACCCGTGAAGATGGGACCGATACGTTGTCCCGAAACGTCGGTAAATAATTACCACACGACGCCGTGTAATTACCCAGAAGACGCAGATTTCGACTCTATTTGCTACTTTTATTTAATTATTGGATTGATAAAGAATTATCTACTTAGCAATAATAGAATATTATGAGAAAAATTAATTTAAGATATGAATTCTGTTGCTTAGAGCGTTGAGTGCAAAAGCGGTTCCTGTGACATGAAAATTGTGACTTTCAAGTATGATTGATTTTATATTTATCCTCTTTCAAATTGTTTACACTAAAGACGATAATATTAAAATGGATCTTCAGGAAGTGGGATGGGGGGCATGGACTGGATTGATCTGGCTCAGGATAGGGACAGGTGGCGGGTCTTGTGAGTGCGGTAATGAACCTTCGATTCCATAAAATGCGAGGAATTCTTACTAGCTGAGACTTAGCTTCTGAAGAGGACTGTTACATAGTTATAGTTAGTAGTTGAGTTGTAATTAGTTAGTAGTTATTAGTTAGTTAGTTAGTTAGTTATTAATTATTAGTTAGTAGTTAGTTAGTTATTATTAGTTAATTAGTTAATTAGTTATTAGTTAGATTAGTTAATTAGTTAGTTAATTAGTTAATTAATTATTAGTTAGTTAGTTAATTAGTTAGTTAGTTAGTTAATTTAGTTAGTTAGTTATTTAAATTAGTCAGTCAGTCAGTTAGTTAGTTAGTTAGTTAGTTATTTAGTTAGTTAGTTAGTTAGTTAGTTAGTTAGTTAGTTAGTTAGTTATTAGTTAGTTAGTTAGTTAGTTAGTCAGTCAGTCATTAGTTAGTTAGTTAGTTAGTTAGTTAGTTAGTCAGTTTAGTTAGTTAGTTAGTTAGTTAGTTAGTTAGTTAATTATATTAGTTAGTTAGTTTGTCAGTTAGTTAGTTAGTTAGTTAGTTAGTTAGTTAGTTAGTTAGTTAGATTTAGTTAGTTAGCTATAGAGCTCTGAAAGACCGCTATTATGGACTTAGTCCTGTAACAGAGACTTCGCGCTTACGTCAACTGGAAAGTAATTCAATATATTTCTCAGCATTTTAACGTTGTGGTTAATTTATTAGCGTCAACAAAAACTGAAAGCTCTTATGTAAACGGACTGCTGTAATATTCAAATACACCCTTTTTTTCACTTTGCTGATTTTTCATGCAAAAAAAAAGTTTTTTATTACTGACCTCATGGGCGAAGGGTTTTTCTCGGAGAATTGATAAATTCTCAACTAGAACACACATCGCCATTCCAAGGTCGTGGTCGAACTTTAGGTACTCCTGCTTGGTGGGTGTCTGATCGCATATCGGTACCTGTGACTGATTATGCTGATTCCGATACTTCATGGTTTTCCTCCAGATAAATGCGCGGATTTTGCGTCAACATGGACACCGGAAGCTTCCTCTGATATCCTTCCCAAACTGAAATAATTACAAACCCCAATATTGACTGAAGTTGGCTACACTGAACTACACCGCGTGGTCGCCGACTCACGACAAACTGCAATACCGGCAGGAAGTGGCAAATGATATTTGCCAGATAAAATATTGACACTGCATTCATGCGTATGTCCAATGGCAAATATCTAATACTAATTTTACAGTGGGTCCACAAAGTTCCTCCGGGGTTTAAACACAACACGATTCTTAAACAAACTCATTCAGACACATGCCCCTAGCCGTGGCTTATAGTCAAAAATCAAAGTTTTTGACTTACCTTAGTACACCTTGGAGGCACGCCGTGGCGCAGTTGGTTGAGCACTGCGCTATAAGCCGAAAGTTCGCGGGTTCGATTCCCGATGGTGTCATTGGAATTTTTCATTGACAAAATCCTTTCGGTCTCACTGTGGCCCTGGGGTCGATCAGCCTCTAACAGAAATGAATACCAGGAGTATTTCCTGGGGGGTAAAGGCGACCGGTGTTGACAACCTTACCACCTTCATGTGCCGATTGTCTATAAATCTGGGGGCCTCAACCTCCTGGAACCCTAAGGGCCTGTCCAGGCCTGTAATGGGATTGCTTTTAGTACACCTTAGTGTGTGGGCCGCGATAGCTCAGTCGTATAGCGACTCGCTACGAGCTGGACAGTCCAGGGATCGAATTCCGGTGGGGGCAAGATTTTCTGCACCCGTCCAGACCGGCCCTGGGGTACCTAACCAGCCTTCTGTACAATGGGTACCTGGTCATTCCCGGGGTAAAGCGGCCGGGGCGTGGCGTTGACCACCCACCCCCATCCAGTGCCGAGGTTAAAGAAAGAGTAGAGCTATACCTCTACTCCCCCTCTGGGCCTTCATGGTCTGTTCTAGGGTGAACTTTGCCTGTTCTTGCGCCTTAGTGTGGCCAACCTTGGTAGCACGGGCGACGTCCAATTTATATTCAAGCGCTTGTCATGTTCTCAGGAACATATCAGTATCAACAGTCATGATCGAATTCGTCGTAGGCTTCTTCAGGTCATAAATTCCGTTAATTGGTCATTCGTAAACAATGCTCTTGACGTAATCCAACGTGAAGAAGTCCAGTGTCCGCGGAACGAGGAGGCTAAGGGAGTGAGCCTTCTCTGCCGACCCATGTTCCCGGGAATTTTTCGTCCAGGTACGCCCGTGTTGGTAAACCCCAAAGAGGGGGAGAGCCCTCTGTTTGCGTAATAATGTGTGGTTGAAGGTGGTTAATCTGAGGTACTGCATAGTGATACAGCATGGCCAGGCGAGTACCCAGGAGGAACTTTGTGGACACGCTGTACAGTAAGCACTTTAAACGTCACAAAATTTCTTACGGAAGCAGTGAAACATGAAATTGTTTGAGACAATTCGTAGACTTGTAGACATTTTTGGTTTATATCAAGACTTAGTCTGTATCTCAGAATACACAGCATAGAATGCCAGGGCCACTGAATAAATGGATAAGGATTTGGAAGGAAGCAGTCCTGATCTGTTTGAGGTAGCATATAGACATACGCCTGGAGGAACTGAGGACCTCAATTACCACAGCCGGTGTCGCGGCCAAGGTTCGAACCGGGTATCTCACAAATAAAACTCGGAAACGTAATAGCTTTAACCAGCGCTTTCGGTGACGCACTTAGATCTTGCGAAACGTTGCGTGTGACGCAGTTGTGGTTGAATTCATATAGTTTGGCTCAGCGAAACTGCTCAGGGGTGTAAAATGTACAATGCGTCCAAGTGCGTTGTGTGAAATATGGAGAAATTTTATAGGTATGTCATGTAGTTGTTATAAGAATTAAAACGATAAACAGTGAGGTGTTGGGGCCACCCTTGCTTTTAGAACATGTAAGTCGGTACTGTAGCAGCATGTCCTGACCACACCATTCATTCATTCATTCATTCTGCAGTCTCTCTTACGACAGGTCCATTAGCCTCTTCCAAAGCGAGTTCTCTACGGAGTGCGATCTAGTGCTTCCTCTTTCAATTTACAGTATTCTCTCATTTCCTTCAGATTATCCAGTAGCTGCTTACGTCTTCTTTATCATCCTCCCGTCATTTCTATCCTTCCTTCTAACTTTCCTTCAATCACATGTTTCAGAAGGCAGTTTCTACGCAAGATGTGACCAATCCAGTTAGCCTTTCTTCTTTTTATTGTATGTACGATATTCCTCTCCTCCTTCACTCTGTGTAATACTTCTTCATTTCTCACACGATCGGTCCAACTGATCTTTTCCATCCTTCTCCGGCTTTATAAAATTATTGAGGAAACGAAACATTTTGAATTCAGTACTTGAGGCTACTGTTGAGCAAGCCCATCGTGTCTTTTATGGCACTTGACTATAAAATTGTATTTTCCCAGAAACTCAATCCACATCCTTTTTACGACTTCGTGAGTGTTGCAGACTGTTGTGGAGAGAAGTGAATTTTAACGGAGTTGAGACTTGAGCATAGGATGTGCTGTTTGTGGTCGTGCAGAATGATGCTTGCATTCCGTTGCTAAGTAAGCAGTCCAGGCGAGACCATACCGGACCAGACCAGTTGCATACTGACGCAACTAACTAACTAACACCATGCAGCACAGTCCTTCTTGAGAAGCTAACAGTTCCTCAGCTAGTCAAGAAACTCCCCGCGGTTTTATGGAACCCGAAGGTTCATTACCGCATTCACAAGAGCCCGCCACCTGTCCCTATCCTGAGCCATATCAATCCAGTCCATGCCCTCCCAGTCCACTTCTTGAAGATCCATTTTAATATTATCCTCCCATCTACGCCTGGGTCTTCCAAGTGGTCTCCTTCCCTCAGGTCTCCCCACCAAAATCCTTTATGCACCTCTCCCTTCCCCATACGTGCTACATACCCCGCCCATCTCATTCTTCTTGATTTGATCACCCGAGTAATATTTGGTGATGAGTACAGATCATTAAGTTCCTCTTTATGTAGTCTTCTCCACTCCCCTGTTACCCCGTCCCTCTTAGGCTCCAATATCCTCCTCAGCACCCTATTCTCGAACACCGCAACTACAGCCATATAATCCAAGAAGGTTTGAACTACCTTGAAGATGGAGGCAGAAATTTTCTACGAAATATGGGTAACTACTTACCGCCCGAAACGATGTCATATTCCAGCAGATTTTAATTACCAGGTACGATTGTTGTTTATTTACGTGCTGCCAGTAATAGACACTGCTTTACTTTTGAATTCTGTTTGTAGTCATTTTAGCTGCATTATAAGGAACTGTATTGTATATATCATAGTCGGCTTAGAGTCAAGGAGGAGAGGAATATACTACATACAATAAAAAGAAGAAAGGCTAACTGGATTGGTCACATCTTGCGTAGAAACTGCCTTCTGAAACACGTGATTGAAGGAAAGTTAGAGGGATGGATAGAAATGACGGGAAGACGAGGAAGAAGACGTAAGCAGCTACTGAATGATCTTAAGGAAAAGAGAAGATACTGTAAATTGAAAGAGGAAGCACTAGATCGCACTCTGTGGAGAACTCGCTTTGGAAGAGGCTACGGACCTGTCGTAAGACAGACTGCAGAATGAATGAATGAATGAATGAATGAATGAATGAATGGGCTTACATTCAAGCGTTTAGCTTTATTATATAGACCAAATTAATGCAAATATTTTGTAATAAAGGAATGCGAATACAGAGTACAAATACGAGTATAGATGAATTGGGAATAAAACTGTATAATGTGGGGAAATAAGTAGGTGAGTCAAATGAAGATATTTCAAAATTGTTTAACAGCAAATTTTGTGCAGATATGTTTAGTACACCTTTTTTCATTTTTCAACACAGTCCCAGATCTACCACACACAGTACATTCTTCTAACCCAAGCTGACAACTTGCTGTGCCTACAACTGAACACAGTACATGCTTCTAACCCAAGCTGACAACTTGCTGTGCCTACAACTGAACACAGTACATGCTTCTAACCCAAGCTGACAACTTGCTGTGCCTACAACTGAACACAGTACATGCTTCTAACCCAAGCTGACAACTTTCTGTGCCTACAACTGAACACAGTACATGCTTCTAACCCAAGCTGACAACTTGCTGTGCCTACAACTGAACACAGTACATGCTTCTAACCCAAGCTGACAACTTTCTGTGCCTACAACTGAACACAGTACATGCTTCTAACCCAAGCTGACAACTTTCTGTGCCTACAACTGAACACAGTACAAGCTTCTAACCCAAGCTGACAACTTTCTGTGCCTACAACTGAACACAGTACAAGCTTCTAACCCAAGCTGACAACTTTCTGTGCCTACAACTGAACACAGTACAAGCTTCTAACCCAAGCTGACAACTTTCTGTGCCTACAACTGAACACAATAGGGCCTGAATTATTTTCCGCACCTTTAAGGTTTTTCATTTGACCCACCTTCTTAAAGTGGAATGAGAATTAACCAATGTGTCTAGAACGATCGCGAATTGTGCTTACATGTTTATAGTCTTACGCAAGGACAGATTTAGAAAGCGGTTAAATTACTTTAGAATAAAGAATTCAAGGAAATACCCGTACAAGTTCGTGCCGGTTGGGTGGAGCCGGCATTACACACCACACACGGACAGTGAGCTTTGTAACCATACTAGCTAAAAGCGACGAGGAGACGTGACAGTAAGATCAGCTGCTTAAGTATTTCGACAAGTGCTGCCATCTATGTATTTTTACGAATACCTTCTAGCGTTATTTCGACTGTATAAACATTTATTGAGACAATTGTGGTTCTCCAAATGTGGCGTTCATGAAGAGCTAAGTATTTTTTGTCGACTAGTAAATAGCTACCGACGTTTCGGAGAAGTGTACTGTCTCCTTCTTGAAGGTCAAGTAGAATCTTCTTTGAGTGAAAGATCCTCCAAAATACCGGTAGCTATTTAACAAGGGAACCGAGGTCATATCTCAGAAGACCTGAATCTTAACAGCCAGTAAGATAACTCTTCCGGTACTCTTAACACCGAATGCAATGCACATGGCGGTGCTGGGTACTCGCGTTCTATATTCGGCAACTCCCGATATCGAAACAAGGTACTGGGTACCCTAACATTGCTTCTTTTCTTGGTTTCTAGGTGTTCGCAAAATTTCGAAAAGCGTCTATTACCTTTCTCATGCCTGTCTCTCCGTCTGCGAAATTATTTGCGAGATTTTAATTCGCAGTTCTGGTCATTCCTTTCAAACCTGCTAAAACAAAAACAAAAAAAAAATTAGAAAATAAAGAGCCACACGTATTTCAAATCCTTCAGAATGTTAAGAACATCATATCCATCGTTTTGGATACACTATTTTGGAGGGGCATTAAATTCGCGAATTATCGCCAAGTGTCGCACGTGGCACGTATTCACGCGGCGTCACCGTTGATTGCACTGTATCGGAAAATATGTCACGTTGGAATTGTCTGAAATGTGACGAAGATGGCGTTGTAAGATGGTTGAAATTACCATATGGTTGAGGTCACACTGTGTGTGCCTTAGTTGCTGGGTACGTTACGTAGTCTATTATGCGGTTGCTGCAGTAAGTACAGTGGTGGGGGAACACACCAGTAGGTGCAGTAAAGGGGGGGTTGGTCGTGGAGGGGGAATCCATTAAATGGTGGGGAGAGGATTTTCAACAGAACTGAATGTACAGCAGTAAAGACTTAAAGCGACGAACAATCCTAACTGTGGCTACATATTGTCTCCTTCTGCCTCTGGTATTTTGTTTACTACATGCTTCCTCTTACTTCTTTTCTCTGTTCTTGCCTTGCCTCTCTTTCTTCGCTTCCTTTCCACTTAACACCGTAGAACAATAGATTACGGGATGGACAGTCTGGGGTTTGAATCCCGTTAGGGGCAAGAGTTCCTATTCAATAGGTACCGGTGTTTTTTTTCCCCGGGGATAAAGCGGCAGGAGCGTGAGGTTTACAACACCTCCATCCAGTGCCGAGGTTAAGAATGAGTGGAGCTATGCCTCTGCCCCCATACGCCTTTAAGACGTGGACACAACAGTTTACCCACTTTGCCTATATATACGTCAGCTGTGTCATCGGCGGTGCCATCAGTTACACTTGGTCCCTTACTTTGCTGTACCACGTAGCAAATTGGTGAGTGTCAAGGTCATTTCTGCAGGGATTTTCCCGACATCAAATTTGTGTTAATACAATAAGATGATAATAATGATACAATAATAGTATATGCTCAATATTTTCCTGCTTATTGTCATTATGTTGTCTTTATTCTTCTTTATTTTCGTGTTCTCCCTCTGGTCTTACGCTGTTCAATTCATAATTAAACCTTTTTCCAAACTAATTACACGCGTTCTCATTGATTATTATTTAAAACAAATTTTCTTACAGTATGGCTTGCTCCAAACACTGGTGAAAGGTAAAGGTCACCCTAGAACAGATCATGAAGGCCCAGAGGGGGAGTAGAGGTATAGCTATACGCTTAAGTTAATAATTTGTGTAGCTACAATTCCACCATTCTATATGTATTCTGGAATTGTGCTTAACCCCTTAAACTTTTAAGCTTAAGGCGTAGCCTAATACCAGCTTAAGACTAAAAGGTTCTACGTTCTGCCCACACAGTGTATTTATGTGTTTTGTGTGGATCTCAGAACAAACAGCGATTATTTCACTGTACAGCATTAACAGACTGGTTTGTATAACTGAGACGGAGTGTGTTTACTGCGCGGTACGGACTGTATTTATGTGTTTTGTGTGGATCTCAGAACAAACAGCGATTATTTCACTGTACAGCATTAACTGACTGGTTTGTATAACTGAGACGGAGTGTGTTTACTGCGCGGTACGGACTGTATTTATGTGTTTTGTGTGGATCTCAGAACAAACAGCGATTATTTCACTGTACAGCATTAACTGACTGGTTTGTATAACTGAGACGGAGTGTGTTTACTGCGCGGTACGGGCTGTATTTATGTTTTTTGTGTGGATCTCAGAACAAACAGCGATTATTTCACTGTACAACATTAACTGACTGGTTTGTATAACTGAGGCGGAGTGTGTTTACTGCGCGGTACGGGCTGTATTTATGTGTTTTGTGTGGATCTCAGAACAAACAGCGATTATTTCACTGTACAACATTAACTGACTGGTTTGTATAACTGAGATGGAGTGTGTTTACTGCGCGGTACGGACTGTATTTATGTGTTTTGTGTGGATCTCAGAACAAACAGCGATTATTTCACTGTACAGCATTAACTGACTGGTTTGTATAACTGAGACGGAGTGTGTTTACTGCGCGGTACGGACTGTATTTATGTGTTTTGTGTGGATCTCAGAACAAACAGCGATTATTTCACTGTACAGCATTAACTGACTGGTTTGTATAACTGAGACGGAGTGTGTTTACTGCACGGTACGGACTGTATTTATGTGTTTTGTGTGGATCTCAGAACAAACAGCGATTATTTCACTGTACAGCATTAACTGATTGGTTTGTATAACTGAGACGGAGTGTGTTTACTGCGCGGTACGGACTGTATTTATGTGTTTTGTGTGGATCTCAGAACAAACAGCGATTATTTCACTGTACAGCATTAACTGACTGGTTTGTATAACTGAGACGGAGTGTGTTTACTGCGCGGTACGGACTGTATTTATGTGTTTTGTGTGGATCTCAGAACAAACAGCGATTATTTCACTGTACAGCATTAACTGACTGGTTTGTATAACTGAGACGGAGTGTGTTTACTGCGCGGTACGGACTGTATTTATGTGTTTTGTGTGGATCTCAGAACAAACAGCGATTATTTCACTGTACAACATTAACTGACTGGTTTGTATAACTGAGACGGAGTGTGTTTACTGCGCGGTACGGACTGTATTTATGTGTTTTGTGTGGATCTCAGAACAAACAGCGATTATTTCACTGTACAACATTAACTGACTGGTTTGTATAACTGAGACGGAGTGTGTTTACTGCGCGGTACGAAATGGATATTTAAATGTAATTCAGATTAATCTTCGTCTTCAAACGGATAAGCTCGGTGTAACTCTTACCTATACCGCAACTTTTAATGAAATCGGGACAAAGTTCAGTAATTTTACTGTAACATTTACGCACACGTACACACACACACACATACACACGTACACACATTTGCGCCCTCCATTTTGTAGGGTTTTCACTCTGAAATTATATATGTATCCAGTGCCGGCCTTAGCAAAAGGGGGGGGGGCCCGATTGCGATCCTTGTGGGGGGCTCCTAAACGATATTGTGCAGAGCAGCAATAGGACTAAATTTTTGGTATATTAACGTAAGTAAGGATGAAGAATTAAAACTGTCCATTTGTTTTTCATTTTTAAAAATTACTAATGCGCGAATCCCCCCATGAGCGCGGGACCTCCGAAATTGCGGGGCCCGATTGCGTCAAACTGGTCCAATCGACCTAGGGTCTGCCCTGTTTATATCAGAAGTTATTTGCGTCTGCGCATATCTTTGCCTGCTGTAGAATTCTTGCAACGTCCATTTTTATTGTCTGTACAACTTACACTGCACACACTTATTTACCATAATAATACGGCCTTTGACAGCATATAATGAATCATTATGACTATTGATTCGGCTGATTAAAATCTTTTAAA
Source organism: Reticulitermes speratus (assembly GCA_021186555.1). Lineage (NCBI taxonomy): Eukaryota > Metazoa > Arthropoda > Insecta > Blattodea > Rhinotermitidae > Reticulitermes > Reticulitermes speratus. Next base: position 4,441,229 of record JAJKFL010000002.1, read on the forward strand.
GAAATTTCAAAGAAAGGTCCCATTAAATTTCCGAAGGACTTGAGGGGAACAGAGGTGATAGCTGTGCTGAATGGTCAACTTGCCGGTCAACATACAACGTGTCCATGCAACCAGTCACTTGACGTGTCCTGAAATCTGTAGCCCAAGTGTTTTTCTTTGTTTAAGCAAGTGTAGGTATCACATCTGTGCATCTGTTTTGTCTAATGAACTGCTTGTAGTAAGTACTTTGCGCATTCTGCTACGTCATGCGAACGTGGAAATGTAAGACAGCCAGAGAGGAGAGACAAGCCTCTTCAAAATGCCAGAAATGCAAATCAAATATAACAGCTTTGTCACCAATTTTATTTCATTAAGTGCCTGACGAAATCTTAGAGCAGACCTATGTTACGAGCCACATAACACTGATCCCATCTGCGCAGTCTTATTAAACATTGCTCTCCTTTTCTCTTCAAATTGTTCATTTGTCTTGGATAATTGTTTTAGGTTTGGGAAAGTTTTCTAGAAACTCGCAGTTCTAAAGTACAATTAAGTCACTTCATTACTGCCTAACAAAACGTAGAAGATTGTTAGCCTTTTAAAATACAGTGGTTACTATATGTACCACCATGTTTAACGTTCACAAATTCTACGTTCTGCCCACACAGTGTATTTGTGTGTTTTGTGTGGATCTCAGAACAAACAGCGTTTATTTCACTATACAGCATTAACTGACTGGTTTGTATAACTGAGACGGAGTGTGTTTACTGCGCGGTACGGACTGTATTTATGTGTTTTGTGTGAATCTCAGAACAAACAGCGATTATTTCACTGTACAACATTAACTGACTGGTTTGTATAACTGAGACGGAGTGTGTTTACTGCGCGGTACGGACTGTATTTATGTGTTTTGTGTGGATCTCAGAACAAACAGCGATTATTTCACTTTACAACATTAACTGACTGGTTTGTATAACTGAGACGGAGTGTGTTTACTGCGCGGTACGGACTGTATTTATGTGTTTTGTGTGGATCTCAGAACAAACAGCGATTATTTCACTGTACAACATTAACTGACTGGTTTGTATAACTGAGACGGAGTGTGTTTACTGCGCGGTACGGACTGTATTTATGTGTTTTGTGTGGATCTCAGAACAAACAGCGATTATTTCACTTACAACATTAACTGACTGGTTTGTATGACTGAGACGGAGTGTGTTTACTGCGCGGTACGGACTGTATTTATGTGTTTTGTGTGGATCTCAGAACAAACAGCGATTATTTCACTGTACAACATTAACTGACTGGTTTGTATAACTGAGACGGAGTGTGTTTACTGCGCGGTACGGACTGTATTTATGTGTTTTGTGTGGATCTCAGAACAAACAGCGATTATTTCACTGTACAACATTAACTGACTGGTTTGTTAACTGAGACGGAGTGTGTTTACTGCGCGGTACGGACGTATTTAATGTGTTTATTGTGGTTCAGAACAAACAGCGATTATTTCACTTAAACATTAACCTTACTTGGTTTGATAAACTGAAATCGCAGTGTGTTTACTGCGCTGGTACGGACTGTATTTTGTGTTTTGTGTGATCTCAGACAAACGCGAATTATTTCTGTACAACCTTAAACTGACTGGTTTGCTATAAACTTGAGAGGGTTGTTACTGCTGTGTACGGACATGATTTATTGTGTTTTGTGTGGATCTCAGAACAAACAGCGATTATTTCACTGTACAACATTAACTGACTGGTTTGTTTAACTGAGACGGAGTGTGTTTACTGCGCGGTACGGACGGAGTTTTATACGCATAATTCATTTAATTGTAGTTTTTAAACTTTTAACTAAGTGGCTGTTTCCAGCCTCTATAATATTCGTCTTCAAACCTTCTTGTCCGGGACCTAAAACTCTAAATCACACAGAAACTGTGAGTAGCCGATCAGCACACCGCTTGGGCCATTACTTTCGCTCGGATATTTCGCTAGTTTACGAAAAATCAGAATCCTCTAGCGACCCAAGTTTTTGTTGCAACCCTTCGTTTCAGAATCCCTGCTTTACCTTAGAGTCGCTTAAATTCTTTGCTCAGAGGGTCATGACACCCTAGATGACGGATCAGAATTTCGAAAAATTGAAAGACGTCGCCACAGAAAGAAAAGAAGGAATGATGTCCATTTTATGATAAGTTTTATACAGCAGTAAAACGGGACAGCGCTTTGTTTCATTTCCTTTCAACCATCCTGTAAAGTGTTATAATAAGCAGACGTTTCATTCATTAGTTTTAGACTTAACCCTGTTTGGTGAAGCACCTTTCGAAACGCCGTGCAAGGGTGAGGTGGCGGTAGAATTTCTTCTTTTTTAAGTCTGTTATTTTTCAGTCATATTCCTTTGTTTTATAATCTAGTGCCCTCTCTCTCTCTCTCTCTTCCCCTCTCTCTCTCTCTCTCTCTCTCTACACGAACTGACGGCGAGTTTTCGAGGTTTTAACCTTGAAAAACATCGAAGAACAGGAGGAGAGCTCGCCTGGGTTGGTCATAATAATTCATAATTCCTGACAAAATATAAAAATTATGCCGTAACTTACCCACGAACATATATGTGATTCTTCAGCCCCCCAGTAATTTGTGAGGGACCTATACTTAATAACTATATAGTGCAGGTTGAATCAAGTAACCGATTAATGCCACCAATTTATCAGATAGACGTGCTATGGATCGTTACAATCATTGTTGCGTTTTGGCAAACAATTGTATAGTTTCCACTTGAAAACAGAATTTATGTATGTTTCTTAGTGCGTTTTTAAAATTGCGAAAAGCTACTATTAGCTTCGTCATGTCTGTCTTTCTGTCCATCTGTCTGTCCGCATTGAACAAGTCGGCTCCCACTGGACGGATTTTCATAAAATTTTGCTACTTTGAGTATTCTTCGAAAATCTGTCGGCAAACTCCAAGTTCAATTGAAATATGACAAGAATAACGGGTACTTTACATGAACACCTACGTACATTTATGACAATATCTCGCTGAATTCTTCTTAGAATGAGAAATGTTTCAGACAAAAGTTGTAGAAAAACCAAAACACACATTTATGTTCAATAACTTTTTCCCGAAAATCGTGCCGTTTACGAGATAATGTGAAAAAATATGGTACAGCCAGACAGGCCACAGATGACAACATAATACGGCGCATGCGCTTTGCATGTCGGATAACTAAGGCTACAGACACACACTCAGTCAGAATATGTAATATCTATTACTTTTCCACCGCAAAATTGGTTACGCGAACGCTCCTCAATGTTAAGCTATACGTACATTGCCTGTCTTTTTTTGTGTTACTGTATCTTCACGAAACATCACACGGCTGTTGAACGACTCCTTAACTAAACTGATTACATTCACGTTTAATCTCTTTACCATTACCATTAGTCTACTGTGCTGAGTCATGTCCGCCAATCAGAATGAGAATGTAGATTGCATCTATTAATTTTTTTAAAACACAAAGTTTCATTTTAAAAGGAGGTATGTGAGGTGAAAAACAAATATTCACAGTTGGACGTTTTCAGCAAATCTGATCAACCTGAGGGCAAACGATTTTTATCTTCGAAATACTTCTTCGATAAAAAGAAACACGAGGAATTTGCATGTGTCAAAACTTATATTGATGTTTTGTTATGGAAATCCAAGCAAGGGGGCGACAGATAAAATATATGGCTGGACCAAACTGTAACAATGTTCAATATGCAAGTAACAGAATTCATTATTGGGCAACAACGCTTGTAATTTTCCGTTTGGGATAATAATAATGTATTGTTGTGTATACGAACAATATTTAGACAGGTTTATCGTAAATCAAAAAAAAAAAACTACTTTTCCTATAATAAAAACGGAGAAATGAAATGTAGATGGAGTTAGAACGTTCAAGTAGCCAGTTTTGAGGGCAGGAGTGGTGTATAAGCTTGCCTAGGCCACTCTGCCACACCGTAACATCTGTTTGTAGCGAAGAATAATTTTATAAAACCGCGATAAATCTGTAGTTTTTTGTACTTTCCTGTAACCTACAGTGCTGAGAATAATTTGTTATAGGTTAAAGTAAACTTTTTCATGTGTGTCTTTTGACTAATACTGCGTGAGTTTCTTGTAGTAGAATTTATCTCTAAAATTTCATAACACACAAAAATAGCCCTACAAAATTCTAGTTTTTAAAAAGTTGATTAAGAATGTTTTGTAATATTTTGTAACGTGTGTACAAGCTTTCGGAGGGGAAATATGAAGGAAAAAGACCACTTGGGGGATACAGTCGTAGATGGCAGGATAATATTAAAACGGATCTTACAGAGGTGGAAATGAAGAGAGTTGACGTGATTAATCTGGCTCTATTTAGTGACAAGTGGCGGGCTGTTGTAAACATGATATTGAAACTTGGGGTTCAATAAAATGCAGGGAATTTCTTGACTAGCTGAGGAACTAGTAGCTTTTCAATAATGCCTCTTCTCCAGGCAGTTAGTTAATCAAGAACGCTAAGTTACGCTATATTTCTGTTGTAGCCTACGTCATTAAACAACACTTAGTCAAGACGTTAGGATTAGACAGGCGTTTACAGAGAGACGTTTGATTTGGTTAGCATATAGAAATCTTAAACTGTCTTTAATTTCTTGTCTTATTCCCATTTTGCAATAAGGCACTAACGCAGATAAGCCTGTGTGTTCTTGAGGAAGGCAAAATATTTCGTTGCATAGAAAATATTACGACTAAAATTTAAAAGTTAGAATCACATCTTTTCATTTCACATATAACAGTAACTGCTTATGAAATAGGTAAAAAATTTGAGTTTCATGTAAATGGGGTCTACACGGCACTGTTATGCCCCCACTGTAATGCTACTCATGTACGTACATTTGGATATACCTCCTCTGTAATGCCCTAATTTATGTACACTTGGATATGCCCCTCACTAATGCCACTCATGCACATAAATTTGGATATGCCCTCTGTAATGCCATTCATGTACGTACATTTGGGTATGCCCTCTGTAATGTCATTCATGTACGTACATTTCGATATGCCCTCTATAATGCCATTCATTTACGTACATTTGGTTATAGCCCCTCTGTAATGCCATTCATGTGCGTATATTTGGGTATGTTCCTTGTAATGCCATTCATGTACGTAAAATTTGGTTATGCCCCTCTGTAATGCCATTCATTTACGTACATTTGGGTATGCCCTCTGTAATGCCATTCATGTACGTACATTTGGATAGGTCCCTCTAATGCCATTCATGTACGTATATTTGGTTATGCCCCTCTGTAAAGCCATTCATGTACGTATATTTGAGTATGCCCCTCTGTAATGCCATTCATGTACGTACATTTGGGTATGCCCTCTGTAATGTCATTCATGTACGTACATTTGATAGGTCCCTCTAATGCCATTCATGTACGTACATTTGGTTATGCCCCTCTGTAAAGCCATTCATGTACGTACATTTGGTATGCCCCTCTGTAATGCCATTCATGTACCAGATTTGACTATGCCCCTCTGTAATGCCATTCATGTATGTACATTTGGATATGCCCCTCTGTAATGCCATTCATGTACGTACATTTGGGTATGCCCTCTGTAATGCCATTCATGTACGTACATTTGGGTATGCTCCTCTGTGATGCCATTCATGTACGTACATTTGAGTATGCCCCTCTGTAATGCCATTCATGTACAGATTTGACTATGCCCCTCTGTAATGCCATTCATGTATGTACATTTGGATATGCCCCTCTGTAATGCCATTCATGTACGTACATTTGGGTATGCTCCTCTTGATGCCATTCATGTACGTACATTTGAGTATGCCCCTCTGTAATGCCATTCATGTACCAGATTTGACTATGCCCCTCTGTAATGCCATTCATGTATGTACATTTGGATATGCCCCTCTGTAATGCCATTCATGTACGTACATTTGGGTATGCCCCTTTGTAATGCCATTCATGTGGTCCCTCCCTAATGCCACTCATGCACCGAATTATTTTGAGGTTACTTGACCGTGGTTCATAACTTTTCACCGGCGAGCTGTAATTTTAATTTCCAAAGTGAGGAATTGCCTCCTTTGGGGGCCCCGAGCATAATTACTTGTTCGGTTTGTCCCCCCTCCCCAGTGCCTGTGTGTCTGTCTGTCGCTTTACTCCCCTTGTTGCTCGCGCTTACAGAAGATGCATTGGGGTTATTTAGCATTGAGAGTACAGTCTGTGCACAGATTCATTTCGAGGTTCAGACTCTCTTTTTATTTTATATTCACTCTAGCTAAGTCATCCAGGTATGATCAGTCTAGGTAAGTCATCCAGGTATAACAGTCTACGTAAGTCATCCAGGTATGATCGGTTTATGTTAGTCATCCAGGTATAATCATTCTACGTAAGCCATCCAGTATAATCATTTTACTAAGCCATCCAGGTATAATCAGTGTAAATAAGTCATCCAAGTATGATCAGATGATTAGTCTACATAAATTATCTAAGTATGATGAGTCTACATACCACTTCTGATAAGCCAACCATTGTTTAGGGTCTACAGGTACGCGACTTTAATACAAAATGAAATACCAAAGAAAGATAAAACATTTAAATAAATAGACAGCACACAAGCCACCTATATTTGCTAACACGCAGCATTGCTGGCAACATTATATAACTCATCTCCGCTGTCAGCCAGTCTTTGCAATATCAGCTTTTTATTTAAATAAAAAATCTGGCGATACATTGAAACCGTTAAATTTCATTTAGTGGTACGTCAGCGAAAAGGTTCGAGAACCCCCCGCAGCTTCCTACCAGATGCACCACACATTCCTTACAAGGATCTTCTACGGCAGCTTACACGACACACGTAGTTGAAAAAGTGTCCTTAAATGGCCTAATAAAGTGACAGATTTCATTTAGCAAAACGAGCGGCCTGCTTCATTAACGTTGGATCACTGTGTTGTCTGTATATCTTGTTAGAGGCACAGCTGTGTGTCGAGATGTAACGCAATTGTATGAGCGAGCGTGGTATTGGTTGGGGCAGGCCTAATAACGACCATGGGCTAGAACGTTGATAAATGCTCTCAAGGTAGCAGTCAACCTCAACAGAGGTTATGAAAAAGCAACAAAGGTTATGAAAGAAGCAACAGAGGTTATGAAAGAAGCAACAGAAGTTATGAAAGAAGCAACAGAAGCTATGAAAGAAAGCAACAGAAGTTATGAAACAAGCAACAGAAGTTATGAAAGAAGCAGCAGAAGTTATGAAAGAAGCAACAGAAGTTATGAAAGAAAGCAACAGAAGTTATGAAAGAAAGCAACATAAGTTATGAAAGAAAGCAACATAAGTTATGAAAGAAAGCAACAGAAGTTATGAAAGAAAGCAACAGAAGTTATGAAAGAAGCAACAGAAGTTATGAAAGAAAGCAACAGGAGTTATGAAAGAAGCAACAGAAGTTATGAAAGAAAGCAACAGAAGTTATGAAAGAAAGCAACAGAAGTTATGAAAGAAGCAACAGAAGTTATGAAACAAGCAACATAAGTCATGAAAGAAAGCAACAGAAGTTATGAAAGAAAGCAACAGAAGTTATGAAAGAAGCAACAGAATTTATGATAGAAATCAACAGAAGTTATGAAAGAAGCAACAGAAGTTATGAAAGAAAGCAACATAAGTTATGAAAGAAAGCAACAGAAGTTATGAAAGAAACAACAGAAGTTATGAAAGAAGCAACAGAAGTTATGAAAGAAAGCAACAGAAGTTATGAAAGAAGCAACAGAAGTTATGAAGAAAGCAACAGAAGTTATGAAAGAAGCAACAGAAGTTATGAAAGAAAGCAACAGGGTTATGAAAGAAAGCAACATAAGTTATGAAAGAAAGCAACAGAAGTTATGAAAGAAAGCAACAGAAGTTATGAAAGAAGCAACAGAAGCTATGAAAGAAAGCAACATAAGTTATGAAAGAAAGCAACAGAAGTTATGAAAGAAAGCAACAGAAGTTATGAAAGAAAGCAACAGAAGTTATGAAAGAAAGCAACAGAAGTTATGAAAGAAAGCAACAGAAGTTATGAAAGAAGCAACAGAAGTTATGAAAGAAGCAACAGAAATTATGAAAGAAAGCAACAGAAGTTATGAAAGAAAGCAACAGAAGTTATGAAAGAAAGCAACAGAAGTTATGAAAGAAGCAACAGAAGTTATGAAGAAAGCAACATAAGTTATGAAAGAAAGCAACAGAAGTTATGAAAGAAGCAACAGAAGTTACGAAACAAGCAACAGAAGTTATGAAACAAGAGAAAGAAGCAACAGAAGTTATGAAAGAAAGCAACAGAAGTTATGAAAGAAAGCAACAGAAGTTATGAAAGAAGCAACAGAAGTTATGAAAAAAAGCAACAGAAGTTATGAAAGAAAGCAACAGAAGTTATGAAAGAAAGCAACAGAAGTTATGAAAGAAAGCAACAGAAGTTATGAAAGAAAGCAACAGAAGTTATGAAAGAAAGCAACAGAAGTTATGAAAGAAGCAACAGAAGTTATGAAGAGCAACAGAATTTGAAAGAAAGCAAAGTTATGAAAGAAAGCAACAGAAGTTATGAAAGAAAGCAACAGAAGTTATGAAAGAAGCAACAGAAGTTATGAAAGAAAGCAACATAAGTTATGAAAGAAGCAACAGAAGTTATGAAAAAGCAACAGAAGTTAGAAAAATAACAGAAGTTATGAAAAGCAACAGAAGTTATGAAAGAAAGCAACAGAAGTTATGAAAGAAAGCAACAGGCATTACCACGTATGAAGTAGCGTAACATAAACCCACGCAACACGGTGTGACACTGACACTAACCAAGCAACAAACACTATGAGCGCACGTAAGCCACACGGCAGTACCTACAGCACGTGTCTCGTGGTCAAAACCGTAGACTAGCACAGATCAGTATCCTTGGTACAGCCGTTAGTTCTGTGCCTACATCTCAGAGCGCCTTCCGCCGTGAAGCACAAGGCGTAAAAAAAAAAGATCTGACGTCACGGTCGACTTGTTTATTACGTCATTAGAAGGCGTTCGTACGTACTGGTTAACACGTTTAATGTGGCATGTTATGCCGTTATGATGAGTAAAGTCAGAGACGTTTCGGAGAAACGTACAGTTTTAATACTGCCGTCACGGTTTACTAGTCCAAGACTGCTAGATCATGAAGGTGGAGCAATACGCTCCTCCGAAACGTCGGTAACTATTTAGCAGTCGACACGGAGTAACATTCCACAAGACTTGGATATAAAAAATTAATTATATTAATAAAAGCCATTAATTTTTTTAAATAAATACATTAAATATGGTTAGCAATTAATTTAATAAGTACATAAATATAATACGAAATACATAAATTCAATAATGAGCTAAATAATTTTGAAAATACATTATTTAAATAAATTTAATTAACTAATTACGAACCTAATTAACTTATAGGAAGTAAAAGTAAAAGAAATAAATAAACAATGAAATGAATAAATTAATGAATTAAACAAGTAAAAAAATTTAATAAGGTATATTACAGATAAATTCAATTATTTAATGAGATTATACCATAAAAATTAACTTATTTAATAAACTAAATAAATAAATAAAGTACTAAAAGAATAAAATACGTAAATTAAATTAACGTAACACGTAAATTAAACGAACAAATGAAATTAGTGATTTAAATATCAAAATGCTTCATTAAATAAATACAGGGCATACACAAAAGAATGGTGCGGTTTTAATGGTGAACACTATTAAAACCGCACCATTCTTATGTGTACGCCCTGTACATAAATATTTGTGTGCGATTTTCCATGTGTGCTACATGTCCCGCTTATCTGATCTCTGTGCACTGAATTAGTGTCAACAGATTTCCCTAAATAAAACACTACAAGTAAACCAGGTTGATCCTTATCTTCGTACACAATTTGGGGATAAAACGAAAGTCACTTTTGCTCAGTTGATCACGTGTGTTTCATTCAGCCACGTGGTTGTTTTCTTGCTTGTTTGGACGCGAGCTTGTTGAGCGACTGCCGTTGAGAGACGGCATGAATGGAGCGTGTCGCTCTGTCACTTGCAGTTAACAGTGAACTAAAGAGCAGATCGTACAGTGTTCTTCTGTTTTTGTATGGAACTTCACAGTTTTTACTTCAGCTGTGTTAATGGGGTGAGTGAATGAAGGGAGATGAGACATGCTGGATGTAGACCACACAGGAGGGATTAAGGAAACTAATTATATTTTATGGGTTCCTAAAACTGTCTGCAAAATATAAAAAAAAAATTCATAATTTAAAAAAAGAACCAACAAATGCACTATATTATCAAGCATTGTGAATTATTATCAAAATTCACAGTGGATATAATGTTAAATACAAAAAAATATGTAGTGGCAACTGGATATTTACATTATCACATGTGTGAGTCGTATTTGGAGGTTTATGTGTGTTAATTTGAGACAGTACCACTGAAACATACAATTTAAGTTGTTACAATAAAATTTGAAAAAAATTTTGTGTAATATTTTGTGAAATATTTTAAGTTATTGGGCCTACCACTTCGGAAACCCAAAATGACTAACACCATTTGCGAATTATTTTAATGTCTGAGACAGTATTCTGTCCAAACACCACTTGCGAATTATGTTACTGTCTGAGACAGTATTCTGTCCAAACACCACTTGCGAATTGTTTTAAAATCTGAGACAGTATTATGTCCAAATACCACTTGCGAATTGTTTTAAAATCTGAGACAGTATTCTGTCCAAACACCACTTGCGAATTATTTTAAAATCTGAGACAGTATTCTGTCCAAACACCATTTGCGAATTATTTTACTGTCTGAGACAGTATTCTGTCCAAACACCACTTGCGAATTATTTTAAAATCTGAGACAGTATTCTGTCCAAACACCATTTGCGAATTATTTTACTGTCTGAGACAGTATTCTGTCCAAACACCACTTGCGAATTATTTTAAAATCTGAGACAGTATTCTGTCCAAACACCATTTGCGAATTATTTTAAAATCTGAGACAGTATTCTATCCAAACACCACTTGCGAATTATTTTACTGTCTGAGACAGTATTCTGTCCAAACACCACTTGCGAATTATTTTACTGTCTGAGACAGTATTCTGTCCAAACACCACTTGCGAATTATTTTAAAATCTGAGACAGTATTCTGTCCAAACACCACTTGCGAATTATTGTAAAATCTGATACAGTATTCTGTCCAAACACCACTTGCGAATTATTTTAAAATCTGAGACAGTATTCTGTCCAAACACCATTTGCGAATTATTTTACTGTCTGAGACAGTATTCTATCCAAACACCACTTGCGAATTATTTTACTGTCTGAGACAGTATTCTGTCCAAACACCACTTGCGAATTATTTTACTGTCTGAGACAGTATTCTGTCCAAACACCACTTGCGAATTATTTTAAAATCTGATACAGTATTCTGTCCAAACACCACTTGCGAATTATTTTATAATCTGAGACAGTATTCTGTCCAAACACCACTTGCGAATTATTTTAAAATCTGAGACAGTATTCTGTCCAAACACCACTTGCGAATTATGTTACTGTCTGAGAGTATTCTGTCCAAACACCACTTGCGAATTGTTTTAAAAGCTGAGACAGTATTCTGTCCAAACACCACTTGCGAATTGTTTTAAAATCTGAGACAGTATTCTGTCCAAACACCACTTGCGAATTATGTTACTGTCTGAGACAGTATTCTGTCCAAACACCACTTGCGAATTGTTTTAAAAGCTGAGACAGTATTCTGTCCAAACACCACTTGCGAATTATTTTACTGTCTGAGACAGTATTCTGTCCAAACACCACTTGCGAATTATTTTAAAATCTGATACAGTATTCTGTCCAAACACCACTTGCGAATTATTTTAAAATCTGAGACAGTATTCTGTCCAAACACCATTTGCGAATTATTTTACTGTCTGAGACAGTATTCTATCCAAACACCACTTGCGAATTATTTTACTGTCTGAGACAGTATTCTGTCCAAACACCACTTGCGAATTATTTTACTGTCTGAGACAGTATTCTGTCCAAACACCACTTGCGAATTATTTTAAAATCTGATACAGTATTCTGTCCAAACACCACTTGCGAATTATTTTAAAATCTGAGACAGTATTCTATCCAAACACCACTTGCGAATTATTTTACTGTCTGAGACAGTATTCTGTCCAAACACCACTTGCGAATTATTTTACTGTCTGAGACAGTATTCTGTCCAAACACCACTTGCGAATTATTTTAAAATCTGATACAGTATTCTGTCCAAACACCACTTGCGAATTATTTTAAAATCTGAGACAGTATTCTGTCCAAAAACCACTTGCGAATTATTTTAAAATCTGAGACAGTATTCTGTCCAAACACCATTTGCGAATTATTTTACTGTCTGAGACAGTATTCTATCCAAACACCACTTGCGAATTATTTTACTGTCTGAGACAGTATTCTGTCCAAACACCACTTGCGAATTATTTTAAAATCTGATACAGTATTCTGTCCAAACACCACTTGCGAATTATTTTAAAATCTGAGACAGTATTCTGTCCAAACACCATTTGCGAATTATTTTACTGTCTGAGACAGTATTCTATCCAAACACCACTTGCGAATTATTTTACTGTCTGAGACAGTATTCTGTCCAAACACCACTTGCGAATTATTTTACTGTCTGAGACAGTATTCTGTCCAAACACCACTTGCGAATTATTTTAAAATCTGATACAGTATTCTGTCCAAACACCACTTGCGAATTATTTTAAAATCTGAGACAGTATTCTGTCCAAACACCATTTGCGAATTATTTTACTGTCTGAGACAGTATTCTATCCAAACACCACTTGCGAATTATTTTACTGTCTGAGACAGTATTCTGTCCAAACACCACTTGCGAATTATTTTACTGTCTGAGACAGTATTCTGTCCAAACACCACTTGCGAATTATTTTAAAATCTGATACAGTATTCTGTCCAAACACCACTTGCGAATTATTTTAAAATCTGAGACAGTATTCTATCCAAACACCACTTGCGAATTATTTTACTGTCTGAGACAGTATTCTGTCCAAACACCACTTGCGAATTATTTTACTGTCTGAGACAGTATTCTGTCCAAACACCACTTGCGAATTGTTTTAAAATCTGAGACAGTATTCTGTCCATGTATGAGGCACAGGCAGTTCAGTGAGCAATGTGGCCTTTTGTTTATTGCTGGATATTTGTAATTTACAGGTCTCTGTCTTCAAGCACACGGCGTAGACAATTGATGGCAAGGCTTCTTAAGGTAAGACGAATGTTTGGCATTCTTTACTTACGTGTTCTCTACCATTGTTCTGTGCGTTCCATATCCTGTCTAAAGATTGTGTGAATTTTGAATATTTACAGAATGAAAACCTGGTATAAAAATCAGAGTGATAAATTGCTTGACACATAGCGACATAAAAGTCTCCACGTCACGGAATATTTTAGCATCATGTTGCAAAATATCGAAGTGTTTCACGTCGCGCTGTCATCTTGCACAATAATGTATGAATCTTGACATCAGATATTATCGTAAAAAAAAACGTTCGGCACAAGAATACGATCACTAGGCGAAAATCTCTACATTAAAACTGAAGATTATTAACACTGTGCGGTGCCAAAAGGCGTAAAGTACATGAAAAAAAATTAGAAATGTCACCTTGTAGGAGCTTTTTTCGTCTTCTACAGTTTTATATTTTTGTTTTTTATTTATATTTAATTTTATTTTAATTTTATCTGTTTAATTATATTGTTGTTTATTATTAGAAATGAAGATTTTTTAGGTGCAGCGTTCAATTTTTTTTTCTATTTTGGTAACAATGTGTTTTTGTAGCACATATATTTTTCCCGTGATCGACACACAACACACATTGTTGACTTTGGTTATTTTTTCTTAAAAGTTTATTTATTTCATATCAATTTGTTATTGTTTTTTGCTCCTTTCCTTAGGATATTGTAACGTGCTGACCTCTGACCTCTAAACGTATGACGATAGCTTGAAATCATGACGTGTGTTAGCTGAAAGGGGTTACACGTTTGCCAAAACGCGATGACGTCGGTTCCACTTCTATTTTCATGTTTGTAACTAACTTTCAAATTTTCTGGCACACATTCTTATATCTTGAATATTGAAAATAGCGTTCTGTGTTTATTGTTGTCTGCTCAAATCTAGTAGCCTTTGCTATGCTACAGGTTGGATTTTCGGCTTTAGCAGGCTTTATACAGAGTACAATGATACCTCGGCTAACGAGTGACCTTGCTAACGAATTTTTCGGTTAACGAAGATTTTTTTCGCTGTTTTTCGGACTCGGCTAACGAATATGGATTCGGCTAACGAATGTTTTAGTGGATGCTCGCGCTAACATAAAGCAGCAAACATGAACGGTCGGGCCATTCCAGGAGCTTATCTTTTCCGTCTGTATGTGTGTGACAGAGAGATGAGCTGACCACATCACATAGGGGAGACCCACCAACCAAAAAAAAAAGTAAGCGACAAACCCAAGGGAAGCAGAAAGTTGCTCACGTTTCGGCTAACGAAGATTTCGGCTAAAGAATGTGATTCCGGAACGAATTATCTTCGTTTGCCGAGGTATACTGTACTTAAATAATACTGATGCTGAAGAATCAAGTACAACTCATGCCTTTCCCCAAGGTCAAATACCTTTATTTGAGAGGAACCTCCACAGTAGAGGAATAATTGATCTCAAGTTGGTAATAGCAGAATTATCGGCTGACCAGTAATCAGATTATAAATGCTATGATGGTGGTTCAATAAGAAAGTCCCCAAAGTTGATTTTTTTTGTGTTCCTGAAAATATAGACAGATTTACTGTAGGCGTGGATCAAATGGAGTCACGTAAGGCTTGATATCAGTCTGCTAAGTTTCTAGTCATTAGCAGTGAAAGTGGGTTTAATTTCCGCTGTCTTTAGCTTTGTTTTGCTGAATTTCTTTAGAAAGTAACAAAATAAATAAAACTTTGATGAAAGTAATGTAGGGCTGGCTGTAATGTACTCTAATAGGAACTCGGTTATAACGTCATGAAAGGGACTGAATATTTCGTGTCGTTATAAACGAGTGTTGTTATAACCGAGGAGTATAATGTTATGGTTAACAGTGAGAAATTAATTGGAACCACAGAATATCTGACGCTATATACGAGGTTTCGCATAAACGGATGTCGTTATAACCGAGGAGTATAATGTTATGGTTAACAGTGAGAAATTAATTGGAACCACAGAATATCTGACGCTATATACGAGGTGTCGCATAAATGGATGTCGTTATAAACGGGTTCGATTGTAAATCCAAGGAAAATCATATATGCGGGATTCGAACTCACGAGTGATGCTGTCAAAAGCGAGATAGGCTCGAATCTGATGATGAGGAAGAGTTTCGCTTTTTGTGTTAGGGCGCTTGAGGACTACACCCTTTAATTCCACGAAGACTTCCTCCGATTTCCGTTTTAAGAAACCGGGATAAGTACAGTCAATAATAAAAACTTTTTATAATGGTATATAGAGGAATTGTTTTATGGTTAGTGCGAGGTGGAGGGAATGTTTTATGATTGTTGGTAAGGCTGAAACAGTTGGTAATAGCTGACTATGCAGCACGAAGTGTACAATTTAATGTCTTCCCGTCTGACTGCCTTGTTAACACCCAATGTCTACGTGTTAAAGCTGTAATGCAGCTCCGTCCCTCATGACAAAGACTGTCTCTCGTAAAAAGTCAATTTAATGCAATGTATTGGTATGTAGAGGGACACGCGGTGGCGCAATTGGTTGAGGCACTGCGCTACAAGCCGGAAGGTCGCGGGTTCGATTCCCGATGGTGTCATTGGAATTTTTCATTGATATCCTTCCGGCCTCTAATACAAATGAGTACCAGGGATATCTGCTGGGAGGTAAAGACGGCCGGTGAGTAGGGCTGACAACCTTACCACCTTCATGTGCCGATTTTCTAGAAATTCTGGGAGCCTCAAACTCCTGGAGCCTTGTCCAGGCCTGTAATGGGATACATTTCCCTTTACTGGGATGTAGAATGTTAGTGTCATGGCGATGTAAATTAGAACTCAATAGGCAAATTTATTTTTTGTTTATCTTCAGCATCATTATCATTAAATTGACAGGCCTACTTAAGACTGTGTCTAGTCACAAGAATTGTAATACACTACAGTTAAATCCTTCGAAAACGCGACAAATTTTGGGGCGACATAAATAAATCAGAATTTAATCACGAAGAAATTAAGAGCAAACTTAATTCCGAGAGTATTTGCTACAATTCGTATAAGAAACCTTCTATTACTGTGTTCTACTCAATAATGTATAGATTAACACACACACATATACAAAATGTCCCCTTTATCGTGTCTCTGGTCACGGCAGTTTTATCGCATAGAAAGCCTACATCCACCGGGATATGCCATGACAGTTGCTGTGCTAACAGACACAAGAAAGGGACACCCTGTGTAATATGTTTTTTGTTGCTGTATATTGGTATGAAACCTGGCCTGTTATATCGAAGGAAGAACACAGATTATGGACAAAGTTTGACGTCTCCATCTGACATGTGGTGACTGCTAGATATGTACCGACGTTTCGGAGGAAGTTGTTTCCCACCGATGACTGAGCAAACAATTGCGGTGTGAAACTGAACCGCCACACGTAAACACAAATTCATCTGCAACAGTCATAATAAAAGAAACCTGTTGGATTTACCTTTTTTTTATCACACGGTGAATTGTTTTAATGCAGCGGTTAAAGAGCGAGGAGCAGACAGTAATATTGGCTGATATATGTCCATCTTGCTGGTAAGAGATCCAAGTCGGTACGTTGTCGTGATGGTTTGCTAACTTTTGAAGCATCCTATACACAGGGGCTGTAAGTGCTACCACAGTTCGCGTGTCGGCCGTGTGGCAGCGCTGCCAGCGGTTCGAGCTGTCAATCATTCAATGAAGCCATCAGTAAGAAGCGCAGTAGCTATCGTGGCGCGCAACTGGCCTTCGGGGCCCGTGTAATGTTACACCATTACCTTATGAATGTGCAAATATTATTTAATAGGACCCGGACTGCCAGAACTTTCCCACAGACCCGGCTATTCTGTCCGCATCTTTTCCATAATGGTAGGCAGGTTTATACATGAGTTCGTGCTGTCTGCCTTTGTCGCGTATCGCATGAGATTCTGCGTATGTGTTTTGATATCAGAGTACTGAGAGGAATGTGTTTACGTAAGGGAGATAAGGGGCGTAGCTGTAGGGGGGGGGGGTGCGGCCGCCGCTGGCAGCGGAGTCCAAAAAAGGGGGACCAAATTGTTGAAAAAAAAATGAATATATTTAAATGTAACAAAACTTGATTTTCTGCGCTCAACAGATTTTAAATTCTTGAACCAAATCGAAAGAAATTCAGTAAATAATCGTGATTTTTTTTTAATTCGTAGTTTCTGTTAGGGGTGGTCATTGTGATTACTCGCCTCGGGGTGCCGAAAAAAAAACAAGCTACGCCACTGAAGGAGATTGAAGTAACAGAGGAATGGAGAGCTTTACAAAATTAGGAACTTTGTGTTTAGACCGTTATATCACGATAGAGATAGAAACTCAATTTTTACAGTCAGGACAACCACATACTTCATTAATGTCGTCTTTGCTACATGTTTCGGCTAGGGTCCAGTTATGTGCTGAAAATCCATCAATATAAACGGTACTGTAGATGCAATTCCAACGTTGATAGACTGCAGAGTTGGGCCGATTGTGATGTACATATCATCCTGCTTGTGTTCTGTACATATCATCCTGCTTGTGTTCTGTACACATCATCCTGCTTGTGTTCTGCACATATCACCCTGCTTGTGTTCTGTACACATCATCCTGCTTGTGTTCTGTACATATCATCCTGCTTGTGTTCTGTACATATCATCCCGCTTGTGTTCTGTACACATCATTCTGCTTGTGTTCTGTACTTATCATCCTGCCTGTGTTCTGTACATATCATCCTGCTTGTGTTCTGTACATATCATCCTGCTTGTGTTCTGTGCATATCATCCTGCTTGTGTTCTGTACATATCATCCTGTTTGTGTTCTGTACATATCATCCTGCTTGTGTTCTGTACATATCCTGTTTGTGTTCTGTACATATCATCCTGCTTGTGTTCTGTACATATCATCTGCTTGTGTTCTGTACATATCATCCTGCTTGTGTTCTGTACATATCATCCTGCTTGTGTTCTGTACATATCATCCTGCTTGTGTTCTGTACATATCCTGTTTGTGTTCTGTACATATCATCCTGCTTGTGTTCTGTACATATCCTGTTTGTGTTCTGTACATATCATCCTGCTTGTGTTCTGTACATATCATCCTGCTTGTGTTCTGTACATATCCTGTTTGTGTTCTGTACATATCATCCTGCTTGTGTTCTGTACATATCATCCTGCTTGTGTTCTGTACATATCCTGTTTGTGTTCTGTACATATCATTCTGCTTGTGTTCTGTACATATCATCCTGCTTGTGTTCTGTACATATCATCCTGCTTGTGTTCTGTACATATCATCCTGCTTGTGTTCTGTACATATTATCCTGTTCTTAGGGCCCTCAAGAACGCCCGGATCCACGAATGTCTATCAAAGGAGGCATTTTTCTCTGCTACTGTCGATATAATTTTATGGAGGTTCATATCTATAAGACTGGCGGGATTTTAAAACAAAGAAACTTGGTTCGCGTGAGTAGCGACTCTGATGTTTATTTGTAACAAGCTTCAGCTTTGGCGTGCGGCATCGTTTGATATTACAAAGCTGCATTTACTGTCAGATTACTACACGTTAATAAAATTTGTTGCGCCTAGATCCATTCCAGTAAGATTGTTTAAAAACGCCCTCTTCGAGCTATAGATTGGCTAACAGCTTCTGAAAAAAAAGGGGCAAGCATATTTTCAATTTACGGACTACTGACATGTCTGCTGACATTAAGAGACGCAAAATAAAATGTCGTCTCTTGCGTGTTTCCATTATATTAGCGTTTAAGGCGTGATTCATGAATGGCTAATTTAATTTCTGCTTTGTATAGAGCACCTGGCGATGATTTTAATCTGTCTCTACACAAAGTTTAAAAAATGAAGGCATTTTTGGATGATCGTGATTCTCTTCAGGTTCCTTTACGGAGATGCTGAAAGAATTTGGATGAAACTTTTGTGTTAAGCTGTGTGACTGTCATAATAGGTTGCCTTTTATAAAAAAAAACGGAAAATTCATTGCCGTGTTCACAAAAACCAGATACCGGGACATGCCCTGAACCAGCTGCATCCAACGCACAGCCTGTTTCTTTTGTCTTATTTTCCACTCAGTCGAAATCCAAGATCATGTTTTTTGTAAATATATAGGCCTAAGCCCTTTATCATACCAATGGAGGAGACGCGGCATTCAAAATTGACCTCCACCTGATCTGCAAATTGTATATTAAGTTTTTCTGATATATTTTATATTATACGAAGTAAGAGGTAACACGTGTCCTGTACATAATATTTACCAACTTAGCGAGTAGTGAAATTGGAGACTTCATGAAGTGTGCCGTGTATATGCCCTTCAGTAACACTTAAAAGCCTGAGATTAACCTCAATTTTGTTTAAATATTAGGCTCGTACCGCGCAGTAAACACACACCGTCTCAGTTATACAAACCAGTCAGTTAATGTTGTACAGTGAAATAATCGCTGTTTGTTCTGAGATCCACACAAAACACATAAATACAGTCCGTACCACGCAGTAAACACACTCCGTCTCAGTTATACAAACCAGTCAGTTAATGCTGTACAGTGAAATAATCGCTGTTTGTTCTGAGATCCACACAAAACACATAAATACAGTCCGTACCGCGCAGTAAACACACTCCGTCTCAGTTATACAAACCAATCAGTTATTGTTGTACAGTGAAATAATGCTGTTTGTTCTGAGATCCACACAAAACACATAAATACAGTCCGTACCGCGAAGTAAACACACTCCGTCTCAGTTATACAAACCAGTCAGTTAATGCTGTACAGTGAAATAATCGCTGTTTGTTCTGAGATCCACACAAAACACATAAATACAGTCCGTACCGCGCAGTAAACACACTCCGTCTCAGTTATACAAACCAGTCAGTTAATGTTGTACAGTGAAATAATCGCTGTTTGTTCTGAGATCCACACAAAACACATAAATACAGTCCGTACCGCGCAGTAAACACACTCCGTCTCAGTTATACAAACCAGTCAGTTAATGTTGTACAGTGAAATAATGCTGTTTGTTCTGAGATCCACACAAAACACATAAATACAGTCCGTACCGCGCAGTAAACACACTCCGTCTCAGTTATACAAACCAGTCAGTTAATGCTGTACAGTGAAATAATCGCTGTTTGTTCTGAGATCCACACAAAACACATAAATACAGTCCGTACCGCGCAGTAAACACACTCCGTCTCAGTTATACAAACCAATCAGTTATTGTTGTACAGTGAAATAATGCTGTTTGTTCTGAGATCCACACAAAACACATAAATACAGTCCGTACCGCGAAGTAAACACACTCCGTCTCAGTTATACAAACCAATCAGTTATTGTTGTACAGTGAAATAATGCTGTTTGTTCTGAGATCCACACAAAACACATAAATACAGTCCGTACCGCGCAGTAAACACACTCCGTCTCAGTTATACAAACCAGTCAGTTAATGTTGTACAGTGAAATAATGCTGTTTGTTCTGAGATCCACACAAAACACATAAATACAGTCCGTACCGCGCAGTAAACACACTCCGTCTCAGTTATACAAACCAGTCAGTTAATGCTGTACAGTGAAATAATCGCTGTTTGTTCTGAGATCCACACAAAACACATAAATACAGTCCGTACCGCGCAGTAAACACACTCCGTCTCAGTTATACAAACCAATCAGTTAATGTTGTACAGTGAAATAATGCTGTTTGTTCTGAGATCCACACAAAACACATAAATACAGTTCGTACCGCGCAGTAAACACACTCCGTCTCAGTTATACAAACCAGTCAGTTAATGCTGTACAGTGAAATAATCGCTGTTTGTTCTGAGATTTGCAGTTCTGTTATTGTAATAAACATACAAAGAGAGAGCAGCTACGTAATAACAGTCCGTCAAGGTATCTAACTACCCCTGGGCCAGTTTCATTCTGTTAACATCCACACATTTCGTTTCGACATTTCCCTCGCAGGCTGTGTTCTCCCATTATGATTCCAAGCTAAAATGCACAAATGCCTTTCATAGGTCTACTATCGCTGGTTTTCGCGGTAGGTGTTGATCTGATTATAAGTTTCTGGCTTCCGACGTCGTGTAAGATGAATCGTACGTTGACGTCTTCCTCCGAGCCGACTTCCGAATTCAACAAGGCTGTCGCCTGACATGCATAAATTAACTTTTTGTTCACCGTGCATTATGGTAATGAAAAACACTTATCAATCAACAACTGCACTATTGAAGGGAATTATCACTTAAAATTACCCTACATATGTTTCGGTTTAAGTGATAATTCACTTCAATAGTGCAGTTGTTGGTTGATAAGTGTTTTTCATGCATAATTTATTTCCTTGCCTTATTACACGTATATCTGTGCTCCTGTAATCAGATTTGTGTATTTAGGCGTCTTACGTGCAGTAGCGGCTAAGAACTTTGCCAATTACGATTATGCTGGTTACTTATAACCGTCAGGGTAATGAATTATAGACAATACTGTGGTGAGAATGACATTTGCTATAATACAGCACTGAATTTTTTGAAAAATCTCTTGGAAAATAGCCACTTGGAAGACCAAAAGAGAACTGGGAGAATATCATTAAATATATATTTCAGGTACTAACGATGGCAGATGAATGTAGCTGCCTAGAGATTTCGACAAATGGCGAGTCCTTTTAGGGGGGGTTAAGGTCCCCGCAGCAGAAGTTACGGACGCACCGCAGCCTTAAGGCTTATTGTGCAACCCTGTGAAGATTATCAGTTTTTTCGTTTTTCCAAGTAATGGAGCACCGGTGGAATGAAATTGACAGGGGGAAACCGAAGTACTCGGGGAAAACCCTGTACCATTGCCACTTTGTCCACCACAAATCCCACATGGACTGACGCGGGCTTCCGCGGTGAGAGGCCGGCGACTAACCGCCTGAGCAATGACACGGCCTAATGGTGGGTCTTGCTATTACCAATGCTGAAACCTCGAGCTGTATTGCCACAGAGCGAGAATTACCGAGCTTTGTGTAGACCACAATTACTTACCGAGCTTTGTGTAGACCACAATTACTTACCGAGCTTTGTGTAGACCACAATTACTTACCGAGTTTTGCGTAGACCACAATTACTTACCGAGTTTTGTGTCGACCACAAATACTTACCGAGCTTTGTGTAGACCACAAATACTTACCGAGCTTTGTGTAGACCACAATTACTTACCGAGTTTTGTGTAGACCACAATTACTTACCGAGTTTTGTGTAGACCACAAATACTTACCGAGCTTTGTGTAGACCACAAATACTTACCGAGCTTTGTGTAGACCACAATTACTTACCGAGTTTTGTGTAGACCACAAATACTTACCGAGCTTTGTGTAGACCACAATTACTTACCGAGTTTTGTGTAGACCACAAATACTTACCGAGCTTTGTGTAGACCACAATTACTTACCGAGTTTTGTGTAGACCACAAATACTTATCGAGCTTTGTGTAGACCACAAATACTTATCGAGCTTTGTGTAGACCACAAATACTTATCGAGCTTTGTGTAGACCACAAATACTTAGCAGTTCAGACGTTAAGCATCTCAGATATGTAATTATTTTAGTTCAATAGATAAGACCATTTCTGATCTCTGCCACATTCAAGTCTCTAAACAAAACCCAACAATATTTGTTACATTAAGACCAACACTGTACATAATATAATGCAAATTGCAATAAAACAGTGTTATCCTGTTGTTTTGTATGGGTGTGAAACTTGGTCTGTCACACTGAGGGAGGAACATAGGCTGAGGGTGTTCGAGAATAGGGTGCTGAGGGGGATATTTGGGCCTAAGAGGGACGGGGTAACAGGGGAGTGGAGAAGACTACATAACGAGGAACTTTATGATCTGTACTCATTACCAAATATTATTCGGGTGATAAAATCAAGAAGAATGAGGTAGGCGGGGCATGTAGCACGTATGGGTGAGGAGAGAAGTGCATACAGGATTTTGGTGGGGAGACCTGAGTGAAAGAGACCACTTGGAAGACCTAAGCGTAGATGGGAGGATAATATTAAAATGTATGTTCAAGAAGTGGGATGGGGGCAATGATTGGATTGATATGGCTCAGGATAGGGACAGGTGGCGGGCTGTTGTGAATGCGGTAATGAACCTTCGGTTTCCATAAAATGCGGGGAATTTCTTGACTAGCTGAGGAACTGTTAGCTTCTCAGGAAGGACTGTGCTACATGGAGTTAGTTAAGACCAACATTGTACATAATATAATATAATATAATATACAATAAAATATAAATAATTGGACATCTTCAGTGGAACAATCTATACTATGCTGGTTTTGTAGTAATAAATAATTCAGAAGGCACACTTTCAAAATGAACTACAAAGCCAGCAATACAGGGCATACACAAAAGAATGGTGCGGTTTTAATAGTGTTCACTATTAAAACCGCACCATTCTTTTGTGTATGCCCTGTATTAAACTTAACATTGTATTTACCGTGCATTTTCAATTAAGATATGTTCCGTTCTACATATCTTATTATATATATATCTTTATTGAACGAACCAGCAATATTAATTTAGGATATTCTGTCCGGATTTAAACTGGACATTAATGAGGCTAATGACGTCAAGACACACAGAGCTCTTCACGAAAACCCTCTTAGAAAGTTAACATTTACACGCACATATTTCGTGTTCATAATTTATCTGATATTTTGAAAGTTGATTCTTTTTTGAGTAACATTTCACGCCTTTCTTTTCTGTTCCTGTTGTCGTGGTTCGTTTCCACTTTGGCCCCGTAGAGGGCGTGGGGAGTTTGGGGGGGGGGGGGAGAATATCAGTACGCGCCAAGTTAAACACATCCGCGACGCATTCTATGCGTGCAAATGAGGCGAATTTTGCTCTAGAACAAAGAGCAAAAAAGTGATTACTGTGTTGGCTCGCTTTTAGAAATTTTGGGCGACGGAATGAAAAAAAAAAGAAAAGTTATTTTTATGTTGTATGTGAAGTTAGTCGGCGTCTCCATTCCTACTGACACTCTAATTAGCGTCGGATCGGTCAGAGACATTTGGACACCACGTACCTAATTTTGAACATGTGGTCAAGTGACCTATTAACATTACACCTAACACATTTTGCAGGGGTCATTGATCTAAAAATATTAGACTAGTAACATTGTCTCTGTGTATAAGCACAAGCTATGATGGCATATATAAAATGCCCAGCCTCGGTGTTATGAGTAATCAGCTTCACGTTCAGTCCGCTTTAACTCTAGGGATAGAGTCCTCAGTACAGAATATATGAGCGCCTGGGAAAGTCCCATATTTCGTAACAAGGGAAAATACAGGGCATACACAAAAGAATGGTGCGGTATCAAAAGTGAATAAAAAATGTATTTCTCACCTTACACGGGCACAACATACACCGTCAGCGGCGGCAACTGTCCAAGTTTCTCATTTGGTAACTACAATCCTTCACTGTGTGCACCCTGGGTCACACGACACACATCCACACGGTAATCAAACTCATCCCAGACCCGGTGTAGCATGTCCGCTGTAATGGCCTTTCATCAGACACACGAGGTCGACCAGGACTCTTGCCTTTACACAAGCATCCAGTTTCTACAAACTGTCGGTACCACCTGCTTATGTTATTCTTGTGTGGTGCGTCTTTTTTAAACCGTGCACGAAACTCACGCTGCACTGTAATCACAGATATGGACACCTCAAAAAGGAGCACACAGAAAGCCTTCTCCTGCTGTAACGCCATCTTTGAAACTGGCCCCGCGGCCACGCAGTAAGCATGAGAAGCGAACTGCTGGTAGCGCATGAGAAACTTGGACAGTTGCCGCCGCTGATGGTGTATGTTGTGCCCGTGTAATGTGAGACATACATTTTTTATTCACTTTTGAAACCGCACCATTCTTTTGTGTACGCCCTGTACAATTCTCCTGCCTTGAATCGAACCCTGGACTTCAAACGGTGGCCAAAATCAACCTCACAAATAGAAAGTTAAATTGATATTGGCCTATAGAAGGCTATCGTTACATCGCCTCGCTGTTCTATCATTTTAATTTCAGGGGCTCGATTTTAGAAAGCTGTCATCTACCGAGATGCGTCCTTTAGGAAAGTTAAGTTGAGCTGTACGTGCTATGCAGAAGGTACGGGGTTTGAATTGCACCGAGTGCTTCAATGTTTATCGTTGATGTCTGTTGTAATGGGGTCTTTATTACTGCGTTGGTGCCTCACACTGGATTTATCACGTTATATGCCTCTCTTCGTCTCTTATAAATTTGTTCCTACTCCATGCCAGTGACTATAGTGCTTGATGATTATATATAAATAGTAATTTTTGGAAGAACAAACTGCGATATGGACCCATTTTTAGGCCAGTTTGCAAAATTGCGGAAAGTGGATATTAGCCTCATCTTGTATGTCTGTTTGTCTGTCTGTCCGCGAGCAACAACTCGGCTCCCACTGGAAGGATTTTCATGAAATTTGATATTTGAATATTTTTTTGAAAATCTGTCGAGAAAATTCACGTTTGATTAAAATCTGAAATAAAAATAACAGGTAATTTACGTGAAGACCTACGTACATTTATGATAATATCTAGTTCATTTCTTCTTAGAATGAGAAATGTTCCAGACAAAAGTTGTAGAGAAAATCAAAACACACATTTTATGTTCAATAACGTTTTTCCAAAAATCGTGCCGTTTATGAGATAATGTGGAAAAATATGGTACAGCCAGACAGGCACCAGATGACAATACGATACGGCGCATGCGCTTTGCATGCCGGATATCTAAGGCTAAAGACATACACTCAGCATATGTCATAATTATTACTTTTCCACGACAAAACCGGTTACGCGAACGCGCCTCAATGTTACGTTTATACGTACATTGCCTGTCTTGTAGCTCGCAACACACTGTCATATCGTCTCTGTCTGTGCAAATCCAAAGGCAACGAAGAACACACTCTTTCCCCACAGCCATACCTCTTGTTCTATTGCGTTATTGTTAAGCCGTGTTCCTGATACTACTAAGGAACTTTCATTTTGCTCAGGCCTCTTTTCAATAAACAGCTAGGGTAATTGAATTTCGTAAGGTGGTAACAATGAACGTGATTGTATTCTGTGATGAGATGCCTTAGTTTGGTAGAAAGGTACCAAAATTTCGGAAAAACACAAAATATTACCAAAAAGACAGCCGCAGCTGTTTCCTCCAACAACTGACACGTATCTAGCAACGTATGGAAGTGTAGTGTGTTTATCGTTATCGCATAGGCAAGTCACTGTTTTATGCTACGTTTGTGGCGTGGTTAGTAACCAGATGGTTAACTGTCAACGTTTTGAAAGAACACGAAGTCGGACTGTCATTTGTCATTTTCACTTAGTTGCTCATTTTATTTTTGGTTTATTTAATTACGACGTCAGTGACTCACTATATAGTGTCCAACAATTGGATGGCAGTGAATAATTAATTAGACAGCATGTTAACCTTTCAATGACTAAGATTAACGTGAAATATATTTAAAGATACAGTCCGTACCGCGCAGTAAACACACTCCGTCTCAGTTATACAAACCAGTCAGTTAATGCTGTACAGTGAAATAATCGCTGTTTGTTCTGAGATCCACACAAAACACATAAATACAGTCCGTACCGCGCAGTAAACACACTCCGTCTCAGTTATACAAACCAGTCAGTTAATGCTGTACAGTGAAATAATCGCTGTTTGTTCTGAGATCCACACAAAACACATAAATACAGTCCGTACCGCGCAGTAAACACACTCCGTCTCAGTTATACAAACCAGTCAGTTAATGCTGCACAGTGAAATAATCGCTGTTTGTTCTGAGATCCACACAAAACACATAAATACAGTCCGTACCGCGCAGTAAACACACTCCGTCTCAGTTATACAAACCAGTCAGTTAATGTTGTACAGTGAAATAATCGCTGTTTGTTCTGAGATCCACACAAAACACATAAATACAGTCCGTACCGCGCAGTAAACACACTCCGTCTCATTTATACAAACCAGTCAGTTAATGCTGTACAGTGAAATAATCGCTTTTTGTTCTGAGATCCACACAAAACACATAAATACAGTCCGTACCGCGCAGTAAACACACTCCGTCTCAGTTATACAAACCAGTCAGTTAATGCTGTACAGTGAAATAATCGCTGTTTGTTCTGAGATCCACACAAAACACATAAATACAGTCCGTACCGCGCAGTAAACACACTCCGTCTCAGTTATACAAACCAGTCAGTTAATGCTGTACAGTGAAATAATCGCTGTTTGTTCTGAGATCCACACAAAACACATAAATACAGTCCGTACCGCGCAGTAAACACACTCCGTCTCAGTTATACAAACCAGTCAGTTAATGCTGTACAGTGAAATAATCGCTGTTTGTTCTGAGATCCACACAAAAAACATAAATACACTGTGTGGGCAGAACGTAGAATTTGTGAATGTTATACCTGGTGGTACGTATAGTAACCACTGGGCTTTAAATGGCTACCGCGCAGTAAACACACTCCGTCTCAGTTATACAAACCAGTCAGTTAATGCTGTACAGTGAAATAATCGCTGTTTGTTCTGAGATCCACACAAAACACATAAATACACTGTGTGGGCAGAACGTAGGATTGTTGAATGTTAAACATGGTGGTACATATAATAACCACTGGGCTTCAAAGGGTTAGAGGAAGGGGTAATGACCAGTTTGAAGATATTATCCCGGAATTTTCCTAAAGGAATTGCGTAAACCACACAAATAAATCTCAGTAAAAACTACCGGTGCCCCAGTCGAGGTTTGAACCAGAATCCCTCTCCAATTCAAGTCAGCAGTTTTTCCAGTTGAAACAACTTTTTTTTTATCTCAATTATACTAGCGTTTAGAGTCAATTTTGGAAAATAAATGAGGTGTACCAGTTCAGAATGTATTTGCTTGAATCATTACTGTGTCATCTGCAAGTCAAGTACCCTGGAGGGGAAGGGTGGGGGAACGGAGGGGTGGGAGGGGAGGTAGAAGATTCGTCGTGTTGATGCAGGAATCACGAAGCTGCGATGTTGTTTGGAGTTAAGTCTTGGCACTTGGGTGGTCAGTTACTGTATGTGTGGAGGTCAGCATTACTGCAACACCCCTTGTAAAGTTCTCTTGATTAAGCCACCGTATGGCTCGTAATTATTTAAATGTAAGGATCTGTTGTGTGTGTGTGTGTGCGTGCGTGTGTGTGAAGAAAATTCTGTTCTTGTAACCTTCATGAAAGAACACGAAAGGAGCAGAAGTAAAACTAACCAAACCCAAACCTTTTGCTTGCTTATTCTACATGTTGATTACATTTTTTATCATGTGAAAAGGGAAAACACGAAGATTCTTTGCTTCTTTCTTTTCAAAATGTAAAATAGAAGCGAGTACAACACCCTCAACGTTAGCCTAGGATGGCTGTGTACCAATGTAACGCCTTCATGGTGATTTGAACTTGACTGTGAAACAGAAACCTTTGAAATATGCCTCCATTCTCTCTGTATTATAAAATTTTTAAATTCTAACAAACTTAACAAATTTTTTTTTTTTTCAAAAATTTTAAACATTAAACACAGTGGCAGCATTACTGTTCATCGTCTTTCCAACATCAGCCTTAAAATTAAACTCTGATATCTTCAACTATAAATGATAAGACATAAACCACGCGACGTTTCGGGAACGACCACCGTTCTTTTATCTTTAATCCTCAACAGACATAATTCGTTCTACAACACCGCCCATCATTCAAATATGTCATACGCAGCGATGAACTGGTCGCTGCTCACGAATGCCGTCGCTCGTGGCCGCGCGATCTAAGGCGTGGGTCTACGGCCGCTCGCTTACTGGGATTGCGGGTTCGAATCCCGCCGGGGCATGAATGTCTGTCTCTTGTGAGTGTTGTGTGTTGTCAGGTAGAGGTCTCTGCGACGAGCTGATTACTCGTCCAGAGGAGTCCTACCGAGTGTGGTGTGTCTGAGTGTGATCGTGAAGCCTTGAAAAATGAGGCGGTCTAGGCCCCCAAGGGATTGCCATTGGAAAAAAAAATTATTCTTTCATTAATTAAACGAAAAATCATGCTTAGTCTGTGGTTAATTTACTGATTGATAATTGATTATTAGGTCAGGGATTTCGAGATATTAAGACCAAATGAGAATTTTATTGGCTTCGATCCTTACAGGTTTTGTCTGTGTTAATACTTGGAGCTACTAGAGAAAGGCGTATTTCGTCACAACATATACCTTTTTTTGTTAATTTCACTTTTCTATCACCCTGTGCTTCCATTCTGCGTACCAAAACATTTATGCTTGATCGTGGGAAGAGAGATAAAGAACACTGTTTGTTTTACTTCGAGATCTCTGGCATTTCACTGATTATTTGCATCCAAAAATACATTAAACCATAATTAAGAAGAAATTTGTCTTCTCGAAGTAACTATATAAACTCTCTGCGTGATTTGGCGTTCTCACAGCATTGTTACTGACATGTCACGCCATGTCGTTGGGTAAGTACTTTCCGACGTTTCGAAAGATGATAATGCCTTCTTCTTCGGGGTCAACAGTCCTCTCGTCTTAGACTTCTTGACACTTAGGGTAAAGGTTCTAACAATCGCTCGAAAGGCTGGGAGCTACTCAAGTAGACACAGCATCGCGTCCATGAAATGTACAATGTATATGTATAGAGACACATGTATATGTATAGAGACACATGTATATGTATAGAGACACATGTATATGTATAGAGACACATTTATATGTATAGAGACACATGTATATGTATAGAGACACATGTATAGGTAAAGAGACACACGTATATATATAGAGACACATGTATATGTATAGAGACACATGTATATGTATAGAGACACGTATATGTATAGAGATACACATGTATAGGTATAGAGACACATGTATATGTATAGAGACACATGTATATGTATAGACACACATGTATAGGTATAGAGAGACACACGTATATATATAGAGACACATGTATATGTATAGAGACACACATGTATAGGTATAGAGACACATGTATATCTATAGAGACACACATGTATAGGTATAGAGACACATGTATATGTATAGAGACACATTTATATGTATAGAGACACATGTATAGGTATAGAGAGACACACGTATATATATAGAGACACATGTATATGTATAGAGACACACATGTATAGGTATAGAGACACATGTATATCTATAGAGACACACATGTATAGGTATAGAGACACATGTATATGTATAGTGACACACATGTATAGGTATAGAGAGAAACACGTATATATATAGAGACATTCACGTATATGTATAGAGACACATGTATATGTATAGAGACACATGTATATGTATAGAGACACATGTATATGTATAGAGACACATGTATAGGTATAGAGAGACACACGTATATATATAGAGACATTCACGTATATGTATACAGACACATGTATATGTATAGAGACACACATGTATAGGTATAGAGAGACACACGTATATATATAGAGACACATGTATATGTATAGAGACACACATGTATATGTATAGAGACACATGTTTATATTTAGAGACACATATGTATAGAGACACACATGTATAGGTAGAGAGACACACGTGTATATATAGAGACATTCACGTATATGTATAGAGACACATGTATATGTATAGAGACACACAAGTATATGTATAGAGACACATGTTTATGTATAGAGACACATGTTTATATATAGAGACACATATGTATATGTATAAGAGAGACACATATATATGTATAGAGACACATGTTTATATATAGGGACACACATGTATAGGTATAGAGACACACATATATATATAGAGACACACATATATATGTATAGAGACACACATGTATATATATAGAGACACACATATATATGTATAGAGACACACATGTATATGTATAGAGACACACATATATATGTATAGAGACACATGTTTATATATAGGGACACACATATATATATATATAGAGACACACATATATATGTATAGAGACACACATGTATATGTATAGAGACACACATATATATGTATAGAGACACACATGTATATGTATAGAGACACACATATATATGTATAGAGACACACATGTATATGTATAGAGACACACATATATATATATAGAGACACACATATATATGTATAGAGACACACATGTATATGTATAGAGACACACATATATATGTATAGAGACACACATGTATATGTATAGAGACACACATATATATGTATAGAGACACACATGTATATGTATAGAGACACACATATATATGTATAGAGACACACATGTATATGTATAGAGACACACATATATATGTATAGAGACACACATATATATGTATAGAGACACACATGTATATGTACAGAGACACACATATATATGTACAGAGACACATATATATGTATAGAGACACATGTTTATATATAGGGACACACATGTATAGGTATAGAGACACACATATATATATAGAGACACACATATATATGTATAGAGACACACATGTATATATATAGAGACACACATATATATGTATAGAGACACACATGTATATGTATAGAGACACACATATATATGTATAGAGACACATGTTTATATATAGGGACACACATATATATATATATATAGAGACACACATATATATGTATAGAGACACACATGTATATGTATAGAGACACACATATATATGTATAGAGACACACATGTATATGTATAGAGACACACATATATATGTATAGAGACACACATGTATATGTATAGAGACACACATATATATATATATAGAGACACACATATATATGTATAGAGACACACATGTATATGTATAGAGACACACATATATATGTATAGAGACACACATGTATATGTATAGAGACACACATATATATGTATAGAGACACACATGTATATGTATAGAGACACACATATATATGTATAGAGACACACATGTATATGTATAGAGACACACATATATATGTATAGAGACACACATATATATGTATAGAGACACACATGTATATGTACAGAGACACACATATATATGTACAGAGACACACATGTATATCTCAGGATACTTGAATCTTCAGTATACAGTCGTAAACCTCAAGGCAGGTTTCGAAGATCTGAAAGATTTAGGCTTTAACAGCGGTCCAGAAAATTTTCAAAAATCTGGGCGCACCCCAGAGGTGTGGATGGGACGTTGAGCGACAGGTGCGGCAGACTTCAAGGGGCAGCAAAATGGGCGGCAAAATAAATAGTTTAAATTAAAAAAATATATTTTCTACCCATAACAAATTTTAAATTATTTAGCCAAACGGAAGGAGAATGAATAACTGGGATTTGTTTCAAATTTCGTAATTTATGTCAATGGC
Source organism: Reticulitermes speratus (assembly GCA_021186555.1). NCBI lineage: Eukaryota > Metazoa > Arthropoda > Insecta > Blattodea > Rhinotermitidae > Reticulitermes > Reticulitermes speratus. Next base: position 4,473,941 of record JAJKFL010000002.1, read on the forward strand.
GGCCATTGTGGTTACTCGTCCCCGGAGCCAAAAGACCTAGAACCGCCGCTGGAACCACCCCAAACATCTAAGAACCAATGGAGGTAACGTGAAGCATTTCCATACTGAGGACCCACAGTTGTGCAGTGACCTCTGAACCTCACTGCCACGTGTCACTTTCTGCTGCCTCAACTTAAACTGACACTCAGTTTTTTTTACATAGGCTAAAAGCCTGCAGTAATTACGCTGAAAACATTAGGCGCCACCATATAAAATTTCGACGCCCAGACGAGGAGGCGCCCAGGATTTCTGCACTCCCGAGCTGAGGTTTCCGTTCCCTTTGGGATAAGACGTTGCGGCACATGGTGATTGATGACCGACGTTTCGGGAGAACGTGTTTGTCTGATCAAACAAGTGTCTTCATGAAATAAGTCATCGCTATATAATTTCAAATATTTGCCAATTCATGTCCTTATCTGCTTTAGCGCTGTAGGCTATCAACAGTTGAGATAATGTCGTTAAATCACCACATAATTAACCAAGGCAACCACTAGTATGCCTCAGAATATGCCCGGATTGCAGTTATGTATTTAGAACACATTTCCTTGCCCATTCATCAACTGAATGGGATGTTGGTGTTCTGTAATACGTTTTCTCTTCAAAGACATTTGTCGAGTGTTACATTGTGACTTATTTGTTTTGAATAGTATTTCCTTATTTACTAAAGCAGAGTTATGTGAGCTTCAGCTTGCGTGATTGTTTGAAGAACTGGATTGTACGCACCACGACGCCACCTCCACAGCCATTCTAACATGTATTCAACACTTTGTTAGAAGATAAAAAAGTGAATAGCTTTGTGTCAATAGTTACACTACAGTGCTTTGTGGGAGTTTAGAGTCATATTGCTTCTGTACTGAAGATTTCTGTTCAAATATTCCAGCCATGTGAATGGATAAGTAAAGGAGACAGAAACAAAACCTGTCATAAAATTTGGAAATAAAACATAAAGGATTATGTGTAGAAAACATTTCGATTGAAACTGTTAAGTTGGTAGCTGTTTCAAGATGTAAGTAAATGCGTTGTTCATTACAGATATGACTAGAACGTGTCGGATTCATGAGAACGTGTCGGATTCATGAGAACGTGTGCACGCAGATAAACATAATTTTACACCAGGAAAATAAAATATACAACAAGTCAAACGGAGTACATTTTGAGCAAAAAAAAACATTTTAACAAAATATATTATGTATGTATTTTGTTTTGTAATTGTGTATAGTTTTTTTTGTATTGTTATTTTTATGTATATTATATGTCCATTTGTATTGTGTGTACTAGTGTAAGGACTACTGCCACCGGGTGAAAACCCAATTGCAGTAAATAATAATAATAATAATAATAATATTTAACAATTACAGAAACCATACGGCATTGTTTTAACAATTAAAACATACCACAAGTTAAAATACGTAATACTCCAATATTGCAATTGTAACATTTACAAGATCTCGTGAATTTTAGTACATTTTTTAACTCGTTTCGCTTGGTATTAAATTATCTTCATTCATGCCTCAAGATGATCGTATAGACCGAAACATGTAGCATGCATTATTGAATACAATAACATTGTTGTCTTTAATGACACGTACAGTACGTATTAGTATTAGATTCTTAGTTAAATTTTCGATGTGGCAAACGAATCATTTTTCTGGCATTGAAGTACGTATTTCAACTACATGGGTTAAATAACAAACAAAGATATGCCGAAACCTGTAAATTGAGATTGGTTTGATGTCTGTAAGAATGTAAAGGTTGGCATTGAAAATAATTTTTATGAATAATGCAAACTGTACTTGTATAGCATAAAATGTTGTAACAATGTGTGATTGCCAATTCACAACAACCAACCAACAAAAGGGACAATTTTTTTATATATTGTTGTCACCGTGCATTTTCATTAATTCAATTTACTTTACACCAACTAATGCACACGTAAAACCACTTTTTTTTTGTAATGTTTATTGTAAAATGTACTCCTACACGTTTTTCGATCCTGACGATGATCCGAGGATCGAAACACTTGTAGGGGTACATTTTACAATAAAAATTACAAAAAAAGTGGTTTTACGTGTGCATTAGTTGGTGTAAAATAAATTGAAAAAGGGACAATTTTCTTCCTTAGATATCTATTTTTAGCACTCAGTATTCCTGCAGATTTCAATCCACCAGGGTTCGTCATCAGGGAACCAAATTAAAGTTATGTTGCATAACATAAAATTGGCTATCTTCATACATAAATAAAACCGTGTAAAAGATTTAAGTAGCAAAATAATACATAAATCTTCTACAACATGTTAATTATGTATACAAATAGCTAATTTCATTTTATGCAATATTATTTGATACTTCTTCCCTGATGATAATCCCTTGTGGACCGAAACATGTAGCAATACATTCATTCTGCAGTCTGTCTTACGACAGGTCCGTAGCCGCTTCCAAAGCGAGTTCTCCACACAGTGCGATCTAGTGCTTCCTCTTTCAATTTCCAGTATCTTCTCTTTTCCTTAAGGTCATCCAGTAGCTGCTTACGCCGTCTTCCTCGTCTTCCCGTCATTTCTATCCTTCCCTCTAACTTTCCTTCAATCACGTGTTTCAGAAGGCAGTTTCTACGCAAGATGTGACCAATCCAGTTAGCCTTTCTTCTTTTTATTGTATGTACGATATTCCTCTCCTCCTTCACTCTGTGTAATACTTCTTCATTTCTCACACGATCGGTCCAACTGATCTTCTTCATTCTTATATAATATAATATAAATATCTAAGGAAAAAATTGTGCATTTTTTTTGATTGAGTGTTGTGAATTTGTTATCCACAATGCACGTAACGAACATTAAAAAGTTTATCAGCGCCCAACAAGCAACACAAATTTGTCACTATATGATTACCTGCTAACAGTCACCAGTGTGTCACGTAAGTGTGGTGGGACCATGTAACTTCTATTTGTAGATGTAAATTGTAAATTGTAAATTGTTAAGTTTCTATGCTGCTCTATTTTTACAGGGGGTCACATCTCGTAATAACCAGGGGGTTGAGCGTGAGTGGGGGTTCTGTCTGTTTTCTTTTTCACACTATAATAAATATTCATTCATTTATTCACTCAAACGACAGGTTGTTTAGGAATTGTAAAAGACATGGAAGAAATAAATCGTGGCCTATTTTAATATATTATCCTAGAGCTAGGTAGAGGGGCTGATAGGCACTCACAAAAAAATTCTCCTGTCGTGATGAACAGTCGAAGGGTCAAAATTTAAAACCACACTCTCGAACACACATCTGTCAATTAGGACCTACGTATCAGGCCTGTCAGTATGTTAAGGTAATGGAGTGTGCGAGGCGAGGCATGTGTCAGTATTCGGGAAGTGAGAGGCAAAATTGTGGCAGATGTGACTAATATTTTGGACAGTTTACATCGTCTTGGCTTGAAAACACTCGACGTTTCGAAGAATGGGTCGGTCTTCATATTCAGGTGGAAAGGAGAGAAGGAAATCCACACTGATGGTCCGTTCCTCGTTCCACAAGAAAACGGGGAGAGAACCATCCTCCGAAACGATATGGGCTTTTTAGCCTGAAACTATGCACGATTCCAGACGATATGGGCTTTTTAGCCTGAAACTATGCACGATTCGAGACAATATGGGCTTCTTAGCCTGAAATTATGCACGATTCGAGACGATATGGGCTTTTTTAGCCTGAAACTAGGCACGATTCCAGACGATATGTGCTTTTTAGCCTCAAATTATGTACTATTCGAGACGATATGGTATTTTTAGCCTGAAACTACGCACGATTCGAGACGATATGGGCGTTTTTAGCCTGAAACTAGGCACGATTCGAGACGATATGTGCTTTTTAGCCTCAAATTATGCACTATTCGAGACGATATGGTATTTTTAGCCTGAAACTACGCACGATTCGAGACGATATGGGCGTTTTTAGCCTGAAACTAGGCACGATTCGAGACGATATGTGCTTTTTAGCCTCAAATTATGCACTATTCGAGACGATATGGTATTTTTAGCCTGAAACTACGCACGATTCGAGACGATATGGGCGTTTTTTAGCCTGAAACTAGGCACGATTCGAGACGATATGTGCTTTTTAGCCTCAAATTATGCACTATTCGAGACGATATGGTATTTTTAGCCTGAAACTACGCACGATTCGGGACGATATGTGCTTTTCAGCCTGAAACTATGCACGATTCGAGACGATATGGGCTTTTTTAGCCTGAAACTATGCACGATTTACAAAATGTCAGTCACGTGTGCTACACAACATCATGGCCAAAGAGATTTAAACCTGTGAAATGTAAAGTTGATGTAAGTGTAGTCGTTACTGTCAGGTAACTTCATAGCATATAGATATAGTCGTCCTTATAATTTTGACAGTTACTAAAAGATGCTAAGAAAATTTCCCAGCTTTCACTGAACGTCACTTTTCAACATCATGCTCATAACCCCGTCACTAGATCAGACATTTGGCTCCAGATCACAGCATCGCATATTCTTTATCCTTTTCTTATTATTCATTTACGTTTGCCTGCTTTCTCAAATAGTCTCATGTAATGGCGTCCTTCCACCAAATCTTATTCGCAATTTTTTATCTCCCTCATGCCTGCTATATATCCCGCCCATCCAATCCTGTATTATTTAATCACCCTAATATTATTCGGTAAACAGTTCAGTATCTTCATAATTAGGTTAACCTTATGAAGACAAAAATAAACCTGAATTGTACTTAATGATTCAGCTCGTACCGCACAGTAAACACGCTCCATCTTGGTTATAAAAACCAATCATTTAATGCTGTAAGATCCATAAAAACCGCTTAAATTGTTTAATATTAAGCCCAGTGGTATATAAAGTAATCATTACATGCGTAAGATGGAGACATAATACAGAGATATAAGGCCTACTGTCCGTTCGTATCTCATATCTCATAATAATAATAATATTCGAAAATCTCAAATGTATTATGAGGCATTTGCACTGTGAGCCGACACTGCTATACGATAGTGCTATGCCAACATTTATTTTTGTCGGTTTAATGTAACCCAACTTTATACGAAACTCAAATCAATTTTTATAATTTTTTTTTCAGAAATTTGGTAAGTTTAAAATTAGACAACTGCATTAAATACTGATCCGTTGATATATTTTCAAAATTTTAAACATTTTTGAATACCTTATTTTGATCCTATCAGTCTATGGCACCCGTGTAATCTGGCCAAATTTTATTTTTTTTTTTTTTTGACATGGTGAAATTTTTGACTGCACAGAAGGGGAAGTAATTTTGAAAATGCATGTACTGTGATATCTGTTGTCCCATTTTTCTTTCAAACAAAAAGAAAAAAAAAGATTTTTTAAGCAAATCAGCATAAACTTTTACAGAATCCAAAAATAAAGCAATTTCCTCCATTTAAGTACAAATTTCAATTTTCAATTATTGTCCTCATTACACATAAAATCTGTACTCGGGCAGATTGTGCCTAAGATTTTGATATTTAAAATTGTGATACGAAATTCCGCGAAAAATAAACACGGAACGTTCGTGATACCTGAATGCCTCCTCATTTCCACTTTTAATTAACTACTAGATAGCACAAAAGGTGTTACTATAGCAATCAATCGTTCTATTACAAGGCTTCTTGTCCGTGTCGATTTATTCGGTACTGAGAAAATGCAAAATAGACTCAAGGATAGTTCCTGCGCAATACAAGTGGGCACCAAATACAATTTAAACCTTCCTGCAAAGGCCAAAAACACAGTATAGGCCTGTGACTATATACAGTGCATACACAAAAGAATGGTGCGGTATCCAATTTATTCACTTTTGATACCGCACCATTCTTTTGTGTATGCCCTGTATAATTATCATTTAACACCGGGACAGGGATTTTTGTACCGGTTCTTCGGTTTCCCCTTACCACAGTCGTTCCTATATTCTTGATTTTCGCGTGAAATAACCGCGGGCAGTTACAGAAATAATCGACCAGGGCAACCGATATACCAGTTGATACTTCCAACTGGGTAAGAATTTATATTCTGTATTCCCTGTATGATATATATCAAATATAGAATAATTTGATCTGTAATTTATAACAGTGCTAACAAATATAACGACGCAATAATTAGTTAATCGAATTTATTGTATGTACGACTGCACAGACGTGTTACCATCTGTTTGGTTATTAAATCATCATTATCAGCGTCAGCGTCATGATTCAAAGAATTCTACTAAAATTTATGTACAGCGAATCTGGCTATCGCAGGAATTAATTTGTTAAGCCTCTTCTAAAAAAAAATCGTTTTTATGGCAACACTCTGCAGATAGTAACTGATCGCTGCATTTTTTCACACAAGATAAATATCGTGATGATAATTCAATTCAATTCAATGTGTATTTATTAACGTGCAGACTTAAGAGCACAAGTGCCAATTACAAAGCCAGCACAAAAACACTAATAAAACACAAAACAGTACAAATACACAAGACAAAACACTAAATAAACAAAACAAATATGAAGTAAAACAATGTAAATAAGTACTGGGGCAGAAATCCAATACCCTGACAGAACATAGATGACTTGATTTATTACCTAATTCAATTCAATTCAATTCAATGGGTATTTATTAACGTGCAGACTTAACAGCACAAGTGCCAATTACAAAGCCAGCACAAAAACACTAATAAAACACAAAACAGTACAAATACACAAGACAAAACACTAAATAAACAAAACAAATATGAAGTAAAACAATGTAAATAAGTACTGGGGCAGAAATCCAATACCCTGACAGAACATAGATGACTTGATTTATTACTAATTCAATTCAATTCAATGGGTATTTATCAACGTGTAGACTTAACAGCAACAAGAGCCAATAACAAAGCCAGCACTAAAGCACAACACAAAACAGTACAAATACACAAGACAAACACTAAGGTAACAAAACAAATATGAAGTAAAACCACGTAAAAGAAGTACTGGATCCAATACCCTGACCGACACAACAACAGTCACCCCACACGCACAGCCTTGAAAAGACATACACAGTGGCATCACAACACACAAGAAATGGAATACGGAGTCGAATAAAACTACGCCAGTAGTTCCGTAAAAAAGTGAATATTACGAACAGCCCAAAACTTTTAAAACATTTTTAAAACAGTTTTTTAAACATACATCTACGTGAGATTTTAAGATTCCAATAGACTACAGTACACATCGTACAATTTTAAAAAGAGTTTTGAACTTCATTTACCTATGGTTTTTTTATATTTTAACAGACTATTGTACATATTGTGTATTTGTTTTTAATATGTAAATAATTGGTAGCACACGACAACCCCTGAAGATGGAACCTTAGAGTTCCGAAACACGTGTAGGGTGAGGGGTAACAGGCCAGAATAAAATTGGTCAATATAGAGCATTAGTCGGTTTTGTTATTTGATTAGAAAATGCACGGTGGTAATACTGTCAAATTTATAGCTGACTTGTTATAAAAATGTCGCATGGACCGAACTACGGCGTCTAAATCAATATTTACACTAATAACAAGTCATTAATCAAAACAGACCTATCATTGAATATACAAATATCCCCACTGATGGCATTAGCCACGGAAGCGCATCTTGCGGATGGGCAGTTTCGACAGTTTAAATTAACATATGATGATAATGATAATAGTAATAATAATAGCTCAAACTTCTGCCTGTGATGCTCTTCTCTAAGGATCTTTTTTTTTCTGTTCGTCCTTCAAAATCTTGGAACTGACATATATTTATTTACTCAACTGAAGTCTAATAGAAGAAGCTACTAGCTCTCCCACCAGTCCCTTCTTTTTACTCTCTCTCTCTCTCCTCTCTCTCTCTCTCCTTATACTTCCTTTCTCTCTTTTGTGTGTATTTGTTTCTTTATTTTTCTTTCTCGTTGTTTTCCTCCTTAATGACTTTGGGCATTTGATGGAACTCGGAGATTAACATAGCCCTTGCGTGCATGAAGGCGTCAAGCTCTTAAAACTATCTTATTAGCGCGATCTGTATTGAATCGAGTGGAGAAATGTTGCTTTGCCTGTTAGTCTTTTGGTAGGATACGTCGATTGGTTTCTGGTAGATGACACAATCACGTGTTGAGCTGTGTAAAGCGGTACAGCACCCTGTAGGGACTGTATTTCCCTAACACCCTTATAGAGTTCCGTAATTCGTTTAAGGGGCTGAAACGAATAATAACCCTCTGCTATATGCTTTGAGGAAGAACCTTACGGGCATGAATAGAAATATATCTATGTTGAAAGACAACCGAAAAATGCACTAATTTTATGTAGTATATACACTATACAATAGCCCTACCTACGTTTCGGTCACAAGTGACCATCTTCAGGGGCTCAATAAACACATAGTTTTACTTCACTGCACTTCATTTGTCCATAGTATTTGATTAATGTATGGTGAACAGTGCAAACCATTACCACCATACATTAATCAAATACTATGGACAAATGAAGTGCAGTGAAGTAAAACTATGTGTTTATTGAGCCCCTGAAGATGGTCACTTGTGACCGAAACGTAAGTAGGGCTATTGTATAGTGTATATACTACATAAAATTAGTGCATTTGTCGGTTGTCTTTCAACATAGATATATTAACACAATGCACGGTGAACAAAAAATCAAGTTAATGAATAGAAATGTTTCGTAAGCAAAATTCAGAGGCCATTTCTCACCCAAGTCTCCTGACTGCCTGCCAGATGGCTCTGGCAGTCACATCAGGATTGAGTAGAACTTGTGCGGTCAGTGGGCTGGTCACTCACTACATCAACGCACATGACCATAGAAACATCCGAAAGTAGGCCCCTATGCTCCGCGTTGGAGTGACAAGGGGACAAACAAACAAACAAACAAACAACAAACATATGCTTTGAGGAAGAGGCCGGTATAGCGACTCGCTACGGGCTGGACGGTCCGGGGATCGAATCCCGGTGGGGGCGAAATTTTCCGCACCCGCCCAGACCGGCCCTGGGGCCCACCCAGCCTCCTGTATAATAGGTACCGGGTGTTTTCCGGAAGTAAAGCGGCCGGGACATGGAGTTGACCACCCACACCCATCTGTAGCCGAGGTTAAAGAAAGAGTAGACATATACCTATACTCCCCGTCTGGGCCTTCATGGCATGTGAAAGGTAAAGTTCACCCTATAACCTGCCATGAAGGTACACAGAATATGGGACTTTTTGACCCTTGAAGATGGGACCTATATGTTGTCCCGAAACGTCGGTACATAATTACAACTCTATGCTGCGTAATATCCCAGAAGAGCACAGATCTCTAGGCCAATGACTTTTGAAAATAATAGGAATTTTTGTTTTCCAATAGCTCGAAAGCCCCTTGGGGGCCTAGGCCCCCCTCATTATCGACTCTTCACGATCACACTCAGACACACCACACTCGGTAGGACTCCTCTGGACGAGTGACCAGCTCGTCGCAGAGACCTCTACCTGACAACACACAACACTTACAAGAGACAGACATCCATGCCCCCGGCGGGATTCGAACCCGTAATCCCAGCAAGCGAGCAGCCGCAGACCCACGTCTTAGATCGCACGGCCACTGGGATCGGCTTTTAACTTATAGTACCCTTAATTACATTTACAACCGTACAGTGCACCGAGACTGGCCGGATGTCAGTAATTAAAGGTCCGTGCATTGTACCGAGGCCGGCATAGAATTGTTAAATACCCTGCAAAACAGTCACATAATATGAACTAAGAGATGGGGAAACTACATAAATCGAGTTTCATAATTAGTAGTTTTAATTGCAATAATTATTGAGACAAGGATTGGAAGAACATATAGAACGCATCGGAGAGACACATTCGTAAATTTCTTTTCAGAAAAAACATGAGACTTTTGTGGAAAAAGGGTTTGGTTAATCGGTTGGTTGGTTTGTTTGTTAGTCATCTTGTCAGTCGGTTTATTAATGGCTATTTAGCCAGTAATTAATCAGCTCTTTGTCATCATTTTTTGTGTATTTTCTCAGAGCAAACGTTAAAGTCAGTTAGGCCTGTAAATATTGATCAAATTCATTCGTGTTGAGAAGCACAAAGAATAAGATGTGAAGTAAGAGTGAGATGTTTATACAATCCGCATGACATCTCTAGTTGATGATGTCAGATATACAGAGTGGTTCTGAAATACACGACACCACTTTGAAACGCTTTTGTATAAACACAGGCCTTTGATAGCTTCGTCTTTGAGTTGAATTTTATTTTGTAAGGAGAAGAATTAAAAGATAGAGTGTAAATCCGTCTACAAGAAAGTGTTTATTGACACATCGCTACTTCAGAGTTACAAGTTAGTTTTTCGACAACAAATTACAAAAATAATACTCGAAAAAGTTTTCGCCGTGCTTCCACAGAGCTCACTGTGTGTCTCATTAAGGAATGTGGCACGCGCCCAGAATTGTAGGCGCTTTACGAATTAAATTTCCCCCGTCTAGTTTCCGCTGTTCTGGTTTTGCCACGCCATTAATTGCAGTGACATTCACAATGGCCCCGTAGGTTAAGTCAGGTGATCTTGTGGGCCATGCAATTGATTCGCTTCCACATACACGTCTCTTCGTACATTTGTCACTACATCGAGGCGGTGCACCAAGTGCATGAACCACATGCGTCTTTGTGCCTGTATCGCGACGTCCTTCTACAGCTGTCGACGCATGCTGTATAAAGTAGCGCTACACTCTTCCTGTCAGCCTTTGCTCGCAAACATAATCATCAAACAGTATCCCACTTATTGACGTCTATCCACTCAGTTACTGACAATCATTTTGATGACACAGCGGTATGATTGCGTGTCGACTGACATCTGAACACGAAGGTTCACTGTGGAATGTCGTGATGTCGTCGTGGGTACATTGTGCGTCGTTTGTGGCCAGCGTGCTGGACCTGAAATGACGTCATTGCTACAGGAGTCACTGTAAAATATCTCTGCTCTTCGAGGCTAATCTTGTGGATGTAGGCCTTAAGGCTTATATTGTGGGTGTAGGCCTTAAGGCTAATCTTGTGGGTGTAGGCCTTAAGGCTAATCTTGTGGGTGTAGGACTTAAGGCTAATCTTGTGGGTGTAGGACTTAAGGCTAATCTTGTGGGTGTAGGACTTAAGGCTAATCTTGTGGGTGTAGGCCTTAAGGCTAATCTTGTGGGTGTAGGCCTTAAGGCTAATCTTGTGGGTGTAGGCCTTAAGGCTAATTTGTGGGTGTAGGACTTAAGGCTAATCTTGTGGGTGTAGGCCTTAAGGCTAATCTTGTGGGTGTAGGACTTAAGGCTAATCTTGTGGGTGTAGGCCTTAAGGCTAATCTTGTGGGTGTAGGCCTTAAGGCTAATCTTGTGGGTGTAGGCCTTAAGGCTAATCTTGTGGGTGTAGGACTTAAGGCTAATCTTGTGGGTGTAAGCCTTAAGGCTAATCTTGTGGGTGTAGGCCTTAAGGCTAATCTTGTGGGTGTAGGCCTTAAGGCTAATCTTGTGGGTGTAGGACTTAAGGCTAATCTTGTGGGTGTAGGCCTTAAGGCTAATCTTGTGGGTGTAGGCCTTAAGGCTAATCTTGTGGGTGTAGGACTTAAGGCTAATCTTGTGGGTGTAGGCCTTAAGGCTAATCTTGTGGGTGTAGGACTTAAGGCTAATCTTGTGGGTTTAGGCCTTAAGGCTAATCTTGTGGGTGTAGGACTTAAGGCTAATCTTGTGGGTGTAGGCCTTAAGGCTAATCTTGTGGGTGTAGGCCTTAAGGCTAATCTTGTGGGTGTAGGACTTAAGGCTAATCTTGTGGGTGTAAGCCTTAAGGCTAATCTTGTGGGTGTAGGACTTAAGGCTAATCTTGTGGGTGTAGGCCTTAAGGCTAATCTTGTGGGTGTAGGCCTTAAGGCTAATCTTGTGGGTGTAGGACTTAAGGCTAATCTTGTGGGTGTAGGCCTTAAGGCCAATCTTGTGGGTGTAGGCCTTAAGGCCAATCTTGTGGGTGTAGGACTTAAGGCTAATCTTGTGGGTGTAGGCCTTAAGGCTAATCTTGTGGGTGTAGGCCTTAAGGCTAATCTTGTGGGTGTAGGACTTAAGGCTAATCTTGTGGGTGTAGGCCTTAAGGCTAATCTTGTGGATGTAGGCCTTAAGGCCAATCTTGTGGGTGTAGACCTTAAACACGCTGCAGGCAGTAAGGGCACAGGAGGACCCACCAGACAGTCGGATGATTGACCTTTTTTGCAGCAGCAGTCTTTGTAAGTCCCACAACGTTCAGTCAGTTCACGCTGTGTTCCAACACTGGTGGCTGGACCGTCGTGAACTGTGTTGTTCTGCTGCCCCAGATAAGTGTACCAGGTCCACCAGAACAGTAACCAACGCTGGTAACGTTTCCTGTCTAGAATTCTGCCCCCGGGAAATATATCGTGGTAACAAGACAGGCAGTGTACGTATAAACGTAATATTGAGGCGCGTTCGCGTAACCTTTGTTGCCGTGGAAAAGCAATAAGTATTGCATATTCTGAGTGTGTGTCTGTAGCCTTAGTTATCCAGCATGCAAAGCGCATGCGCCGTATTATATTGTCATCTGTGGCCTGTCTGGCTCTACCATATTTTTCCACATTATCTCATAAACTGCACGATTTTCGGGAATAAGTTATTGAACATAAAATGTGTGTTTTGATTTTCTCTACAACTCTTGTCTGAAACATTTCTTATTCTAAGAATAATTCAGCGAGATAGTATAAATGTACATAGGTGTTCATGTAAAGTACTCGTTACTCTTGTCAGATTTTAATTAAACTTGAATTTTCTCGATATATTTTCAACAATTCTCATTTCACATTTCATGAAAATCCGTCAAGTGTGAACCGAGTTGTTCCATGCAGACCAACAGACGGGCACACGGACGGAAATACATGACGAAGCTGATAGTCGCTTTTCGCAATTTTGCGAAAAGCGCCTAACAATGACATACCATAAAACCATGGCCACAGTTAGGGCTAAATATGTGCATATCATCCGTGTCATCGAAACTGTAGTCGCCAGCCACAATCGCCACATAGGACCGGACGCACAGCCACACTGTTGCATCACCGTCTGAGTTATAAAAACCAGTCAGTTAATGCTGTACTTCGGTATCACTCCATACTCATTACGCCTTTAAATACTGACATTAACCTGAATTATATTTAAGGATTCAGCTCGTACCGCGCAGTAAACACACTCCGTCTCAGTTACACAAACCAGTCAGTTAATGTTGTACAGTGAAATAATCGCTGTTTGTTCTGAGATCCACACAAAACACATAAATACAGTCCGTACCGCGCAGTAAACACACTCCGTCTCAGTTATACAAACCGATCAGTTAATGCTGTACAGTGAAATAATCGCTGTTTGTTCTGAGATCCACACAAAACACATAAATACAGTCCGTACCGCGCAGTAAACACACTCCGTCTCAGTTATACAAACCAGTCAGTTAATGCTGTACAGTGAAATAATCGCTGTTTGTTCTGAGATCCACACAAAACACATAAATACAGTCCGTACCGCGCAGTAAACACACTCCGTCTCAGTTATACAAACCAGTCAGTTAATGCTGTACAGTGAAATAATCGCTGTTTGTTCTGAGATCCACACAAAACACATAAATACAGTCCGTACCGCGCAGTAAACACACTCCGTCTCAGTTATACAAACCAGTCAGTTAATGTTGTACAGTGAAATAATCGCTGTTTGTTCTGAGATCCACACAAAACACATAAATACAGTCCGTACCGCGCAGTAAACACACTCCGTCTCAGTTATACAAACCAGTCAGTTAATGCTGTACAGTGAAATAATCGCTGTTTGTTCTGAGATCCACACAAAACACATAAATACAGTCCGTACCGCGCAGTAAACACACTCCGTCTCAGTTATACAAACCAGTCAGTTAATGCTGTACAGTGAAATAATCGCTGTTTGTTCTGAGATCCACACAAAACACATAAATACAGTCCGTACCGCGCAGTAAACACACTCCGTCTCAGTTATACAAAACAGTCAGTTAATGCTGTACAGTGAAATAATCGCTGTTTGTTCTGAGATCCACACAAAACACATAAATACACTGTGTGGGCAGAACGTAGGATTGCTGAATGTTAAACATGGTGGTACATATAGTAACCACTGGGCTTCAAAGGGTTAAGTGTGAGTGTGGAGGTGCTGGTTGAGGCAGCCTTGCACTGGGGGTACAACCGCTATCGTCATTCGTCAAAAAGACTTAAGTCCTTTTTGCACGCCATGACAACAAAGTTAACTCCACTCATTCTTAATATCGGCAGTGGATAAAGGTGAGCGGTCAGCTTCACGCCTCGGCCTCTTTACCTTCGGGGAAAGAACTCCCGGTATTAATTCACTAGGAGAATCGTTGGACGTCAGAATGACCGTGGACGTTTTGGAAAAGAGAAATATTTCTCGCCCCTGCCGGGAATAAAACCCCTGGTCGCCCAGCACATATCCTACACTAGCTGGGCAACTAAAAACAATAGATCCAAGTGCCTACATTTATATAGACTTGTTTTTAAGCCCCTTCATTGTTGCCGTACATTTCACGAACACCCTGTATATATTAAGTAAATTATTGACTTAGTGCTATGGAGACGCCCAGAGCGAAGTTACGTGTATTCACAACAAATACTACCTTAGCTTACCAGCACGTTACACCCTGATCACAACAAAAACAAACCGATGACGTTGACAGAATGTCGTCATCGCATAAGATATTATTTTGGTAGATTGTTTCATAAGTCTTGCCTGACACAGACTGACTCAATGACAAATGTGTAACAAAGCCAGATTAATTCCCGAGGTAGTTACTAACTAACCACCTAACTAAATTACCTCCATGGAGCAGAATCCTTCTTGAAAAGCTAACAGTTCCTCAGCTAGTCAAGAAACACCTCGCATTTTATAGAAATCAAATTTTCATTACCGCATTCACAACAGCCCGCCTCGTGTACCTCTCCTGAACCACATCAATCCAGTCCGCGTCCATTTTAATATTATCCTCCCACCTACGCCCCAAACCCTAGAAGTGGTATTTTATTTTGAGGTTTCCTAACCCAAACTTTGTATGCACGTCTCTTATCCCCCATACGTGCTACACGCCTCACCAATTTCATTCTTCTTAATGTAATCTACCGAGGTGGTTACACTTGAAGAAAATCTTTGAAAACGTAATGGAGTGAAAAGCGAAACCAGTGGAAACCTTATCAACAAATGTTCAAAGAAACAGCGGTTGAAAGCAATTTATTAGTGGAGAAAGAAACGTTTGTTTCTCAGTATTTTTTTAAAACAAATTGTGAACCTGAGGACGACCTGAAACAGGTCAAAACATGTAGTTCGATATAATAAATATAATTTATTACTATTATTATTATTATTATTATTATCATTTACTGCAATTGGGTTTTCACCCGGTGGCAGTAGTCCTTACACTAGTACACACAATACAAATGTTTTCACCCGGTGGCAGTAGTCCTTACACTAGTACACACAATACAAATGTTGTCACCCGGTGGCAGTAGTCCTTACACTAGTACACACAATACAAATGTTTTCACCCGGTGGCAGTAGTCCTCACACTAGTACACACAATACAAATGTTTTCACCCGGTGGCAGTAGTCCTTACACTAGTACACACAATACAAATGTTTTCACCCGGTGGCAGTAGTCCTTACACTAGTACACACAATACAAATGTTTTCACCCGGTGGCAGTAGTCCTTACACTAGTACACACAATACAAATGTTTTCACCCGGTGGCAGTAGTCCTTACACTAGTAAACACAATACAAATGTTTTCACCCGGTGGCAGTAGTCCTTACACTAGTACACACTATACAAATGTTTTCACCCGGTGGCAGTAGTCCTTACACTAGTACACACAATACAAATGTTTTCACCCGGTGGCAGTAGTCCTTACACTAGTACACGCAATACAAATGTTTTCACCCGGTGGCAGTAGTCCTTACACTAGTACACACAATACAAATGTTTTCACCCGGTGGCAGTAGTCCTTACACTAGTACACACAATACAAATGTTTTCACCCGGTGGCAGTAGTCCTTACACTAGTACACGCAATACAAATGTTTTCACCCGGTGGCAGTAGTCCTTACACTAGTACACACAATACAAATGTTTTCACCCGGTGGCAGTAGTCCTTACACTAGTACACACAATACAAATGTTTTCACCCGGTGGCAGTAGTCCTTACACTAGTACACACAATACAAATGGACATATAATATACATAAAAATAACAATACAAAACAAACTATACACAATTACAAAACAAAATACATACAGTAAATACAAGTACACACATTAGAACACCTTACACACATTACAAAGCATCCACACCTTACGAAAACATCCACACCTTACAAAAACATCCACACCTTATAAAAACACCCATACACAATACAAGAAAAAAACACACACGCACATTACAAAAAACACCCACACATTAATTAATTTCAGTGCGTTAGAATATCCTCAGTATAAAGTCAGACCAAAGTACATGATAATTATATCCTCCAAGTTCGATATAATAAATATAATTTAGTTGTGTTTGTGACAGATACTGATCTAATTTTTGTACTATTATTGTATACTTTACATTTGTTACATAGACCATAGATAACATTCAGTAACATGCCTACAGCCCCTCTATATTTCTTCCCAAGGAAGACAGACGAAACTTCGTAGCGTATAAGACGCACGCAAAATTACACTTCGTTTTATTGACAACGCATACAGAATGCTAGGCAGCTTTAAGAATTGGATTGTCGTTATGGAATAGGTTACAGCGCCCAGTAGCGTCACGGGCACACAAAATGGATGTTCGCAGAAACATGAATTGTGACAGAATAATACAAGTTCTGTTTCCTCGTCCGGGGGTTCTGGCTTTGAACAAATTATAAGTATGTTCACTGTTTAAAACACCAACGAAATTCACTTCAGTTTCACTTTTATTATGTATTAATCATCCCCTACATATGTTTCGGTCTTATATAAGGCCATCTTCAGGGGGTTCATAAAATACGTTCATTTTACATCCAATGTTACATCTGCCATTATTCTAGTCCAGTCTCTTTGTATATAAGTTACAATCACTTACAAAGTCAGAATTTAATGTAATATAAAAACACAGAGTATAAACTAACTCCATGCAGCGCAGTCCTTCTTGAGAAGCTAACAGTTCCTCAGCTAGTCAAGAAATTCCCCGCATTTTATAGAACCCGAAGGTTCATTACCGCACTCACAACAGCCCGCCACCTGTCCCTATCCTGAGCCATATCAATCCAGTCCACGCTCCCCCATCCCACTTCTTGAAGATCCATTTTAATACTATCCTCCCATCTACGCCTGGGTCTTCCAAGTGGTCTCTTTCCCTCAGGTCTCCCCACCAAAACCCTGTATGCACCTCTCCCCTCACCCATACGTGCTACACGCCCCACCCAACTTATTCTTCTCGATTTGATCACCCGAATATTATTTGGTGATGAGTACAGATCATAAAGTTCCTCGTTATGTAATCTTCTCCACTCCCCTGTTACCCGTCCCTCTTAGGCCCAAATATCCCCCTCAGCACCCTATTCTCGAACACCCTCAGCCTATGTTCCTCCCTCAGTGTGACAGACCAAGTTTCACACCCATACAAAACAACAGGCAAAATTATAGTTCTGTATATCTTATTCCTTATATTTTTGGATAGCAAACTGTAAGACACAAGATCTGCACCGAATGATAACAAGCATTCAATGACTTCAATATGCTCTTAATTTCTTCCTGAATGGAATTTCGATTTGTTAGGGTTGTTCCCAAATATTTGAACCGTTCCACCCTTTCAAAGGATTTATTATTTAATTTTATGTTGTGATTTTGTCCTGCATACACAGAGTATAAAATCCTTAATAATTCGTCAAAATTCGTGTTAAAATCGTAAAATGCGACAGTGTGGGTTAATTGTGTTATCTCTTCACCTTTGGCTGGTTTTTGTTTTTGATTTTGTGTATTATAAGTATTTGTTAGCTGTGACTTGATACACTCTTCAGTTAAAGGATGCAGGCTGTAACGAGACGCTGTTAAGAGAGACAGAAATAATTAATTGCACTAAGAACACTTCGGTTTGAGTCCGACAGCTCCAGTGCAACTTTTGATGGCTGTAGAGGGAGTCCATATAGTGAGGGATTGTGATTGCTGAGTGTCTAAAAGTGCTTAGTGGTTTGAAGTAACTTATAACCAGGCCGTGCCATGGCTCAGGCGGTTAGTTGCCGGCTTCTCACCGCGGAGGCCCGGGTTCGATCCCGGGTCGTTCTATATGACATTTTTGTTGCACAAATTGACACTGGGACAGGTTTTTCCCCGTGTACTTAGGATTTCCCCAGTCAATTTAATTCCACCGGTGCTCCATTATTTGTAAAAATGAAAAAACTGATCATATTTCTCTTCATCTTCATCACAGGATTGCACAATAAGCCATAACTCTGCGGTGCGTCCGTAGCTTCTGCTGCGGGGCCCTTCACAAAAAAAGAAATTCTAAGTAAATTCTCACAAATTACCTTTCATATGGAAAAATTAGTGTTTCGTATATGGTGCAGTGTAGTCTGGTAGGTAGTGGCTTGACTGTCCGATAAATATACAGCCTACATTATCTGAGAAGGAAATTCTTTATCCGTAAAAATGGAGGCAGTATATTCTGCCGAAACGTCGGTATCTACGCGGCGTCACATGACGCAAGACAGTAAAGTTCGTAATCACGGCCGTGCTAACGCACAGTTCCACGCACCCATTGTAGACTCTTGTTACGCACTGGGTCACTGATGTCAACGGAAAAACTTAGGCTGAGGGTGTTCGAGAATAGGGTACTGAGGGGGGTATTTGGGCCTAAGGGGGACGAGGTAACAGGGGAGTGGAGAAGACTACATAACGAGGAACTTTATGATCTGTACTCATCACCAAATATTATTCAGGTGATCACATAAAGTTTAGATGGGCGGGACATGTGGCACGTATGGGTGAGAAAAGAAAGACATACAGAGTTTCGGTGGGGAAAACCTGAAAAAAATAGACTACTTGAACACCTAGGCATATATGGAAGGGAAGTATTTATAGAAATAGCATGGAAGAGCATGGATTGGATTGATATGGCTCAGGATACGGACAACAAAACTGCTAGCTCTAGTAAACAATACTACACTTGAGATTTCATGTAATGCGGAAAATTTCTTGACTGGCTGAGGAAAATAATCACAAGATTAAAACCAACATATGCACTGCATTTTCATACACAGAGTCAATTGCCCCTACATATGTTTCGGCTTTAATAAGCCATCATCAGGGGTCCCAAGTTTACACGTACTAAGAGACATTATTAGATGAACTAATGGATGTGTAGTGCGTGTAAACTTGGGACCCCCTGATGATGGCTTATTAAAACCGAAACATATGTAGGGGCAATTGACTTTGTGTATGAAAATCCAGTGCATATGTTGGGGTTTAATGTTGTGATTTCTTATCATGATGAACGCTGAATATAATGTAAAATTTGGCTGAGGAATTTTCACTTCTCAATGACGAATGTGCTTGATGTATTTAGGTATTCCTTTCTATACAGGTTTATCTCTTATTTATAACTTTTCCTGTGCCAGCAATTTAAAGTAAATGTGACTTGAAGTAACATACATTTGCCCATGCAGTCGTAACGCTCTAAAGCCCAGTGGTTACTATATGTACCACCAGGTTTAACATTCAAAAATTCTACGTTCTGCCCACACAGTGTGTTTATGTGTTTTGTGTGGATCTCAGAACAAACAGCGATTATTTCACTGTACAGCATTAACTGACTGGTTTGTATAACTGAGACGGAGTGTGTTTACTGCGCGGTACGGACTGTATTTATGTGTTTTGTGTGGATCTCAGATCAAACAGCGATTATTTTACTGTACAACATTAACTGACTGGTTTGTATAACTGAGACGGAGTGTGTTTACTGCGCGGTACGGACTGTATTTATGTGTTTTGTGTGGATCTCAGATCAAACAGCGATTATTTTACTGTACAACATTAACTGACTGGTTTGTATAACTGAGACGGAGTGTGTTTACTGCGCGGTACGGACTGTATTTATGTGTTTTGTGTGGATCTCAGAACAAACAGCGATTATTTCACTGTACAGCATTAACTGACTGGTTTGTATAACTGAGACGGAGTGTGTTTACTGCGCGGTACGGACTGTATTTATGTGTTTTGTGTGGATCTCAGAACAAACAGCGATTATTTCACTGTACAACATTAACTGACTGGTTTGTATAACTGAGACGGAGTGTGTTTACTGCGCGGTACGGACTGTATTTATGTGTGGATCTCAGAACAAACAGCTATTATTTCACTGTACAACATTAACTGACTGGTTTGTATAACTGAGACGGAGTGTGTTTACTGCGCGGTACGGACTGTATTTATGTGTGGATCTCAGAACAAACAGCTATTATTTCACTGTACAACATTAACTGACTGGTTTGTATAACTGAGACGGAGTGTGTTTACTGCGCGGTACGGACTGTATTTATGTGTGGATCTCAGAACAAACAGCTATTATTTCACTGTACAACATTAACTGACTGGTTTGTATAACTGAGACGGAGTGTGTTTACTGCGCGGTACGGACTGTATTTATGTGTGGATCTCAGAACAAACAGCTATTATTTCACTGTACAACATTAACTGACTGGTTTGTATAACTGAGACGGAGTGTGTTTACTGCGCGGTACGAACTGGGTCTTTAAATATAGCTCAGGTTAGTTGGGCTTCAAAGTTTTACGTAGGTCTTATTCTGTTAATTCATTCAAATTTTAATGTTTGCGCACCCAAGACGTGACACAGGGTGTATTTGCTTTATTACAGCAATACCTGACCAACCGGAAAGATGGAGGGACTCTGTGGAATGTTAGGAATTACGGACCCGTGGTCATTGTTAACATTTATTAAACACAATACACATACAAAATTTTAATCGCAAAACGTGAAGGGAATAAATCACTTGGGAGATACAGTCACAATGGGGAGAGTATAATATTAAAGTTAATGTTTCGTAAAATCGGGGAAAGTGTGGACTGGATTTAAGACGTAGTTACAGACTTATTTGCGCGGAAGCCATCGCAGATAAACCAAAGATCGCGGTTGGAAAAACTGGATACAAATATAAAATTTATATTTTATGTTATATATATATATATCGTGCATTTCGATAGTTAATTAATTTTATTTCAATCAAACAAATGCATTACACTTATTTTTAATGATTTCTTGTCCCTATATATGTTTCGGCATAACTTGTGCCATCTTCAGGGGTGTCGTCGGGAATTCACAATTGGATGTATTGAAGATTGTGAACTCTCGACGTCAACCCTGAGGATGGCACAAGGTATGTCGAAACATATGTAGGGACAAGAAATCATTAAAAATAAGTGTAATGCATTTGTTGGATTGAAATAAAATTAATTAATAGAACTGCTGTGTTTGAAATTAGCGATTGGCAAAACTGAGAACGGCGAGGCGTTATCGTATTCTTGTAGTGGTTAATATTGTCTGCGTGGAGTTCTGGCTCCAGCCTTGTAAAGTAGACTAAAAGTCTATTTCGTAGAGAAAACGCTCGTGATAACACCAAAGAGCCTTGATTTCAGGCTTCCGCCGCGATGTTGATGAGATCTGCGCTCTTCTGGCATGTTACTCAGTGTCGTGTGGTACGGATTGCTACCTCGCCGCACTTTCCAGAATCTACGTTATAGGTTACTGGTTCCTACTCGGACTCTTAACCCGTTAAGATGGGACCGACATGTTGTCCCGAAACGTCGGTAAACAATTACCACAGAACGCCGCGTAACATCCCAGAAGAGCGCAAATCTCAAAACCAAAGAAGCTTACGAGTGAAGCCGCGAAATAAATACCAAAATGATAAAGAACATTGAAAAACTGAATGAAGATAAGAATGAGTCAGTACCTGGAAGAATGAAGGTAACAAGGAATAAATGCGTCAAATGAAATAGGCTAGGGAGAAAGACTAGAGAAAACGAAAATGAGATTAAGGGGGACGATAAAACGGGTACATAAATAAATATCCTATAGGCCTTCCGTAATAGAAGTACAAAGAAATTCAGCTTGAGAGAAAAATCGTGAAGCTACGTTAGTTTTTTTTTTTTCTAAGTAAATAATATAAAAGTTCCTAATGCCGGTAAAGAATAGGTTAAGCGGAAGTGACATGTCCGTCTTAATTGACATGTTGATGACGTAACGCAAAAGTGTAACCTCCTACCGCGCATCAACTTTCCATCTGCCTTTTAAAATTTCAGTCTTCTAAAATTGCTTTTTTCCCCCCGTGTTCTCTCGCTCGCTCTTTCTTCTCTTGTTTGTTTTTATTATTAAAAAGAAGGAAAGAAGCTATTAAAGAATAAAAATAAAGTCGGTTCTCTGCAAAACGAACATTTTGTACGTAATGAAGCCGAACCTGTCTGTCATTTGCATTGTTGGCTATGATCATGTGAGTTCCGAGACTTGCCTGCAACAATGGAGCAAGTTTCTTCGTAATAATGAATTACCTTTCTAGCGCGTCTTGTCGTGTCCACACAGCTCGGCATTGCGTCATAAACCACGTCATGATAATATATATTACGTCACTAAATGCTGTAATGTCTAGAGGAATAAAAAATTCAGAATATATTTTATCCAAGAAAATGAGACCTTGTATATAAGAGTGAAAATGTTGATTACCTTTTAAGGTCGTAATTTCTTATACCAATTTTGCGTGCAGAAATTTAATTTCCCGAACAGCATATGTTATATGCATACGGCAGGCCCTAATTTAGGTCCAATTTATATGGCGGCCGACTCGCAACTTTGCAAGGCTCAACTGATATTTACCAGAAGAGTTTGGTCTGTGAAATACTATTGTGTCTATTGCTGAAAACGATTTAAGTTTCTTACAAAACTATATCTACAGCGCTATGCTGACTATTGTGATGTCAGTACCAGACCATTGACAACAAGGGACCACAAGGGGGACAATTCTACTGCCTACAGAAACATGAAAGACTTGCTACATGTTTCGGCTTTTCTGGAAAATCATCATCAGGCAATTAAAAAAATACGCAAAGAAAGACAATTTAAATACAATCCGTTGGAATGATACTCCTTCAAATAGCTGACATCTCAACTTTAAAACAATAGTAGTTGTGTAAATCGATACTAGGTAAAAATCGATAATGTACGTATATTAAGATATAATATATGTATATTACAATAAAATCGTAGTGCAGTACTTTGAGAGTGAAATGGAATTTCCTGAGTCATGCAATGAGCATCGCAAGGCACAACTTTGGGCTTAATGTTATTTCTTAATTTTCGTCAACGCTGTGGAGGTACTTTGTACTATATTCCGTTCTTCGTGTCTCATCTAACCAGTTACTGGACAAGAAATTAAAAATGGTAAGTGGTATATGTCTTCGTAAGGTAAATAAAACGAATAGGCTTTCATAGCCTAGTAAGGAGACTAACTTTCACTTCTGTGTTCTGGAAGTACAGTATGTTAGAACTAACAGTACAGTATGTTAGAACTAACAGTACAGTATGTTAGAACTAACAGTACAGTATGTTAGAACTAACAGTACAGTATGTTAGAACTAACAGTACAGTATGTTAAAACTAGCAGTACAGTATTTTAGAACTAACAGTACAGTATGTTAGAACTAACAGTACAGTATGTTAGAACTAACAGTACAGTATGTTAGAACTAACGGACTGTAAACGCAGGACATTCCTCTGTCGCCACTTACAATAACAAATGAAGTTAATAATTATAAATTTTCCATTTTATGAAAATAACTTAACGCTTGTATATAACGTTATATACACAACTTACCGTCACATAAGCAGGCCATAAGTTTGGTTAGCACAGTGTCCACTGTGTACCTGGCCTGCAGTAACCTGTAACTCTAAAATCTACTTCGTGCTACATAGTCCACTTTAATTTTAAAAATTTAAATTATTATATAATCTTTTTTGCCGTCCATATCTGAACATATGTGACAGAGTTGCGAAATAAATTAATCCTCATATTTTTAATAAATCTGCTAATTCGTTGAAGGATGATAAACTAATAATCGTGCCTATTATTACGTTTCCTCTTTGCGACTTATAATAATATATAATAACCATGGCTCAACAGCCCTATATGGGCTCAGGCCTCCTCTTTGCGAGGTTACTAAGTCGTGCGCATTCGTGGCAGTTGGTGACTGGCCAACTGGCCGCGCTACTGTTCTATCGATCCTGATGTGACAGCCAGAGCCATCTGGCAGGCAGTCAGGACACTTGGGTGAGAAATTGAGGCTTTTGAAATTAGCTTACGAAACATTTTTATTCATGCCCTTAAGGTTCTTTCACATGCCGTAAATCTACGACATGGGACCGACGGCTTTACTTCCCTCCTTGCTACTTAGCAGTCAATAATTATTTACTGTGGACAGCCGAAAGTAGGCGGTCCTCAGCTTAACTGTTGGATCCTGTCATGGAATCCACCAAGTCACTTATCCAGCAGGAAATGGGAATGGTTTTGTGGGAAGCACGTGACCAACGCGTGAATGTTATCACGCATTACTTTCTAAGGTTTAGAACGCGTGACGCAACTTCACGCACACGCACACTGTTAGAGCGTGAGTTTTGGCACATGGCTATATTTGGATTATGGCTGGAGCAAAGTAGCTGTTTATAAAGAGATAGGCTCACCGACTGATCAGTTACTTGTATATATGGCGGTCTTGTTTTGGGGGTCTTACCTAAAACATATGATAATGGAACAAAATAAATCCTTGAGAACTAATTGTCTTCTGGACTTTGTCCATCGTGCGGATAAAATATAAAAATATATAATCACGACGTTTCGGAAGCTGGTTCTTCTTCCGTCTTCAGGTGAAGGGAAGGGAGACACCTACTCAGTTGGGTCCTTTAGACCGGGCTAATCCAGTGATTGAGATTATCTCGGTCTAAAGGACCCAACTGAGTAGGTGTCTCCCTTCCCTTAACCTGAAGACGGAAGAAGAACCAGCTGCCGAAACGTCGTGATTTTATATTTTTATATTTTATCCTGCACGATGGACAAAGTCCAGAAGACAATTAGTTCTCAATTTTATACACCGTCGTCAGAATCTTGTAGAATTTATTAAAATAAATCAGACAAATGCCTAAAATGCCTCTTGTCACCCGCACGTATGCCTTCAGCAGTTACGTCACTCTTTCAATATTGAAATCGAGAAGAATGTGATGAATTGTGTATGCAGCGCGCAGCATTAGGAAAAACGATCAAGGAAAGAGAGAAATTTTGTTTTGAAAAGGTCAAATGAGGAAAATATTTGGGAAACGTGTAGTTGAGAATATAATATTGAAAAGGAGTATAGAGAAACAGTGTGAACAACTGTAATCTGTGGTCTTTTGGGTAATTACACGGCGTCATGTGGTAATTATTTACCGACGTTTCGGGACAACGTGTCTGTCCCATCTTCATGGGCCAAAATTCCAAGAAACGTCGGTAAATAATTACCACACGACGCCGTGTAATCACCCAAAAGACCACAGATTACATCAACATCGCGGCGGAAGCCTGAAATCAAAGTGTGAACAACTGTCTCAGATCAGTATCCGATGGCGGACGCTTGTGAATAAGATGATAAATAATGTTACTTCAAAAAAGTACATGTAGGACCCGTTTTACGACAGGGTTAGGTTCCAGCAAAACAAGGTCTTAAAATGAAAAGTCGTAAAACGAGACCAAAATAGGACCCGTTTTACGACAGGGTTAGGTACCAGCAAAACAGGGTCGTAAAATTAAAAGTCGTAAAACGAGACCAAAATAGGACCCGTTTTACGACAGGGTTAGGTACCAGCAAAACAGGGTCGTAAAATGAAAAGTCGTAAAACGAGACCAAAATAGGACCCGTTTTATGACAGGGTTAGGTACCAGCAAAACAGGGTCGTAAAATGAAAAGTCGTAAAATGAGACCAAAATATAATGTAATTGAATGAGATGGGTTCCAAAATTCCTAAAATTTTTCCAAGTATATACTAATATTTAAGGTAATATTTTTAAACAGTCTTTAATATGAAAAATCGTAAAATGGACCGTCGTAAAACGGGACCTACCCGTATTTCATTTCTTGACCGTCTGGCGTCTATGAACTTTTTTTAAATGAAGTCTCTGTCATTGTCTGAAGTCATTTGTGCCACTGTTGCAGACATTAACGTCATATGTTTGTTAGAGAACGAATATTGTATGTGAGATGCCAGGCCGAGATGCCGAGAAGAAAGATTTTAAAATAACTCAAAACTTTGTACCATATTACAGCACACAACACCAGCTGCTCTCATCACAATGTGCCATGTGAATAAATAAAGAAGCATTCTCGTTGTATTGTGTTCTCCAGGGGGTTAAAAAACTTATATAATCAATGACGGAACAATATCTCTCTGACATGGAATTCTGGGAGAATATCTTGTTACAATTATCAACACACATTCTAGTTCTAGACGTCAGAATCGAAGACAAAGTGAAATATTAAGTCTCATTGTCTGACACGAAGCAATAAAGGTTTATATGAAGAACGAAGATAAATCTGAAGACATTTTTAACTCTGTGGTATATATAGGTCAATGGTCAGCTCCTCTGAATGTTTTATGCCGCATGTGGCAGCTCTCTGTTGCCGTACGCAAGGGTGGGCCCCAAAATAAGATTGGACTTCCTCTGTAGACTGATTATATTCTACAGCGTGGAGCTACAGCGTGGAGAGTTACGATTACTGAGAATTGGAAATAATATAAAAGATGAAGTTGCAATAGGTACCGGGTCATTACTGGGGGTAAAGCGGCCGGGGCGTGGCGTTGACCACCCACCCCCATCTAGCGCCGAGGTTAAAGAAAGAGTAGAGCTATACCTTTACTCCCCCTCTGGGCCTTCATGGCCTGTTCTAGGGTGAATTTTACCTTACCTTATAAAAGATTATATATTGGTCTGAGATCGTCGCTCTTCTGGGATGTTACGCAGTGTAGATTGGTAGTTAGTTACTGATCCAGTTCTTAACCAGTAACTAAAATGACTGAGCTATCCGGGTTCACTGTAGCTACAGTTTGGCATTTTAAATATTAAATTTAATATACGAAGTAATTACCTATAATTTAATTAATCCCACATTATTTTTGCCTTACATCTTCTGCTTCTTCTTTGGCACAACAGCCCAAATCGGACCTAGGCCGCCTTATTGGTGAGGTTTGTAGATCACAATTAGACATGCATAGGCCTCCTCTGGACGAGTGATCAGCTCATCGCAGATGCCGCTACCTACACAACACACAAAAAAACACAAGAAACAAATATCCATGTCCTTAGCGAGATTCGAACCCGCAACCCCAAAAATCGAGTGGCCGCAGACCTGCATCTTAGACCGCACGGCCACCGGGATTTGCCGTACATCTCAGTGGAATACAATTCAAATCACGATAGGCTGACACATAGACCTGAAGATTGTACCATCGACGTATTTTGACCAAATCCGATAAGGAATGCCATGTTACGGCTTCTTCATCTTCAGCCTGCTCTCACAATGGTAGAAACACTTCCTTCCACATTATTCTGGAATTACAGCAAGAATGCACGTGTATGTTAGTTGCTCGCTCACCTGGTAGAAGTCAGCATCATTGGAACTTAACCTGAGCCAGTAGAATCCATTTTCATCCTCACCCTCTGTTTCTTCAAGATCCACTTCAATATTATCAGCCTTGCCCTATACCACAATTGATACTTCTCTTGAGTTTTGTGACTGGTGTTTTATTATAATTTATCTTTTTTTCCTCATATTTACTGTAGATCATCTGCATTTCAACGTTTTTCAAATAAATTCTAGACTGTTCTGACGACGATACGTAACGTTGAGAACTAATTGGTTTCTGGACTTTGTCCATCGTCCGGAAATCTAAAAATAATTAGATAACACGACGTTTCGGAAACTGGATCTGCTTCAGTCCTCAGATGAAGTGGGTGTGGAACACCTGAGGACGGAAGCAGATCCAGTTTCCGAAACGTCGTGTTATCTAATTATTTTTAGATTTCCGTACAATGTACAAAGTCCACAAACACGTTAGTTCTCAACCTTTTTCGTTTATTACTCATAAAGACATCAGATAAAGTGTACACACCATGTAGCAACCTTTTTGAAAGTTTTCCCCAGTCCTTCATAAACACCCTGTATATTATCCGTTACAGTGAGGGTCTTACGTCGTGCCTGTACAATACAAGTTACGTTATACTTTAGCCTTTAGGTTTACAGATAGAAGAAGCAAAGATATAATATTTTGAGATGAACAGTAGTCAGTATTTCAGTCTGTTCATATGTTTTCTGAACGGATACAACATTTTACAAGCAATGATTCTGAAGCAGTTTAGGTGCACTCTGGTATCAGACCGTGGATGATTTTTAAATAAAAAGATGGGAAGAGAAAGAAGCTTTTGATGTTCTGTATTTTAAAAACATTCCAACATCACTGCGAAGGAAGAAACCAGAAGCCAGCAATAATTTACCACAAGTCGAGAGTTTTTTGTTTTTTTCGTTCCTGTTAATAGCAACATCTACGCTTTGAAGTGTCGCACGGTAGCGCTAAAAGCCTCATAACTGGTACAGTGCAGTCAGAGAACTCTGAATTCCGCTCTTTTAGCTTCCACATATCGCATGCAAAGCAGTAAAACATATCAAAAATAGAAATACAGGGCATACACAAAAGAATGGTGCGGTTTTAATAGTGTTCGCTATTAAAACCGCACCATTATTTTGTGTATGCCCTGTATGTCAGCGGTAAATATATCTTGGCCCCGACATTATAGAATGGCAAACAAGAACAAAAGTTGTCTTTACGAAATCAGACATTTTAATCAGAAACAGGGAACAAATGAAAAATGAATATAATTAAATATTATTCTCTCCTTGATTTCGGGCTTCCGCCGCGATGTTGATGTAACCTGTGGTCTTCTGGGTAATTACACGGCGTCGTGTGGTAATTATTTACCGACGTTTCGGGACAACGTGTCGGTCCCATCTTCACGGGGTCAAGATTCCCTAATCTTGACCCGTGAAGATGGGACCGACACGTTGTCCCGAAACGTCGGTAAATAATTACCACACTACGCCGTGTAATTACCCAGAAGACCACAGGTTACATTATTCTCTCCTGTTCATGTGCGTGATTTTATTCCCGCAGTTTGTTTGAAAATAAATGTTTCTGTTGGTGTTGGTGTTGGTGTTGGTGTACACGTGAAATTAAATACAGAATTGCCATGGCTAAAGCAGCATTCAACAAGAAGAAGAATATTTTCACAAGCAAACTGGACTTAAATTTAAGGAAGAAACTAGTAAAGTGCTACATTTGGAGCATAGCTTTGTATGGTGCTGAAACGTGGACACTTCGGAAAGTAGATCAGAAGTATCTGGAAAGTTTTGTAATGTGGTGCTGGAGAAGAATGGAGAAGATCAGTTGGACCGATCGTGTGAGAAATGAAGAAGTATTACACAGAGTGAAGGAGGAGAGGAATATCGTACATACAATAAAAAGAAGAAAGGCTAACTGGATTGGTCACATCTTGCGTAGAAACTGCCTTCTGAAACACGTGATTGAAGGAAAGTTAGAAGGAAGGATAGAAATGACGGGAAGACGAGGGAGAAGATGTAAGCAGCTACTGGATAATCTGAAGGAAATGAGAGAATACTGGAAATTGAAAGAGGAAGCACTAGATCGCACACTGTGGAGAACTCGCTTTGGAAGCGGCTACGGACCTGTCGTAAGACAGACTGCAGAATGAGTGGATGTTGGTAAGAAATAAGACCAGTCATGAAAAAATTATTTTAAAAAAGTGGAAAACAAGGGAATGGACAAAGAAATATTTAGGTTAATGCCCATAAACAGTGCTACAAGAAGTTTTGACCCCTTATTTGTATTGTAAATAGGACCATATTACGTGTGTACTGTCCTGCGTTTTGTATCGTCAGGTTTTTCTGTTTGTGATGGATGTGAGGTTCTGACATGATGCTGATAGAAGTTACGAAATCTTCTGGAATATGACGTCATATCGATGGGCACATTACCACTACATGATGTACCAGATGACTTAAATAGGTTTGTTTATGTTAAACGAAGCCTTATCTAATGATAAAAGTAAATATTTAACTGTCTAAAATAGCTAAAATAGGGTAATTAAATACCTTAAACTTCGATAAATACCAGAGTTTCGAGAAGTACAGGGTGTTTCATAAGTCCCTCCGGGATTTCGGAGGTCTGTAGTTCAGGAGCCAAATCAGACACGGGGGATGAGAGCATGTCAGTGAAAATAGTACATATCCAAGTTTTGAACCTACCTTACAAATGTTTAATATGTCCCCCTTTGGTGACTCGACAGACGTCAATCCTGTAATCTAGCTCCTGCCACACAGGCGATGGTCCCGGCCTACCTGTTCGTTTTGCGACACAAAAACAACCAGTTTCCTCACATTTTCTATACCAGTCTCTTACTGTTTTGTCCGTTGGTGGTTCTGTACGATACGTGGTTCGAAAACCACGTTGCACTGTTACAATTGACTGGGTTTTAGCAAATTGCAGGACACAAAAAGCTTTCTGTTCACCTGAAAAAGCCATGTTTGCACACCACTGCCTCCTAGCGGAGAAAGGGGTAACTACGCCATCGCATCTGTCACGAAAACACTTTTACATTTCCTCTATCCGTTGGCATGCTTTTATCTCTTATATGTGGGTTTGCTACTGCACGACCAAGCCTCTAAATCCCGGATGGACTTATGAAACACGCTGTACAGTTTGTAGTCGCTGGTCCAGAATTTGTTTTTCATGTTCTGTAAAAGCTGACTGTACCCTTAAACGGATTCCGTCACCACTGACGTCAGTAATTCTTATTATCGAACAGATTCGTTCGTTATTTTGAATATTCTAAAAGCCCTCGAAAGTAGCCTTTCATATTTCTTGTAAAGTTGTGACACTCAGAGAACATCCCCACGTCAGACGTTCTATAAATAGCACAGATATGGACTGATAAATTCGGAATGCTCCGAGTGCGAAGAGGAACATCTCAAGATGTACTTTCTGCATCTCAACAGTTCTCCTTTCCGGGACGGATACATATACATATACATATACACATACATATACATATACATATACATATACATATACATATACATATACACATACATATACATATACATATACACATACATATACATATACATATACATATACATATACATATACATATACATATACACATACATATACATATACATATACATATACATAAACATATACATATACATATACATATACATATACATATACATATACATATACATAAACATATACATATACATATACATATACATATACACATACACATACATATACATATACATATACATATACATATACATAAACATATACATATACATATACGTATACGTATACATATACATAAACATATACATATACATATACATATACACATACATATACATATACATATACATATACATATACATATACATATACACATACATATACATACACACATACATATACATATACATATACATATACATATACACATACATATACATATACATATACATATACATAAACATATACATATACATATACATATACACATACATATACATATACATATACATATACATAAACATATACATATACATATACACATACATATACATACACACATACATATACATATACATATACATATACACATACATATACATATACATATACATATAGATATACATATACATATACACATACATATACATATACATATACATATACATATACGACGTAGTTCCATATTTTTGTGCCCTTTTTAGCATCTGGGATTGCTTATGGCTTTTTATGCCTAAGTTACGTACGAAGCTAGCCACCTGCTACAGACACAAATATGTTTTACACCAGACACTTCCACGTAGCAGCAGAACCCCCCCCCCCCAATCAATCTTACAGGCGAAAGTTAATTACATTTTATGAATACATAGCAAGAAATGTATAAATTTAACGCATAATGCGTGCATCTGTGTATAATTTTAATCTTCATAGTAATTAAGAGATTTTCATTAAATTCCTTACCGTAAATATGGGAAAGGTTGAGATCTGCGCTCTTCTGGGATATTACGCGGCGTCGTGTGGTAATTGTTTACCGACGTTTCGGGACAACGTATCTGTCCCATCTTCAGCCAAAAACCTATAACGTAGATTCACGGTTATAGGTTGCTGGCTTTCTTTCTTTCCTACTCGGACTCTTGACCCGTGAAGATGAGACCGATACGTGTCCCGAAACGTCGGTAAACAATTACCACACGACGCCGTGTAATATCCCAGAAGAGCGCGGATCTCATCAACATCACGGCGGAAGCCTGAAATCAATGGGAGAGATTGACACCGAAAATTTTGGTCCGAAATCGATTTTGGTTGGTATCAGTACGTACCTTGCATGAAGCCCAAATAACCTGCGGCTTCATTAATTTCCTCTAAATCGGTTCACAATACCAAAAAATGTAAAAAAAACACCATTGAGTGTCTTGTTACTGCAGGCCTCTTTGAAATATTTTTTCGGTATGGTGCACAGTTAACAAAATACACCATCAAATTTTAGTTTTAAAACTTTCGCGGCGACATGATTCAATATAGTTTTCTCGGGCGCACAGCCGCGTCAATTCGTTTGAATACAACGTTTCGGGGACTAGCTCCGTCCCCATCCTCAGGCAGGATGGGGACGGAGCTAGTCCCCGAAACCTTGTATTCAAACGAATTGACGCGGCTGTGCGCCCGAGAAAACTATATTGAACCATCAAATATTGTCTTATTACGCACTAACATCTTCAGGGGTCAACACGCTCTTAAAGACATCTTGATCCTTGAAGAAAGGACAAATAGGCTGTCCCGAAACGTCGGTAACACATCAATATACGACTCGCAACAATCCAGAAAAGCGACGATCTCAATTACACCGCTGCGAAAGCCTGAAATCTCGCATGATAGACTCGGCGTTACCGAATTATAAAGCCCGCATGCTGTATTTGGTTACGCATAAGAATTATCCGTGCCGAAATTTTATTAGAAATGTTCGTACTGTGTAAATTATGTTAATCTGGAATAAAAAAATGCACAGGTTGCTAGTTGCAAAAGGCAGAGGCTGTACTTCGCGCTTTGTGGAAGATGGAGCGAACGTCAGACAGCAATGTATAAGTCCTTAAGAATTTAATAGTGTGTTTAAAAACGATGAAAAATAGACATTATACGTTTTAAAAATTGTTAAATAATTATCTCATAAACGACACGTTTGCAAACGTTTGTATTTTCACACAAAAAATAGGGTCAAAACTGTTGAAAGAGACGAGATTAATTAGCATTTATGGAATGTTAAAAAAAACACCTTACATATATAGGCCTTAATACAACTTCACTTCCTTCTTCATGAATTTGCCATTAAGAAACTGTTCGGTGTATTGAAGTCAGTTTACATTTCTTGGAATTTATTTCGAAAGCGATATGTGTTACAGGTACTTGGGTACAAAGTAGGCTTCTCAGAAACCAAAGAAAAGGGGACTTCTATAATCTCTTGTATAGCGAAGATATTATTTCGTGATTTAACACTTTGAAGACTAAAAAAAGGAACCTACATTATACATAAAGATTCATTTCGTACCTCACAGAAAACATATTACGCTTCTATTAGAAATATCATTAGCTGAACTGAGTTTAGGGAGTTAATTGTTGCTTGCTGTGAGAATGAAATGGGAAAGCATAAATAAAATGTTCCGAAAAAAAAACAGAAATCTTTTAATCCCTGTAAGCTCTGGATTGCTTACTCTTCGTAGTATTATAGCTGACAGGCTAAAGGAGTTGGAATTATTCAAAGTTCAGTCCTGTTCTTCTCACACTGTGTCCGCTTTCAATGTTGCGAGTCGCCTGTTGTAATGAATGAGCATGTGACAGTGTCAGGACGTGAAGAGTAAGGCCATACTCTCCTGAAAGCGGTGTTGTTGTGAGATGGCCATCAGAAATTCACAACAATGTATTGACAAATATTTTAACAAGGCAGGAAAAGTATTTATAACGTAACACCGAGGCGCGTTAGCGTAACCATTGTTGCCGTGTAAAAGCAATAAGTATTACATATTCTGAGTGTGTGTCTGTAGCCTTAGTTATCCAGCAAGCAAAGCGCATGCGCTGTATTATATTGTCATCTGCGGCCTGTCTGCTTCTACCATATTTTTCCACATTATCTTATAAACGGCACGATTTTCGGAAAAAGGTTATTGAACATAAAATGTGTGTTTTGATTTTCTCTATAACTTTTGTCTGTAATGTTTCTCGTTCTAAGAAGAATTCAGCGAGATATTGTCATAAATGTAGAAACGTCTTTCATGTAAAGTATCCGTTATTCTGTTCAGATTTTAATCGAAACTGAATTTTCTCGAGAGACTTTCGATAAACACTCAAATTTCATGAAAATCCCTCCAGTGGGAACCGAGTTGTTACATGCGAAGGGACAGACAAAGCTAATAGTCGCCTTTCGCAGTTTTGCGAACGCGCCTAAAACTGGTTTTCATGTGTTGATATTTCCTTCTCAATTTTTTTTTATGTACTTTCAGTGGCACAGGACGTCACATAAAGGAAAGCTAACATGGCTACATGTGATCGTAGAGATAAGCAGAGACATTATGATACTTATAACAATATGAATGTAGTTTTAGTTCTTAATACTATATTGTTAGTAATTAAAAGTTTTTTATCAATGAAGAATAAAACACCAGTTGATAAAAATCCTTACATTCCCCATTGTTGATAGGTTATCAGCCTTCCCCCAGCACGTCAAAGAAGGTGCATTTTCACGAAGATATCTTGTTTTGATAAAATTCAATTAGACGGCTTTGGTGAAATCACAGAAGGTTAAGAAATACGCATTTTAAAATACTGCCCATTTTTTGAAACGCAAACCATTGTCGTAATTTCGTTCGGCTGGCGTAAAGTAATTTGACTGTTTCAAATAGGGTAATATTTGAGGGTCTCAAATAGGGTAATTCTTTAAAAGCACTGCGATGGGGGAAATTGTTAATTTGGCGAAAAATACGTGAAATACCGAGGATCGTCCCGTCCCTGTTTAACAGGCAAATTTTGTGAAATGCCTTTCGGTGACCCCGTTACTTTCACGGACTTTGTGGTGACTCCTCTTTTGTATTTCTGAGTTATGTCTCTCCACCGGCAACAATAGCTCACGTACTGTGAATTTCCTTGGGGCATTTTGAGATGGTCTTTGAAACACAGCGTGTTTTATGTACGTTTGTAATGTGGTGAATAAATTATGGCCACACAGTGAGTACTAACGTTAGAGGTAAAGGTAAAGGTCTCCCTAGAACAGGCCATGAAGGCCCAGAGGGGGAGTAGAGGTATAGCTCTACTCTTTCTTTAACCCTAGCACTAGATGAGGGTGGATGGTCAACTCCACGCCCCGGCCGCTTTAACCCCGGGAAAGAGACCCGGTACCGATTGTATAGGGAGTTGGGTGGGCCCCAGGGCCGGTCTGGACGGGTGCGGAAAATCTCGCCCCCACCGGGATTCGATCCCCGAACCGTCCAGCCCGTAGCGAGTCGCTATACCGACTGAGCTATCCCGGCCGAGAGTGCTCACGTTAGAGGTAAGAAACAAAAAATCCAGCCAAAATTTTGGCTAAGACGGTAATTCCTCAAGTCAAAGCAAATGTGTGACAATACGCGATCTTGATGTAATCTATGGTCTTTCCATCTTGGACTTTTGACCCATGAAGATGGGACCGACACGTTTTCCCGAAACGTCGGTAAATAATTACCACACGACGCCGTGTAATTACCCAAAAGACCACAGATTAGAATACGCGGTCTGTTAGGGCCCGTTTCCCATCTCAGTGGCTGCAATTAGTATGCAGCATTGGTAGAGACGTGATTGGCACATGAATGCAGAAATGCCTGGATATAAACCTGACTTTCTGCTTTGTCCAAACGCATCGCCCTGGTACTGAAATTCTGCCTCTATTGCAACAACACTGCTCTTAAAACCTTTGGTCACAAAACCTTAGTTCTTATTTTGACGCTAACCAATATTGTGAAAATAAGGAAGCTGTCTAGAAAATAAGACAGACCCACTAAGTCTGTGCGACCCCCTACACAAAACATTTAGGTGGTTCCCAAAATATGCTCCGTGGAACCCTTAGGGATTTGCGAAAGCCTTTCCTGGGGGATAAAGGCGGCCGGTGCGTAGGGCTGACAACCTTATCACTTTCGTTTGTCGATTTTCTATAAATCCTGGGAGCCTCAACCTACCTGAGCCCTAAGGGCGTGTCCAGGCTTGTACATGAATAGCTCTACCTTTACCGACGTTTCGGAAATTATGTTATTCAAATATATAAGAGTTTTGTACTGACTTATACCATTATTATGCAAAATAAAGAAGGAATTCAGAGCAAAACAAAAACCATATAGCCTAGTTTCTTGTCGCCTGTATTTCTAAGTCTACATTTTGGGCCTGTATAGCTCATCCCATTATCTTTGTTATTTTAAGTCTGTAAAGACGTTTTTACTGAAGCACAGATTGTGTAGGTCAAATTCACACGACGTAACCTGAAACTTTCGCACCGTCGCCATGTTGGTAATTACTAATTAACAACCAATATAATATCAAAAATGTAGATGTGATTAGCTAATATTGGCGAGATTCGCTGAAATATTTCATCGCATATCGCTATTAGACCGACAGCTAATTGCAAATTTCATACAGCGATAATTACGTCATATTTAACATGAAAAAAACTGCGAGCTTTAGAAAGGTCTGTGACGTCAGAGCACTTCGTAACGGTGTATAAGGGGGCGCTGTTTTTGCTCGTAATTTAGAGGTTCTCGTGTCCAACTGAACAAAACTAGAATTTACGAGATTGGTATAGCTTCATTGGTCACATTGATCGTGCCAAATTTCGTGAAAAATCAATCATTAGGTTAGGCCGTGCAATGGTTCAGACGGTTAGTCACCGGCCTCGCACCGCGGAGGTCCCGATTCGATTCCGGGTCAGTCCATGTGGGATTTATGGTGGACAAAGTGGCACTGGGACAGGTTTTTTCCCCCAGTACTTCGGTTCTCCCCTGTCAATTTCATTCCACCGGTGCTCCATTACTTTGAAAAATAAAAAAAAAACTGATTATCTTCATCACAGGGTTGTATAATAAGCCTTAAGGCTGCGGTGCGTCCGTAGCTTCTGCTGCGGGGCCCTTCACCACAAACAAAAGTCGGAAAGGACACACACAAACACATGCACATACAGTATCGCATTATCACTGTCTTATTACTTGAGGAATTAAAGAGGGCTGAAAACAAAAAAATAATTTTATTTATAGGATCCGGGATAGCTCAGTTGGTATAGTGACCTGGGTATGGGCTGGATGATCGGGGGATCGAATCCCGACAGGAGCAAGAGATATTTCTGTTCTTCAAAACCTCCACACCGGTTCTGGAGGCCCACTCAGCTTTTTCTTATAGGTACATGCGTTCTCTCCCAGGGGTAAAGCGTCCAGGGCGTGAGGTTGACCACCCACATCCATCTAGAACCGAGTGGAGCTATACCTCCACTACCTCTATATGCCTTTATGGCGTAGATAGAGACAATTTTAAACGTAACCTTTTACTGTCAATATGACCACTAGTCATTTGAGGATGGTAAAACGGCCAAATCCCGAAACGTCGCGTATGCTAAACAAATGTAAGCCGTGACGTAATGGAACGACGTTTCGGAAAGCAGCGATACTCTGGCTGCTGTAATGCACTTGAACAGAGACTTGGCATCTCAGAGTCCTGCGTGTCACGTCATGATTGATGAAGCTTCAACACACAAACCCTGGTTCTTTACAAAGTCTGAATTAGATGCGGTTCTCTGATACGCATACGCGTTCGCTCTTTCACGCACAATAAGTAATAATACAAAACCGAAAGCAAGGTACCGACTGAACCCTTCTTTTAGAAATTAAACAGCATACAGAATCGGTTAGCACCCCCCCCCCCCCCACTCTTCACCACCCTTACTTTACCAGTCTAAGTTACGTCACAGATATACCACTCTTCTCCCAAGAACCTTTGACCTTTGGTGCGAGGTTCAGTCAAATCTATGAGTGATTGCCAATCAAGACACGGTTTTATCTTTTTTTTTACCCTCTTTGCTCATTTTTTCACATTTTCACACGAAGAGCAGGCAGCATAATCATAATCACCGTCATAATCACCAATTTTTTTTTTTTCCGGCAAACATTTCCGTTTCCTGCAGGCTCACAACTTGAGCTTCTTTACTGCAAAGCGCTGACGGAGATATTCAGAGGTAAGAAACAAGGAAAGTAGAAAATTACACAGCGAGGAGCACCTTGTCATGCTGTTCTTGTAATGTTGGCAGAGTGACTAAATAAAGAAAGATAAGGTGGGCTGACTATTAGCTTAGTCATGTCTGTCTGTCTGTCTGTCTGTCCGCATGGAACAACTCGGCTGCCACTACGTGGATTTTCATGAAATTTGATATTTGAGACTTTTTTCGAAAATCCGTCGAGAAAATTCAAGTTTCATTAAAATCTGACAACAATAACGGTACTTTACATGAATACCTATGTACATTTATGATAATATATCGCTGAATTCTTCTCAGAATGAGAAATGTTTCAGACAAAAGTAGTACAGAAAACCAAAACACACATTTTATGTTCAATAACTTTTTCCCAAAAATCGTGCCGTTTATGAGA
This sequence comes from Reticulitermes speratus, assembly GCA_021186555.1. Taxonomy (NCBI): domain Eukaryota; kingdom Metazoa; phylum Arthropoda; class Insecta; order Blattodea; family Rhinotermitidae; genus Reticulitermes; species Reticulitermes speratus. The sequence continues at coordinate 4,512,942 of JAJKFL010000002.1, forward strand.
TAATGTGGAAAGAATACGGTACAGCCAGACAGGCCACAGATGACAATATAATACGGCGCATGCGCTTTGCTTGCTGGATAACTAAGGCTACAAACACATACTCAGAATATGTAATACTTATTGCTTTTCCACGGCAACAATGGTTACGCGAACGCACCTCAATATTACGTTATACGTACATTGCCTGTCTTGTTTACGTTTTCTGTTCCCTTTTTTTTCTCACTTTTATTCTTTTCTCAGTTTTATTCACCATCCTGCTCTTGTTGGCTTTTATGTTTGAAAATTAAGTCTGAGGAGTGTGGTGGACACCTTTTGTGAGGAAGATACTGAACACTCTGTGCACGTTCTTGCGTACCAATGTGGTGACGGTTAGCTAGCAACATGTAACTTCAAAATCACCTTCTTCGTCAAAAGAAATAGTATTCAAAAACATTTGTGTCTGCGGTCGGTAATGTAATTTGTTAGGAGCCTCGAGAGGTTAATTTTGCTGTAAAGAAAGGTCACTTTTAATTGTTGCTCTGTGTAACATGCTGCTACATCTATCATATCAAACAAAAAATCATCCTTTGCTCGGTTCCTCACCCCATTCGTTTCATCCATCACCGTCCCATTAGCCTATCCATTGAAACAGTTGCGCCACGGGCAGTTTACACAAAAACACCTACCGGTGTGTGTGTGTGTGTGAAATGAGAGTGAATTTCTGAGCGATGAAAGCATTCTACGTTCAATTGTTGAAACAAAACACGCACAACGAAGGCCCATTATCAGCATAGTCATTATTGTTATTGTTATCACGATTATCATCTTCATCAACATTTGCACGGCTTGGAGCCTACTGGACATTCCTCGATGATAGTCCGGTCATAGACTGTCCTCACGAATCTATATTTAATTTTTTAAACACAGTAATCATTCTGACTTACATTTAAATATCCAGCTCGTACCGCGCAGTAGACACACTCCGTCTCAGTTATACAAACCAGTCAGTTAATGCTGTACAGTGAAATAATCGCTGTTTGTTCTGAGATCCACACAAAACACATAAATACAGTCCGTACCGCGCAGTAAACACACTCCGTCTCAGTTATACAAACCAATCAGTTAATGCTGTACAGTGAAATAATCGCTGTTTGTTCTGAGATCCACACAAAACACATAAATACAGTCCGTACCGCGCAGTAAACACACTCCGTCTCAGTTATACAAACCAGTCAGTTAATGCTGTACAGTGAAATAATCGCTGTTTGTTCTGAGATCCACACAAAACACATAAATACAGTCCGTACCGCGCAGTAAACACACTCCGTCTCAGTTATACAAACCAATCAGTTAATGCTGTACAGTGAAATAATCGCTGTTTGTTCTGAGATCCACACAAAACACATAAATACAGTCCGTACCGCGCAGTAAACACACTCCGTCTCAGTTATACAAACCAGTCAGTTAATGCTGTACAGTGAAATAATCGCTGTTTGTTCTGAGATCCACACAAAACACATAAATACAGTCCGTACCGCGCAGTAAACACACTACGTCTCAGTTATACAAACCAGTCAGTTAATGCTGTACAGTGAAATAATCGCTGTTTGTTCTGAGATCCACACAAACCACATAAATACAGTCCGTACCGCGCAGTAAACACACTCCGTCTCAGTTATACAAACCAGTCAGTTAATGCTGTACAGTGAAATAATCGCTGTTTGTTCTGAGATCCACACAAACCACATAAATACAGTCCGTACCGCGCAGTAAACACACTCCGTCTCAGTTATACAAACCAGTCAGTTAATGCTGTACAGTGAAATAATCGCTGTTTGTTCTGAGATCCACACAAACCACATAAATACAGTCCGTACCGCGCAGTAAACACACTACGTCTCAGTTATACAAACCAGTCAGTTAATGCTGTACAGTGAAATAATCGCTGTTTGTTCTGAGATCCACACAAACCACATAAATACAGTCCGTACCGCGCAGTAAACACACTCCGTCTCAGTTATACAAACCAGTCAGTTAATGCTGTACAGTGAAACAATCGCTGTTTGTTCTGAGATCCACACAAAACAGATAAATACAGTCCGTACCGCGCAGTAAACACACTCCGTCTCAGTTATACAAACCAGTCAGTTAATGCTGTACAGTGAAATAATCGCTGTTTGTTCTGAGATCCACACAAAACACATAAATACAGTCCGTACCGCGCAGTAAACACACTACGTCTCAGTTATACAAACCAGTCAGTTAATGCTGTACAGTGAAATAATCGCTGTTTGTTCTGAGATCCACACAAACCACATAAATACAGTCCGTACCGCGCAGTAAACACACTCCGTCTCAGTTATACAAACCAGTCAGTTAATGCTGTACAGTGAAACAATCGCTGTTTGTTCTGAGATCCACACAAAACAGATAAATACAGTCCGTACCGCGCAGTAAACACACTCCGTCTCAGTTATACAAACCAGTCAGTTAATGCTGTACAGTGAAATAATCGCTGTTTGTTCTGAGATCCACACAAAACACATAAATACAGTCCGTACCGCGCAGTAAACACACTCCGTCTCAGTTATACAAACCAGTCAGTTAATGTTGTACAGTGAAACAATCGCTGTTTGTTCTGAGATCCACACAAAACACATAAATACACTGTGTGGGCAGAACGTAGAATTTGTGAACGTTAAACGTGGTGGTACATATAGTAACCACTGCGCTTCAATTAGATAAAGTTACCTTCCACATCTAAAAGGTAAAGGTGTCCCCTGTGTACCATAAAAGCACAGTGGGGATAAGAAGTGCAATTCCATTCTCATACTCGGTAGTCATTGGAGTAGAGCCTGGGTGGGCCTCCATAACCGCTCTGGACGTGTCTGGAAATAGGAAATATACTGCCACTGCCGGGATTCGAACTCTGCTCCACCCAGCCAGTATTCCAGTCGTTATACCGCCCACACTACTCCACCTTCTATATCTGGTACCCCCCAGATAGGAATCATTAGCCGTGAGGGCCGTGGTTCGAGCGTGCCTTTAAATCCGTTACAGATTTGTGGATAATCAAATACTGGGTCGGACAGTTGATGTCAGTAAGGCACTAGGAACCGTCGGACAGTTGATGTCAGTAAGACACTAGGAACCGTCGGACAGTTGATGTCAGTAAGACACTAGGAACCGTCGGACAGTTGATGTCAGTAAGACACTAGGAACCGTCGGACAGTTGATGTCAGTAAGACACTAGGAACCGTCGGACAGTTGATGTCAGTAAGACACTAGGAACCGTCGGACAGTTGATGCCAGTAAGGCACTAGGAGCCGTCGGAGAGTTGATGTCAGTAAGACACTAGGAACCGTCGGACAGTTGATGTCAGTAAGGCACTAGGAACCGTCGGACAGTTGATGTCAGTAAGACACTAGCAATCGTATTTCTGTAGACATCATATCACAATTCACTGTATTCTTTACAGTGTCACAGTACTAGTCACTAGTACTAGTCACAGTACTAGTCACAGTACTAGTCACAGTACTAGTCACAGTACTAGTCACAGTACTAGTCACAGTACTAGTCACAGTACTAGTCACAGTACTAGTCACAGTACTAGTCACAGTACTAGTCACAGTATTAGTCACAGTACCAGTTACAGTACTAGTCACAGTAATGTCACAGTACTAGTCACAGTAGTAGTCACAGTACCAGTCACAGTACCAGTCACAGTACTAGTCACAGTAGTAGTCACAGTAGTAGTCACAGTAGTAGTCACAGTACCAGTCACAGTACTAGTCACAGTAGTAGTCACAGTACTAGTCACAGTACCAGTCACAGTAGTAGTCACAGTAGTAGTCACAGTAGTAGTCACAGTACCAGTCACAGTACTAGTCACAGTACCAGTCACAGTACCAGTCACAGTACCAGTCACAGTACCAGTCACAGTACCAGTCACAGTACCAGTCACAGTACAAGTCACAGTACTAGTCACAGTACCAGTCACAGTAGTAGTCACAGTACCAGTCACAGTAGTAGTCACAGTACTAGTCACAGTAGTAGTCACAGTACTAGTCACAGTACCAGTCACAGTAGTAGTCACAGTAGTAGTCACAGTACCAGTCACAGTACTAGTCACAGTACCAGTCACAGTAGTAGTCACAGTAGTAGTCACAGTACCAGTCACAGTACTAGTCACAGTACCAGTCACAGTACTAGTCACAGTACCAGTCACAGTACCAGTCACAGTACTAGTCACAGTACTAGTCACAGTAGTAGTCACAGTAGTAGTCACAGTACTAGTCACAGTAGTAGTCACAGTACTAGTCACAGTACCAGTCACAGTAGTAGTCACAGTAGTAGTCACAGTACCAGTCACAGTACTAGTCACAGTACCAGTCACAGTAGTAGTCACAGTAGTAGTCACAGTACCAGTCACAGTACTAGTCACAGTACCAGTCACAGTACCAGTCACAGTACCAGTCACAGTACCAGTCACAGTACCAGTCACAGTACTAGTCACAGTACTAGTCACAGTAGTAGTCACAGTACCAGTCACAGTAGTAGTCACAGTAGTAGTCACAGTACTAGTCACAGTACTAGTCACAGTACCAGTCACAGTAGTAGTCACAGTAGTAGTCACAGTACCAGTCACAGTACTAGTCACAGTACCAGTCACAGTACCAGTCACAGTACCAGTCACAGTACCAGTCACAGTACCAGTCACAGTACTAGTCACAGTACTAGTCACAGTAGTAGTCACAGTACCAGTCACAGTAGTAGTCACAGTACCAGTCACAGTACCAGTCACAGTAGTAGTCACAGTACCAGTCACAGTAGTAGTCACAGTACCAGTCACAGTACCAGTCACAGTAGTAGTCACAGTACCAGTCACAGTACCAGTCACAGTAGTAGTCACAGTACCAGTCACAGTAGTAGTCACAGTACCAGTCACAGTAGTAGTCACAGTAGTAGTCACAGTACTAGTCACAGTACCAGTCACAGTAGTAGTCACAGTAGTAGTCACAGTACCAGTCACAGTACCAGTCACAGTACCAGTCACAGTACCAGTCACAGTACTAGTCACAGTACTAGTCACAGTAGTAGTCACAGTACCAGTCACAGTAGTAGTCACAGTACCAGTCACAGTACCAGTCACAGTAGTAGTCACAGTACCAGTCACAGTAGTAGTCACAGTACCAGTCACAGTACCAGTCACAGTACCAGTCACAGTACCAGTCACAGTAGTAGTCACAGTACCAGTCACAGTAGTAGTCACAGTACCAGTCACAGTACCAGTCACAGTAGTAGTCACAGTACCAGTCACAGTAGTAGTCACAGTACCAGTCACAGTACCAGTCACAGTACCAGTCACAGTACCAGTCACAGTACCAGTCACAGTAGTAGTCACAGTACCAGTCACAGTAGTAGTCACAGTACCAGTCACAGTAGTAGTCACAGTACCAGTCACAGTAGTAGTCACAGTACCAGTCACAGTACAGTCACAGTACCGTCACAGTACCAGTCACAGTACCAGTCAGTCACAGTAGCAGTCACAGTATAGTCACAGTACCAGTCACAGTAGTAGTCACAGTACCAGTCACAGTATCCAGTCACAGTACCAGTCACAGTACCAGTCACAGTACCAGTCACAGTACAGTCACAGTAGTAGTCACAGTACCAGTCACAGTAGTAGTCACAGTACCAGTCACAGTAGTAGTCACAGTACCAGTCACAGTAGTAGTCACAGTACCAGTCACAGTACCAGTCACAGTACCAGTCACAGTACCAGTCACAGTAGTAGTCACAGTACCAGTCACAGTAGTAGTCACAGTACCAGTCACAGTACCAGTCACAGTACCAGTCACAGTACCAGTCACAGTACGACTTCTTCAAATAAATTCAGTACAAACAAAAAAAGATAGCAACATCTGTACGTGTGCATAAATACCAATGGTAGTGGATGACTTGCCATAATATATCGCTGAGATAGTCTCAAATAACACTTCAATCCTCTCTACATTTCTTTCTCCTTTTTTTCATAAGTTCCCCCTCAGGCCCCTCTCCTTCTTTCTCATCGTACTCATTCACCATCTTCCTTTTTTTTTTAGCCCTTCTCAGTGCCTGACATGCTATTGTGTAAATCTCGAATTGATAATTCCGTTAAAAAGAAATACAAAAATAATACAAAAAAGTATATTCTTCCCAAGAGTCTTTGATAGTCTGCGGTCCTAAGTGGGTTCCATATTTCTTAATACGAAGGCCTTTTTGCAAAAGTGGCGCAAGTGTTACTCATATATAAGCCTATATACAGGGCATACACAAAATAATGGTGCGGTTTCAATAGTATTCACTATTGAAACCGCACCATTATTTTGTGTATTTCCTGTATATATCATTTAGATAAATTATGATTTTTCTATGTGACATGTCGCTGTCTGTCAATGACATCAAATTATTTATTCATAAATTATTATAAATTATTAATTTTGAAATATAAATTATTATGTTTCGAGTCTTGCTGGACAGTTCCTCTGACGTTTCAGTGACGTACTTACATTAGTCTGAATACCAAAGTATTTATAAAGTGGTATATAAAGTGATGTTTTAGTCATATGGGTTTATGAAGTTACATTTTCTCTGTCTTAATTTACATACAAAGGTTATGTGACAATCAACATATGTACATATGTAATATGCATCAGTTTATATCCCAGCTGAGCAACATACTTGGATGTTATATTATGCTGCCATCATATCTAGCTATTGTCTTCCTGGAGCTTTCCCCATTGTGATTCAAAGTCTATAGAGTGTAGAGATTCTACAGTATTGATCAAATTTGTTGACGTAGAGAATACAGAAATACACCAACAAATACACAAATCACTAAAAAGGTGCAGTCAGCCCTTTATTATAGTCGAACCCTACATATGTTTCGGCTCTCTATGAGCCATCATCAGGGGCTTTCTAATAGTGCTTCTCAAATGCTGGATCGGCCTATTATTGACATTCGAAAAATTAAAATCAAATGCGGCAATCTGGTTCAACAAAGTCTGCACATTTTACGAATGTCAATAATAGGCCGATCCAGCATTTGAGAAGCACTATTAGAAAACCCCTGATGATGGCTCATGGAGAGCCGAAACATATGTAGGGTTCGACTATAATAAAGGGCTGACTGCACCTTGTTAGTGATTTGTGCTTTTGTTGGTGTATTTCTGGAATAATAAAAATTCACGGTGAATTAAGACTAAAGCAGAGAACACAGCCTGGAACTGGTGTATATTCTTAATGTAGGCCTAATTGGCGTCACATTCAAAAGCGTCTAATCATGTAACATCAGTTTAAAAGGGCCTTTATGATTGGTTTTTAGGTTATTTGACCATTCTTCCTCAACTGAATACTTTATGTGGTATTGACTAGAAGGACTAGTAAGGTACTTTATGTCATATATATATATATATATATATATATACCGTGCATGTTTTATAATTAATTAATTTTATTTCATTCCAACAAATGTACTACACTTTCTTCCAGTGATTTCTTGCCCTTTCATATATTTCGGCACACCTTGTGCCATCCTCAGGGGGGGTCGTCGAGAGTGAAAGTGAGTGAAAAACAATTGGGTGTATTGAAGATTATGAACTCTCGACGACCCCGCTGAGGATGGCACAAGGTGTGCCGAAAAATATGTAGGGGCAAGAAATCACTGGAAGAAAATGTAGTGCATTTGTTAGATTGAAATAAAATTAATTAATTGAGTAGTAAGGTGTTCGTAGGGTCGTGGTTTTTAAGGGACGTAGAAGGATACGACAGTAGCGTATTAAAGTACTTTCTGACGCTATCGATCACGTTGTGTGTATAGAATTACATAAATAACACTATGTATTACGTCTGACACACCCTGTATTAATTATTATTTTTTTAAAAAACTACATGTTTCGGCCAAGCCGATCACAATTAGGTGTTTACACAAAAGCATAAAAACAATAAACGTTTAATCGTCATTTTAATACTTAATTAGGAATTAGCGTCCTGAAATTTTTAATTTTTTTTAAATTTTAATTTTTAAATTACACGTCATCAAGAATTACAAGCGCGATTGTAATTTATATTTTATATAAATTGTGAGATCTCGCAAAAATTTACATTTTTACCTTGAATTGTAAGTTTTTTGTATAAATAAACACCTGATGATGATGATGATGATCGGCTTGGTCGAAACATGTAGTGTTTGAAAAGATAATAATACGTACAGGATGTGTCAGACTGAATACGTAGCGGTATTTTTTATTTAAAGTACTGCCCCAGAATTTGAGAGATTTTGAGTTCTGAAGATTCAGGTCTTCTGGAATGTTACGATATGTCGACTGCTAAAAAACGTCTGTTTATCGCTTACCTGCAGGTAACTGATTTACCGGCAGATCCGGCATAACATCACATGAGACTTAGATCGTCTAATCCACAATGTGCCTGAAGACAGGAAATTAAAAAAAAAAACAAATTAGAAACGCCGGCGCTATCGACACAGTAGACGTCACGAGTTGTTCTCTGTGTCAATTCCCGGAATTTTACAGCCACTGTTTCTTGAAGAAGCAGTAAAAGTGCCGTACCATATCGACCTTCGTGAAAGTCTATGGAATTCAGCAGAACGGTGTAAGGTGCAATGCAGTCAAGGCAACACTAGATATGTTGAAGGAATTTTTGGAAAGTGGTACCATTTCGAGTGGATTGTGGTCGTTCATATCCCAGATCTAACATATCTTGACTTTGGGTGGGGGGAGGGCGAGGAGTCTTCTTAAAAGTTGCGCGTATCAAGAGAATATGAGAAACATACAACAACTGAAATCAAATTTTCAAATTTTGTTGACAGCATCGAAAATAAAACTCACTATAATAACATCATATATATTTGCGTCATCGTAATCCACTAAACTGCCGAAAGGATCTTTCCAAAATACAAATTCTTAGGGCGTTTATGATTGGGCATTGATGTCAGTCACCTTTGCTTTTATTCAATACTTCTCAAGAAAATGTTTTAACAAAAAAAAAAAGTCGAACGTTAAGAATTGACATTGCTGCCTCAAGCGGAGGCCACGCTAACATATTTCATTTACTTCTCTTTGCCTCCGCTTGAGGCAGCAATGTCAATTCTTAACTTTTTTTTCTTATTTACACGTTGCTTAGGGTCCGTTAACCTCCGATAGAAATTACTCAGCATCAGTAAGAACAATTTTTAATGTTTATTAAGATTAAGATTAAGATTTCTATAATTGTTGTTGATTAAATACTGTATTCTTTCTACGTGCGAATTATTCCCACGAGTAAAACGAGTCTTTCAAAACAAGGTCAAAAGGACAGAAGTCTACAGGCTATTCAAAGAAATTGAGTGATCCTTCTAATGTATTTATTGAACTGTCGTTTCTGATTCATGTTTCGTGTTGTTTTGAAATACAGGCATACACAAAATAATGGTGCGGTTTTAATAGTGAACACTATTAAAACCGCACCATTCTTTTGTGTATGCCCTGTATAAGATACAATGTTCTATAGACTTAGTACTGTTCTCACCACCCAATAGAGAACCTACCAACTCCAATACACAGGGTATCGTACGTGTTCCTCTATCTCTGATTTGGCCCTTCGAAGGGCAAAGTAATGTATCTGTGCCGTCGGTACGAATAACGATCAGTTGCAGGCCAACTGCAGTGCAAATAAAATAGTGTAAGTATTGCGTAACTAATGGTAATGAAACGAAATGCTTCAGGCGTTCCATTTGTACTGTGTTTTGAAACTTCGTATCGTATGCAGCGCGTAATGAGCAACCAGAAAAGTACGCTTTCTTATTGCAACTGCTGTAATTACGGACAGTTGCAATATACGTTATTTAATTTGAGTCCGTAACTACGTTTGCAAAAGAAAAGAAAAGAAATAAAAACCAAAAAACTACCAGAAAATTAGAAACTTCGTCCATTTTTCTTCTTGTGTTTGTATATGAAGTATAAAAGGCAAATGTCCTTGTATAGGATATTAAAACGTCGTTAAGTTTTGCAGTAGCACGCAACACACACACGCACGTGTGTAATTGAAGCAACTGCACGGACATTTTGCTGATCCAGTTGCTAAGACTCATTCAGCCACAAATTCCCAGTAACACTAAAGCAGTAATTCGTGTTATTCTTCGTAAACAATTATATAAAATCCGCTTATTAGATCGCGTTTAATGTTTATCTAGAGGATAATAACAAATATTTAAATTAAAACTATATTAGACAGGCTGCACACTGTGAGAAATATTTAACATATACGACGTTTCGATAGTTACATCTGTTACTACCTTGAGAACAACTGTCCTTATATTACTTTATATTATATCTTTCTCGGGGGTAAAGCGGCCGGGGCGTGGAGTTGACCACCCACCCTCATCTAGTGCTAGGGTTAAAGAATGAATAGAGCTATACCTCTACTCCCCAACTGGGCCTTCATGTCCTGTTCTAGGGCGATCTTTACCTTTAACTTATATTATTTATGCCAGCAGCGCCACATATAATTACGCTAAACATTCGACCAACAAACATCTCACATTTTTTCTAAAATGCGTCTTGTTTAGATTACATTCGCTAACACTAAACTTCACAAACAGTCTACGTAAACAAGGGCCCACCGCGACGCTGGATTATTGGGTTCCAGAATTAAAAAAGAGTGTGTCCTGGCCTGTTTGGAGTGTCACATAACGTAGCATTTGCTTGGAGGTGACAGAGCGGTCGCACCTATAGCACGCATAGGCCTATACACGACATAACACAGTCACGCAGTCACGGAAGTGTCTTTACGTGGATAAGATATTACACTGAGCTGTATAAATCACTTTTGCATTATTTTCATCCACCTTCTTTAATTTTCGAAAGCTTTATGAGTGTATGTAATCTGTGGTCTTTTGGGTAATTACACGGCGTCGTGTTGTAATTATTTACCGACGTTTCGGGACAACGTGTCGGTCCAATCTTCATGGGTCAAAATTCCAAGATGGAAACAAAGCTTGTGACAAGGAAACTTGGCAGCAAGGCGGGGTAGGGGACCGCGCGATGTGACAATGGCCAATAGGATGAGAGGGTGGGGGGGGGGGGGGGTTGGATTCAAGGTCACAATATGTTGTACTGCGGCAGGGTGAGAAATGGGAGAAATATGTCTGGAATGCGGCGAACCATGAAGATGGGGCAGACGCGTTGTCCCGAAACGTCGGTAAATAATTACCACACGACGCCGTGTAATTACCCAAAAGACCACAGATTACATCAACATCGCGGCGGAAGCCTGAAATCACTTCATGAGTGTATATTTGTGTGCGTGTGTGTGTGTAAATGCGAGGAAAAGTCAATGTAATATACGCAGATATATAATTTATGTATGAAAAGTGTCAGTTATGTTATATGATTTTTTATGTTAATCGTATCGTGCTTATTCTTACAATTAATACATCATCCAACGTATGCACTTAATAAAATATATTTCAAGGCAAGTACAAAACTCCTACATGTTTCGGCACCGAGGTGCCATCATCAGGGATTTATCTGAACAAAGGAATACAAGGCCAGCATGCTTATGTAGGTACTGTATCGCCCTTTTTGGAATGATTCAAATATTAAAATATTAAAATTCTAAAATACATAAAATTCTAAAATACATAAAATACATAAAATACATAAATACACAAACTTCAACTTTAATTATTTTAGAATTTTAATATTCGAATCGTTCCAAAAAGGGCGACACAATACCTAGACTGGCGTTTTGGCCTTGTACTCCTTTTTTCTAAATAAACTCCCTGATGATGGCACCCCCGGTGCCGAAACATGTAGCCGTTTTATACTTGTATTGTATTGTATTGTATTGTATTGTATTGTATTGTATTGTATTAAGTGCATATGTTGGTTGATGTATAATGTTACATGATTTTACATGAATCTATAGGCCTATAAATCGAAGTATTTTGGGTTCTATAACTTCGGTTTGATGTTCGAACAACTTGAAAATCGAACAAAAAATTCGAGGAAAATCCGGTTTTGAAACTCGAACAAAAACTCGAAGTCGAACAAAGAATCACGTGGTCGCCTTCTCTCTCTGCTTGGTCCAGATGAAAGAAGGGTAATTCACCTTCCAGTGAACAGTAATATCCCTCCTACTATTATTATTGATTGATTATTATACAATATTTTTTATGTATGTACTATTATAAATAAAAATTTTCAATTATTGAAATTAAATATACTTGTTTTATCATTATGGTCTTTTGAAATAGGCACTTAAAATGTTTTATATTGGGTAAATTTTGGGGGTCTGGAACGGATTAATTAAATTTACATTATTTCTTATGGGGAAATTTAACTCGAAAGTCGAACAACTTGAAAGTCGAACCGTCTCCTGGAACGGATTGTGTTCGAAGTTCGAGGTTCCACTGTATTTTGGGTTCTGTTTGAATTCCATATTATTGTAACAATGCTGTATCACATTGAGGATTACTCAGCTTTGGAACTTTTCCTGTTGTCCATTCTCAGTCTTAGGGGTTGACAGGGACTCGGTCTAACGAAACAAACCTCCCCATTTTCTTAACCAATGACGACAACAGATCCACTGCGACATATTGTGCTTCACTGTCTTGAATGTTTATTGGACGATGGATAAATTACAAAAGCTGGACGGTCTTAATGCGGGGTTTCAGTTTATTAAACGATGCTATTGTAACCGAATTCATTAGAAGATGAATAATCAGTTGAGAAACACGTGAATGCGACCATTCGTGGTGTACTTTAAGGAGCAAAGTTTTGAAAAAAGAAATCGGGTGTTAAATGTTAAGACACGCATAAACGATTTGTGCTAATAAGAGTGTTTTAAAAAAGGAATTCTATATTAATAATAATAATAATAATAATAATAATTGCTTGAAGGGCTTAAGAAAAGCAAAGTCAACAATCAGGGGAGACTATGAATGCAAAGTCGATACCTTCTGAGAAAATATTTTGTGTAAGAATAAGTGAGTCTGTGTATATGTGTGTGTGTATGTATGTATATATATATATGTATGTATATGTATGTATGTATGTAGGCATGAATGTATGTATTTATGTATATAGGTATGTATGTGTATGTATGTATGTATGTATGTAGGCATGAATGTATGTATTTATGTATATAGGTATGTATGTGTATGTATGTATGAATGTATGTATGTATATATGTATATATGTATGTATGTATGTATGAATGTATGTATGTATATGTATGAATGTATGTATGTATGTAGGCATGAATGTATGTATTTATGTATATAGGTATGTATGTGTATGTATGTATGTATGTATGTATGTATGTATATATCTAGGCATAAATGTATGTATGAATGTATGTATGTATATGTATGAATGTATGTATGTATGTACGTATGTATGTATGTATGTATATGTATGAATGTATGTATGTATGTATGTAGGCATGAATGTATGTATTTATGTATATAGGTATGTATGTGTATGTATGCATGAATGTATGTATGTATGTATATATATGTATGAATGTATGTATGTATGTAGGCATGAATGTATGTATTTATGTATATAGGTATGTATGTGTATGTATGTATGTATGTATATATGTATGTATGTATGTATGAATGTATGTATATGTATGAATGTATGTATGTATGTAGGCATGAATGTATGTATTTATGTATATAGGTATGTATGTGTATGTATGTATGTATGTATGTATGTATATATCTAGGCATAAATGTATGTATGAATGTATGTATGTATATGTATGAATGTATGTATGTATGTACGTATGTATGTATGTATGTATATGTATGAATGTATGTATGTATGTATGTAGGCATGAATGTATGTATTTATGTATATAGGTATGTATGTGTATGTATGTATGTATGTATGTATATATCTAGGCATAAATGTATGTATGAATGTATGTATGTATATGTATGAATGTATGTATGTATGTACGTATGTATGTATATATATATGTATGTATATGTATGTATGTATGTAGGCATGAATGTATGTATTTATGTATATAGGTATGTATGTGTATGTATGTATGTATGTATGTAGGCATGAATGTATGTATTTATGTATATAGGTATGTATGTGTATGTATGTATGAATGTATGTATGTAGGCATGAATATATGTATCTATTTATGTATATAGGTATGTATGTGTATGTATGAATGTATGTATGTAGGCATGAATATATGTATCTATTTATGTATATAGGTATGTATGTGTATGTATGTATGAATGTATGTATGTATGTAGGCATGAATGTATGTATGTATTTATGTATATAGGTATGTATACATGTATATGTATGTATTTATATACTATATATGTACTTACGGGTGCATGTATGTGTGTATTTACGTGTATGTATGTATGTATGCAAGTACGTATGTATTTACTTACGTGTATATATATGTATATTGTTCATATTTGTCCTCAGGCAGTTAATGCATCCACAGAATATGAACTGACAGGCTCCATTCTGTTTCCACAATTCCCAGAATTAATTTGCCTTCAATTACAAAGATTCACTTGTGGTAATTGTCTTTAGCTTAAGTAAACCTTGAGTTTCTCGCAGTGCTGAAGCATCTGATATTGCATCTTTGTACTTGAAAGCATACACAATGGCTTATTTCCTGCTGTACCTATAGTCTGGCCTTCTCTAATTTCTTTAATTCTCTTTTTACATACCCATCTTTCATAAACATCTTCCCATCTCATTCGATGCTGTATAACTTCTGCAGTTGAAAAATCATCTTTTTATAACCATCAATGCAAGCATCCTTCCGTGTCACTACGGCAGTTGCTTGGTCACCGTTTAGTTTGGTACATTCTAGACAGTATATATATATATGGCACTATATCTGGAGGCTGCAGGCATGAGGCCCCGTGAGACCCAACGTCAATATGGACGTCGACGCGAAAAGTCCCCCTCTGGGAATCGAACTGCTACCGTCTAACGGGTAGTCAACAACTGCATTATATTATGTAATATTTCTTATACAGGGTATACACAAAAGAATGGTGCGGTGTCCATACTAATTACATAGTAAACCGCACCATTCTCTTGTGTATACCCTGTATAACGGCAACTTAATATTGCTTAATTTAATGACTAAATGAATTTGCAGTTTAAACTTTTACAAACTGTACTTTTAAATCAAGCTTTTAGGTATGCTGTTTAACGCCAATTTCAATTGTTAATATTATACAGCGCCGAGCATAGATTAATGAATGAGTATAGAGCATTGGTGGAATGTTACTGACAGGGGGAAACTGAAGTACTGGGAGAAAAACCTGTCCCAGTGCCACTTTGTCCACCACAAATCCCACATGGACTGGCCTGGGATTGAAGCCGGTACTCCGCAGTGAGATGCCGGCGAATAACTGCCTTAGTCGTGACTAAATATTACGTTTCAGGTTGCGTGTTATTATTAGGTAAGTAGCTATTTTTTTAAAACACAAAATTAATTTACAAATTTTGTGAAATTAATGCCAGGTGTTTTTCCGATTAAGTACAAATATTTACAGGTGGTCTGCTTGCAACAGTGCAGGACAGCAAAGGAAGCAGGTTTTATCTCTTTTCTATGTGTGTTCTAATTTCATAACACGTGACGTTCATTTTTCTTCAGTTACTTTTTTTTTTTTCCTCAGTCTCTCCGGACTCTCATTGTGCAAACTTCTAATAACTTAAATTCCGCACGGACCATTATCAGACCCAGCACAAAATGACTGCTCACAAGCAGCATATGTTGTGTGCTCAGAATCCTATGTAATTACGTTTTATCGTCATTTCCCATGTTCGCTGCTGGCCTGTGATCAGCCACTGACATTACTCGACTGCAGGCACCAAATAACATCACAGTGGCCCTGCCATTTGCAAATACGTTAACAGCGATTTAGGTCACTTTTGCTTTCAGTGATTCATACATCTTTGTCATGCTGCTAATACTTGGACTGAATATTAATGACGCGCTATGCTTATTACAGGGCCATATTCAATCCAAATATGGGCCCAGTAATCAGGATTTAAGATACAGGTTTCGGGAGCAAGGGGTTAAAAAATCAGCTTAGTCATGATTTTTGAATATGAGGAAAATAGTTTTCAGTGTGAGATCAGTAGCGTCCTTTATTAAGCTTCCATTTTGTTTTATCCTTTTTATTCTTCTTATATATATATATATATATATTATATATATATATATATGGCTCTTCACGTTTCTTGTAATCCTTTTCATTAGCATTTCCAGTCAGTCAGTGCAGTAAATGTTATCTATACAATATTTATTTATCATGTAACTTATGATATGAAGTTTAAACATATTGTTTTGTTTATTATTTTTATCATTGTTTTTATTAATAAATTAAATTAATTAATTAATAAATACCCATTGAATTGAATTGAATTATTCACTGGCATTATTTTATTACATATATCGTAAGATTTGCACTGCTATGAGGAGCGGAGACTTACATTCTTGATTTTAGGCTTCCGCCGCGATGTTGATGTAATCTGTGGTCTTTTGGGTAATTACACAGCGTCGTGTGGTAATTATTTACCGACGTTTCGGGACAACGTTTCGGTCCCATCTTCACGGTCGATTCCAGAGGACTTCCTCTTGAATCGACCAAGATGGACCGACACGTTGTCCCGAAACGTCGGTAAATAATTACCACACGACGCCGTGTAACTTCCTTCTTGGAATCTCGACCCGTGAAGATGGGACCGACACGTTGTCCCGAAACGTCGGTAAATAATTACCACACACGACGCCGTGTAACTTCCTTCTTGGAATCTAGACCCGTGAAGATGGGACCGACACGTTGTCCCGAAACGTCGGTAAATAATTACCACACGACGCCGTGTAACTTCCTTCTTGGAATCTCGACCCGTGAAGATGGGACCGACACGTTGTCCCGAAACGTCGGTAAATAATTACCACACGACGCCGTGTAACTTCCTTCTTGGAATCTCGACCCGTGAAGATGGGACCGACACGTTGTCCCGAAACGTCGGTAAATAATTACCACACGACGCCGTGTAACTTCCTTCTTGGAATCTAGACCCGTGAAGATGGGACCGACACGTTGTCCCGAAACGTCGGTAAATAATTACCACACGACGCCGTGTAACTTCCTTCTTGGAATCTCGACCCGTGAAGATGGGACCGACACGTTGTCCCGAAACGTCGGTAAATAATTACCACACGACGCCGTGTAACTTCCTTCTTGGAATCTCGACCCGTGAAGATGGGACCGACACGTTGTCCCGAAACGTCGGTAAATAATTACCATTCGACGCCGTGTAATTACCCAAAAGACCACAGATTACACCTTACATTCTGTACACCTTGCCAAAATCTTACCCAAACGATGACACTCCATGGCGCTACATGTTACTTCAGAAGGTAACAGACGCCCACGTGACCAAATATCCCCTTCCTGTTCGTAAAAACCGAAAGGTTATTTGGCCTCATCACGACAGCCACGCCACTAGCCGCTAGACTGATATACGTCAACCCAGTTCACGTTTCCATCACTTATGTTAAAGATTCATTCTAATAATATCTTCCCATTAACCTACGCCTTCCAAGCGGTCTGTTTCTCATATGCCATGCCATGTAAATATCCTATCTTATTTCGTTCATTACACGCTTCATTTTCAGGCTTCCACCGCGACGTAGATGAGACCTGCGCTCTTCTGGGATATTACGCAGCGTCGAGTGTTAATCCTTTACCGACGTTTCGGGACAACATGTCGGTCCCATCTTCAAGGGTCACCGGGACTTCTTGACCCTTTAAGATGGGACGAATAGGTTGTCCCGAAACGTCGGTACAGAACTACCCACTCAACGCTGCTTAATATCCCAGAACAGCGCAGATCTCCGTTGTTTCGTCTTTCTAATATTTAGTGATAAGTTTCAGGAGGAATAAAGTCTGAACACATAGGCCTATAGGTGGTAATAAATCACGACGGAGCATTCGTACAAGGATGGTTGTAAAGGATGTACCAGTCTGTACGGCGTCATGTCTCAGAATACTGGAATCTTCATGTCTGTGTGCTTTTAACGACCACGGACCTAACAGAAAGCAGAAAAAAGGTGTCAGGAAAATGGATTTGCCCCGTTACCTTGTATAGCCGGGGGTAGCTCAGTTGGTATAGTCATCACGCTACGGATTGGACGTCCAGGAAATCGTGGTTCATTTCCCGGTAGGAATAAGTGATTTGTATCTTCGCCAAAGAGTCCAGACCGCGCCTCTGGGGCCCACCTAGACTCGTATTCAACGGGGTTACCGGAGTATAAGGCTTAAGGCGACCTCGGCGTGAGACTAACCACTCATTTACATCCAATGCCGAGGTTAAGAATGAGTGCAGCTCAAGCCTTCTTGGCGTACGCAGAGACAACTTTTTTTTTTACATGTTGAAGGGCCCCGCAGCAGATGCTACGGACGCACCACAACCTTAAGACTTTTTGTGCAACCCTGTGATGAAGATGAGCAGTTTTTTATTACCAAGTTTTACAAGTAATGGAGCACCGGTGGAATGAAATTAACAGGGGAAAACCGACAACTCCCAAGTCCCAGTGCCACTTTGTCCACCACAAAACCCACATGGACTGACCCGGGATCGAATCCGAGCCTCCGCAGTGGAAGGCCGGCGACTAACCGCCTGAGTCATGGCACGGCCATAGAGACAACTTTACATTTTACGATTATAAAGGGAAATTACAAACAGGTTACTAACCTACATCGGCACGACTTTGTACTAAGCCACGCTGCTAGTAAGTAATATAATTTTTACAAAATGCGTCAACGAATAGCTTAATTTCAGTTTGAACCGATAACATTTGGGGCACGCCATGGCGCAGTCGGTTGAGGCACTGCGTTACAAGCCTAAAGGTCGCGGGTTCGATTCCCGATGGCGTCATTGGAATCTTTCATTGACATAATCGTTTCGGTCGCACTATGGCCCTGGGGTCGACTCAGCCTCTAACAGAAATGAGTACCAGGAATATTTCCTGGGGTGTAAAGGCGGCCGGTGCGTACGGCTGACAACCTTACCACCTTCATGTGCCGATTGTCTATAAATCTGTGAGCCTCAACCTCCTGGAACCCTAAGGGCCTGTCCAGGCCTGTAATGGGATTGCTTTTACTGATAATATTTATAATATTATGACGTTGCTTCCCATATCAGTTTTTGTACGAAAGTATTACAAAAGAAAATTTTGTTTTGGATTAAAAATAGCGTTTTTAACACTGTTGTACCGAATGGAATTTCCACTCTGTCATTCACTTCATTACAGATTACCCAGCAAACCCCAGGGTATTTTTTTTTTTTGGTAAAAACAGATCCCAGCATGTGTGGAGAGAGTAACAACATTGTGTGACGGTACAGTGAGACAGATCAGTGCTGAGAGAGACCTGGGATTTGGCAGAACCAGAGGCAGGGGGAAACGATCCTTCTGTCGTCGTCAGCGGGCGGTCCCTGATAAACGCGTCGCATGCAGCTAGTTTGTAAGAACACCAAATCTTAAAAAAAAAAAGGGGATGCAATCTTTGAAAGTCGTTTTTTTTAGAAGAAAATTCGTTAAATTTGTAGTATTACTTCCAGAGAGAAGAATGGTCCTTGAGAACCTGATGAGCGCTCAGATAGATTCGTGCCTTTATGGAACCCGAAAGTCCGCAAGAGCCCGCCTCTCTACCACTCCAGTCTTCATATTATTTCTCCATCTATGTCTAGGTCTCACAAGTGGTCCTTCTCTTCAGGTTTTCTACTAAAATTATGTATTCGTCTCTCTCGTGCTACATGCCTCAACCATCTCACACTTTCACAAGAGCCCGCCACTCTACCAATCCAGTCTTCATATTATTTCTCCATCTATGTCTAGGTCTCACAAGTGGTCCTTCTCTTCAGGTTTTCTACTAAAATTATGTAGTCGTCTCTCTCGTGCTACATGCCTCAACCATCTCACACTTTCACAAAATCCTGCCACTCTACCACTCCAGTCTTCATATTATTTTCTCCATCTATGTCTAGGTCTCACAAGTGGTCCTTCTCTTCAGGTTTTCTACTAAAGTTATGTAGTCGTCTCTCTCGTGCTACATGCCTCAACCATCTCACACTTTCACAAAATCCTGCCACTTGTCCCAACCTGAGTCATAACAATAACGTCCACGACCTACGCCCCCCATCCCACTTCTCGAAAATCAATTTTAATATTATCTTCCCATCTACGCCTATGTCTTCTAAGTGGTCTCTTTTCCTCAGGTCTCCTCACAACAACCCTCTATGCACCTCTTCTGTCTCCCATACGTGCTACATGCCGCGTCCATCTCTTTACTTTTAATTTGATAACCAGAATAACATTTGGTGAAGATTGCCGATCACGAAGTCCTCACACGCGAGTGATAAGACGCACTCTGTTATTAGGAAGGTATATTTGCGGATTTAATAGCTTGTGTTAACAGTTTATCATCCGTTGTTAAGAGGCAGGGTGATTTGGGTGGACATTTTTCACGAAAAAATGCGTATTGTGTGGCGGGAAATATTTGAATTATGCAGTATGTGAAAATGGATGTGCTGGTCTGTATTTACGAATAAATTGGGCAGACCGATGAAAGGGTACAGTTAATGCGAACTGACTTGGAGTTTCGAAGATGGATCTTCCAAATTTAGATTCTACGTCGTCATTACGACAGACGTATTTGAGACAGCCATAAGGAACCCTGGGACCTCGGTGGACGAGTGGTTAGCGTGCTCGCCACTGGACCCAAGGTTCGCGGGTTCGATCCCGACCGAGGTCGATGGATTTTTAAGGATGATAAAAATCCGGAGCACCACTTCCTTCCAGATGGCTCTGGCGTGCACATCAGGATCGATAGAACACTAAGCGCGGCTAGCTGGCCGGTCACCAGCTGCCATGAATGCGCATGACTTAGTAACCTCGACAAGAGGAGGCAAGAGGAGGCCCAGGCCCATACAGGGCTGTTGAGCCAAGAATTATTATTATTATTATAAGGAACCCTGGGTATGACTCTGTAATGTTCAGGTGAGTCACACGGCTCGGTGTGTCTCATGGTACAACTTATTCGGTTTGTCTTAAGGTGTGTGTTGAGTTAGTTTACTGCGGTCACAGAATAACAGCGGAGAGCAGGGGAAATGCAGAATGCGGGTGAAGAGGAAACAGAACGAAGGGAGGAGAAACACTGGAGAGCTGAGAGGAATGAGAGAAGTATTTTTCTGAAAGAAAGGGTTAAAAGAAGTCTATGGAGGGTTTTTGATAAATGTCGTGAGGCTGCAGTGGCGTGGGGGCCTGGTTCCTGTCATACATTGAATTCCTCAGGGCGACTGCAGTCTGAAATATATTATTACTGCAACAAGGGCATATATTCAAGTTTAGTTAGCAGTGTAATCTATCAACAGTCACCTGGCCGGTAACACCAGCTTTTCTCAGCTTGTACCACGCGGCGACAAAATGCAGTATAGCTCAGCGCATTACAGTGTAACAAACCATGTATTATTGTAAAATTTTATATCTGTGTATCAGTATTTATACGTATGCATAAAATATATTTGTATTATTCTTCAAGTTTCATTATGTTTTTTCAGTCAAGAAATTATTCTGTAAATATACGTAAGATATATACATTTATTTTAGATACACCCTGTACAAGCATACACAGCATGTATCTAAAATTCTTGAACACATTCAGGAGTGAGCTTCCCCACATTAAAACAAGGAAAAAAGTTCATATTAATTTAGGTCCACAAGAAAAAAACTTAATTTTCGAAGTACAGCCCCCACGTTCACCCGACCTCAATCCTTTAGTTTTTTACCTGTGTGGACACTTAAAAATCCCTAGTGTATTCAGCTATATTTTACAATGAAGAGACAATTCACCAACACATTTTTAGTGCCTGTCAAAGTATTCGTAACCGCACCCGGGACCTTTAAAAGGGTGTGACAGTCAATGATCAGACGTGTCCATGAGTGCGTTGTTTTTGGGTGGAGGACATTTTGAACATTTGTTGTGAACTGTGACTTGATAGACATTAAAAACTGAACAGTTATTAAACTACAGGACGTATATTCTAAAAATATAGCGTCAGCTAAACTTTTACATAGTTAAGATGATGCTAAGAGCACCAAAATATTACTGTTAATCTCTACGAGCAACGTACTTATTACATATTCGCTGACTCAAGGACCAATAAGTAACATTCCTCTATAGGAATAAATCAAAATTTCATACACACGGTTACGGTTATCCTATCTTGGTTCATGTTAAAAACTCGAGCCACTCTTATGTTAAAACATGGGCAAGGCAGAACAGGGCGGAGGGGAAGACAAGCGATAGAATTTTAACATTCCGGAGTGATGTCCATCTATGCTAAGGCCCATTCGCAAACAGTAAGTGACTTGAGTATGCTAGAAGCTGCTATCAGATAAAACACAACAGGAGCGCTACTATGTTCTGTTCGTGTGTGACTTTATCTCAGTATCTTGAATTAAATATCAAGTCGATCGCATTTAATAACAAAGTGTTGAGACGAAAGCCTTAAGCTACACGCGAGTTCACTTGCAACAGAAACTGAGATACAATATTCATTAAATTAAACAGCCCGAGCGAAATCTGCTTACTGAAATTCGGCGAGAATAAATTGAGGCTTCTAATGTGTTTGTCTTTAAATTGCCAGTTATTAAGGCACAAAATGTGGGCCACACTCACGGATCCGTTCCACAGACACCACAGTCTGATTATTGGTTTACAAACATTGGTCCTTATCACCGACAGTTATAGTAAGGTTTTAAATAGTTACACTGAGTGTCAGAGGCATCCAGTCTTAGAAATACCTAGTGTTAGAAGTGCCTAGTGTTAAAAGCACCTAGTGCTGCAAGCACCTAGTGTAAAAAGATCTAGTGTTAGAAGCACTTAGTGTTAGAAACACCTCGTGTTAGAAGCGCCTAATTTTAGAAACACCTAGTGTTAGAAGTGCCTAGTGTCAGAAGCACCTAGTGTTAGAAGCACCTAGTGTTATAAACACCTAGTGTTAG
The DNA here is from genome assembly GCA_021186555.1 of Reticulitermes speratus. Taxonomy (NCBI): domain Eukaryota; kingdom Metazoa; phylum Arthropoda; class Insecta; order Blattodea; family Rhinotermitidae; genus Reticulitermes; species Reticulitermes speratus. Next base: position 4,536,045 of record JAJKFL010000002.1, read on the forward strand.
AAGCGCCTAATTTTAGAAACACCTAGTGTTAGAAGCACCTAGTGTTATAAACACTTAGTGTTAGAAGCGCCTAATTTTAGAAACACCTAGTGTTAGAAGCACCTAGTGTCAGAAACACCTAGTGTTAGAAGCACTTCGTGTTTCTTCTGCATTCTCCAATTTTCCTCCCTTATTTTTTTATATTCTTTTTAGTGTCTCATTCTTAATTAATCCAGTCAAATGGGTTTCAGTCATTTAGGTTCTGTCATCATTATCATCATTATCATTCAGCAAACTCATCAATCCGCCAGTCTGAGTTTTTTGGACACATTTGCACTAATCTCCTGCCTGTGATTTCGATTCCCGATGGTGTCACGTCGCACTATGGCCCTAGGGTCGACTCAGCCTCTAACAGAAATGAGTACCAGAACTAATTCCTGGGGGGTAAAGGCAGCCGGTGCTTAAGGCTGACAACCTTACCACCTTCATGTGCCGATTGTCTAGAAATCTGTGATCCTCAACCTTCTGGAACCCTAAGGGACTGTCCAGGCCTGTAATGGGATTGCTTTACCTTTACCTTTACCTGCCTATGACATTCTCCTTTCTAACTTCTTTCGATGTAGTTAAAGGCATGTTTCGGTTCAATGCAGATTCCGTATTAGACATGATTTCGTTCTAAAAAACTAGACCACTGATATAGGTTTATTTATATGTTACAGACTTCTAACATCCAAAATCCTAACACCCAATATTCCGCATAAGGCTCCAGCATCTAACAGTTACATCGCAGCACTCTGTACAAATCTCTAAAGCTGCACTGAACACATGGCACTGCTGTCTTTCCCCTTTGCTTTCAGGCCGTAGCTGGCGGCTACTCGGATGCAGGCAGGGGCTGTAACACTAATCAGTGTCATGATTAATTGTGGTTATTACAGCTCCTTCGAGTCAGAAACCTCGGCTGACAGCCCGCCGACCAACCAGTTGGGTTCGGAGCTCAGGGGCATCTTGTAGTAATAGGAGGGTTGATTGTTGAGACCCTTCACTACAGGAACCGGCTCGACGCGGTTTTAAATTTGCGTGCCTTACACGTGTCTTCATCTGTTTCCCATTTTAAATCACTGATTACTAAGAGCCAAGCCCACAATTTAGGTGAAGCGAAATGAATGCCACCAAATGCTGTCTGTCCTCTACCAAAAAAAAGAACAGGAACCCTAAATATCGAGTTCTCTGTGATATTTGGTTACGGTGACAGCAGGGCTCGTTTCAGATAAATCTGAAACATGTGTCAATACGGAAACTGGGTTATTTCCAGCTGGGTGAAAAACCCGGATTGAGAAATTTCAGGTTCTTACACCGGTGTTGACGAAGATTCAAGTCCCCTGGGATGTTACGCTGTGTTGACTGGTTTATCGACGTTTCGGAGGAGCATGCTGCCTCAATCTTCAGGGTTCAAGATATACAAGAAGCGTTAATTACCAGTTGTCAACGGTGTCATATCACAAAGGACTTCAATCTTCGTCAGCATCGTCTGAGTGCCCAGTGTTCCGTCTGTCCACTCGACCACGTTCTGCTTACAAATACATTCCGTCATGTAAACCATTACAATAAAACTTGAAGGTTAAGTTCTGTGTTTAATTGAGCGTTATGTTATGAAAACGTATTGGGGAGCGGAGGTATAGATCCATGTATTCTTGACCTCGGTATGAGATGGCACTAAGTGGCTGACTTCACACACCGGCCGCTAAACCCCCGGACAAGGGCCCCCGGTACTTACTGGATGTGAGGCCGGATGGGCCCCAGAGCTGGTCTGGACTTTATGGAAAAAAACTTTTGTCCCTGCAGACAACGTAAAACCGATCCAAACAGGACGGCTAGAGTCACAATTACGAGACAAATAAGACTTTTTGTTATCAATTTGCTTTTCTCGGATCAAATTTCCTTATTGCTCAGGTACAACACAGCAAATATTTCACAAGCACCGTACATTCGACGATTTCCTGTTTCCTTCTGTTACAATTTTCTCTGTCTCTCACCATTTATGTTCAGTTGTGTAACATATTTTAGGCACCGTGTGACTAATATTTTTGAAGTATCTGTACTCAACGTGTTGAAACACACATGCTTGTCTAGCAACCCAAGAATTACTACAGTTACAGATATTGCAGATAACATATCCACCTTATACAGAGTGTCCATTTTATCGTGTCCGTTAATACGGCTGCTTTATTGCGTGGGAAGCTTGCATCTACCGGGAATTTAGAGCACTTCGAGACTTCTAAATGAATTAAGCCAAGTTGAACTGCAGGAGGAAATAATAATAATAATAATAATAACCATGGCTCAACAGCCCTATATGATCCCGGGCCTCCTCGTGCCTCCTCTTTCCGAGGTTACTAAGTCGTGTGCATTCGTGGCAGTTGGTGACTGGCCAACTGGCCGCGCTACTATTCTATCGATCCTGATGTGTCCGCCAGAGCCATCTGGCAGCCGGTCAGGAGACTTGGGTGAGAAATGGAGGCTTTGAATTTAGCTTACGTAACATTTTTATTCATGCCCGTAAGGTTCTTTTACATGCCGTAAATCTACGACATGGGACCGACGGCTTTACTTCCCCTCCGAAGGAAGTGGTGCTCCGGATTTTTATCACTGCAGGAGGAAATACCACTCTAAAATTTTCCGGTGGACGTAGGCTTCCTATTCGATAAATTTCCCGTGACACGACACGATAAAATGGACACCCTGTATAAAGGGAAATTAATATTGCGATAATGACCATTTTTTCTTCATTACAACATTAATAATGCAAAATTTTAAGCACCTTCCGAATTTTAAACGTGGAATATGTGGGCTAAAACTCGCTGACCTTTAACCTATAAAGTACAAATGACCCTGTCAGTACTCAAACCAGGATGCTTGTGTATCTCCTTAAAGGGCTCGATGTTTTTAACACATGTGCAGCAATTAGTTTTCGTTTCAGTTCGCCGCCAAAGTTGTCTGACAACCTTAAATTCAGCGGGTTGTGTAAAAAAAAAAAAGGAGTGTGTCATTAGGAAAGTCTATTGTAATGGGAAACATATGTTTAGAAAGAGCTTCTAGTGTCTTATTGGCGATGAACAAATAGGTACAGACCCCAATTTTTAAATTTTTGTCGTGGCTGTTCAGCGGATAGTAATTAGTGTACTTGCTTTAAATCCGACGGGGAATCAGAAACGAGTTACGTAATGAAAATTTGCGTCCCAAAGTTTCTTTTTTGTCGTCCCTTTCTACCTACTCTGGATTTCCCGTTTCAGTGTCGACGTTTGTAATTTTTTTTTATCACACTGAGAGACACACCACAGTCGGTAGGACTCCTCTGGACGAGTGATCAGCCCGTCGCAGAGACCTCTACCTGACAAAAAACACACAACACTCACAACAGACAAACATCCATGCCCACGGTGGGATTTTTTTTTTTTTTTTTTTGCCTGTCCGGGGTTTTTCCCCTTTGATCCATTTTTGTACTGTTTAAATCCTTTCGTCCTTCATGTCACTTTACGTTCCATGCTACCGTCCTTACAACAAACACAAACACAAACATCCATGCCCCCGGTGGGATTCGAACCCACGATCCTAGCAAGCGAGCGGCCGAAGACCCACGCCTTAGACCGCACGGCCACTGGGATCGGCTACGTCCCAAAGTTACGAAAATAAAAAAGTCAAAATTAGTAATATGTTACCACTAACAGTACAAGCTAGGATGTTCACAAACAAATGTTGACTTTCTCAAAGCTGGCTTAAGGTAAAATTTCACCCTGAAACAGGCCTTGAAGGCCCAGAGGGGGAGTAGTGGCATAGCTCTATTCTTCCTGTAACCTCGCCGGTAGATGCGGGTGGGTGGTCAACGCCACGCCCCGGCCGCTTTACCTCCAGGGCTTAAGTGATTTTAATTAACTCCTAAGTAGAAATATATTTAGTCATTTCAGCACTGTCAGAAATATTACAGACTTTACAGCCCTTTCTGTAGTTTATCAGTTAGGGGTTTGTTGGTGCCTTTAGTTTACAGCAGTGGTGCCTAACCTCAGGCCCTGACGTAGGGTTGTGAGAGGGTTTTTATGGAGAACTCGATAAGTATGAAAAAAAAAAATTGTATTTAAATTTAAACAGGATGATCAAGAAAACATAATTATTGAATCTGTGTTTATTAATTTTAAACATACTGTAGCAATTACATTTTAAGTAACTAATGAATACATTTTGTTATTGTGCGGCACAACGTAGCTGTACTTAGAAGCCATATTAGATTTGACAAGTAATATTAACAATTTAATATTCTTTAACAAGTGGCAATGTTACGTACAGTTCAACAAAAGTCATTAGTATCATTCAATATTGTATTCACCGTGCATCTTGTATAAATTTTTAAGAGTTCTTTAAACGAGTTTTAGTGACTTTTAGTGATTTATGAAAACTTTATATGCGACGAGACTTTGTGGGATCATATCTTGTGTATGTTTTATATATGGTCTACGCAACTAAATGTAGTAAAAAACCCCTGAAGATGGTAAGGTACCTTACCGAAACATGTCGGGTTAATTAAGAGTCAATTAATCTACTATTAAAATTTTTAATAGTGAAGGTGCATCAAGTTGGTTTTAATTTCAATTTTAAGTCATTAGTATCAGTTCATTTACAGTAAAATCACTGACTATTGCCGTTTCCGTGGTAGGGTCAAGGGTCACATACAGTTTGTTACTTCTAGGGTCAGACACATTAAAGTTTGGGAACCGCTGGTTTACAGCTACTTTAGCCTGCTCGCCCGGTAGTCTGCATATTCGTAACAATTCTGCAGATATATTTTGGTATTGGATATATGCATGTTTCTGCGCTAAATAAATGCCGCGTTCGAACTTAATTTTCGCAACTCGTAATAAATTATCTATCATATTTATGACACTCAGGAATTTTAAGATGGTGTTGCAGTAATCTCCCGAAACGTCGTGTGTCAGATGTTGGCCTGCCTCAAATAGTCAGAGAAATGTTCAACGTGTTGCTGGTAAAATAGAACAGCTATTTTCATTGGTCGTTACAGCTTAATATGAGTATAAAATACATTGCAAAATTTAAATTTACCCAAAGATACTTGTTAAGTCGCCCTATAAATTTGACCTTGGAAACTAAAATATGTAAGCAATTTTTTTATTTTTTTATTTTTGTATTATTCTCACCGGGCATTCTTTACAGTTCACTGTTTACAAACCAACGAAATACACTAAACTTTATTCTGTAATCACCGTGCATCTTTTCACAGTCACTATTTACATACACCAACTGGATGCAACTTTATTTATAAAACTGTATAGTTTTTTAAAACATATTTAAAAACTTTCTAAAACCTGACATATGTTTCGGCTCTTATAGAGCCATCTTCAGGGGTTTATTGTCGTTAAAACTGCATATATTAAAACGTCTTCTTACCTAAAAGTGAACCAATGAAAAAGACGTTTTAATATATGCAGTTTTGACGACAATAAACCCCTGAAGATGGCTCTATAAGAGCCGAAACATATGTCGGGTTTTATAAAGTTTTTAAATATGTTTTAAAAAAACTATACAGTTTTTTTAAATAGAGTTGCATCCAGTTGGTGTATGTAAATAGTGAAAATGCACTAAAATTTCACTTATATTATTTATTCATCAACCCCTACATATGTTTCGGTCCTTATAAGGCCATCTTTCTTTTTTAAGGATATTTTATATTCAGTGGTTTTTATGTATATATACTTCAAATACAGACATTGGAAGGAATTGTAATCTATATACAAAGAAATTGGACTAATTGTGATAGCAGACAAAATACTGGATGTAAAATGAACGTAATTTATGTACACCCTAAAGATGGCCTTATATAAGACCGAAACATATGTAGGGGATGATTAATACACAATAAAGGTGAAAGTGTAGTGCATTTTGTTGGTTTGTAAACAGTGAATATGTAAGCAATGTATAAATTCTCTCTATATATTTTTATTCTAGTTTTGCGCTGGAACCACGACTACAATAAAATAGACCTCTAACGGACGTCTTATATTTCGCTCGCATGATTCGCAAACGAATAAGCAGCTTCAGTATAATGATAACTGACAGGGATAAAGTCTGTAGGGAAAAAGCCTCTTGCAGTGCCACTTTATCTACCACAAATTCGACATGGACTGACCTGGGATCGAAGCCGGTCTTCCACGGTATATATCCCGTGACAACCCGTCTGTGGAATGTCACGATCCGACATTACTGGCGAATCATTTACAGCAAAATTAGACTCTAATACAGGGGTGCAATTTTTTTTTTTTTTTTTCAAAAATATAGGAGCCACCTCAGTATTATGGACGCCAGTAGGGTGACATTAAGGAAGTTCCATACTGAGGACACACAAATACTAGGCGCCAACGTAAATAATTTAGTCGCCATGGCGACCTGGCGCCTAGGATTTGTGCAACCCTTATGTAATGATTTAAGTTCCTGATATTGATACAGAAACCTTCCAATCGCCAGTTACACTCGTCTGTTATTTGTCTGCCTATGACGCTAGGTGCCTTTCGTAAGCCATTTAAATTATTCATTAAATTATCTGCGACATAATTCGAAATATTTTACAGACATCTGCATTTAACATAAGCTTATAGTTTTCAACCAAATGGGGACATTTCACGTTGTGTTCGCCGCGCATCTTGACATTAATTTCACGTTGTGTTCGCCGCGCATCTTGACATTAATTTCACGTTGTGTTCGCCGCGCATCTTGACATTAATTTCACATTGTGTTCGCCGCGCATCTTGACATTAATTTCACATTGTGTTCGCCGCGCATCTTGACATTAATTTCACATTGTGTTCGCCGCGCATCTTGACATTAATTTCACATTGTGTTCGCCGCGCATCTTGACATTAATTTCACATTGTGTTCGCCGCGCATCTTGACATTAATTTCACGTTGTGTTCGCCGCGCATCTTGACATTAATTTCACGTTGTGTTCGCCGCGCATTTTGACATGAATTTTCAGTTTTTTTTAACCAACTAATACACTTTTTATTTTCGTATTTCTGTTCAATTAACCCTACACATGTTTCGGCCTCGACCCGGCCATCATTGTTGTTATTGTTGTGACAATAACAAAAATAGGATATGGACGTCAACATCTATACAAAACCAACTGCCAACAACTTTAACAAATTTTAATAATTTCTACGATTTCAACAACTCCCAACGACACAGTCCTCTACAGTGTGTCCAAAAAGTCCCTTCGGGGTTTTGAAAAATTGTGGCGCGCAAACAAATTGAGCTGGCCACATGCGGTTTGCGGCAGATTACAGTGAAACTCTGGAAGGTTTTTTTTGCCGCCAACAGATGGCATAAACGGCAATCTTTACATTTCTCAGTCAGTTGTCTGTGAAATGGCGAGTGTGCAGAAACGCGCGCGTTGTGTGGGATGACTTTTTGAGACAAAATCAGTCACCCAGACTCAACGAAATTACCGCACACAGTTCCATAATGTTGGCGGCAAAAAAAAACTTCCAGAGTTTCACTGTAATCTGCCGCAAACCGCATGTAGCTAGCTCAATTTGTTTGCGCGCCACAATTTTTCAAAACCCCGAAGGGACTTTGTGGACACACTGTATATTCACAATTTATAGTGTTACACTTTACACTTCTAACGCAACATAAATACTATATACACCAAGACATTTCATGAAAAAGCTTCAAGAAACTTTGCATACCGGTGATTGTCAATGTAAAAACTAGCCTCAAACAGTGTAACGGTTCTGTGATAATACCAAATGGACCAGTGAACAGTGAAGTGAACTTATCAATGTACCCCTGATGATGGCAGAGTCACGGCCGAAACATGTGTAGGGTGAATTGAACAAAATACGAAAATAAAAAGTACATTCGTTGGTTAAAAAAACTGAAAAATAAATGGGAACAATTTATAATAGCAACAGTTTTGTCACGCGCAGTGCGTCTCCAAGACGTTAACTTCAGCCACTGGCGCCATTATACGAAGCGTCCCGCGAATAAAATTTATTCATCGAAGAAATTCAATTACAGCTACAACTTATACACAGCCCGTGTCACATACATCAATTTGTGTCATTAATAATATATAGTATGCTTTTGTGCAGTGGGCCATTGAAACACAATGGCTAGCATCCAAACCTGTAGCCAGCAGAGAAGATGCTTCTGTAATAAACGAAATATATATATATATATATATATATATAATATATAACGGTCAATAAATATCTAACATCAGCTCATCGACTAGCCATTTAAATGACGGAGTAACTTCCATATCGGCCAGTACAGGGCGTATATTTTATCGCTGGACTGCTCGCCGTAGAGTGACAGTCATCAGTGTCAGTCCGGCGATAAAAGATACTTTCTGTATACAAAGAGATGTACTTCTATTCTAAATTTTATTTTTAGATTATAATTCTAGTTTGACGCGAGCACCAAAGGTTTAAGAATATCTGGTCTGAGCAGTTTATATAGCGTCATAACATAAACCATTGCGACTGTAGGGCAAATACAGTAAGTTTATGGAACTTCTACCTTCACTTTCAATTTACAGACTCAAATCGTATTAACCGATCCCATATTTCTCGTGTTCCGCAGTTATTAATTTCCGAGCCCACAACAAAATGCTTCAAGGTAATCGTATTAACCGATCTCATATTTCTCGTATTCCGCAGTTATTCACTTCCGAGCCCACAACAAAATGCTTCAAGGTCATCGTATTAACCGATCCCATATTTCTCGTGTTCCGCAGTTATTAATTTCCGAGCCCACAACAAAATGCTTCAAGGTAATCGTATTAACCGATCTCATATTTCTCGTATTCCGCAGTTATTCACTTCCGAGCCCACAACAAAATGCTTCAAGATCATCGTATTAGCCGATCCCATATTTCTCGTGTTCCGCAGTTATTCACTTCCGAGCCCACAACAAAATGCTTCAAGATCATCGTATTAACCGATCCCATATTTCTCGTGTTCCGCAGTTATTCACTTCCGAGCTCACAACAAAATGATTCAAGGTCATCGTATTAACCGATCCCATATTTCTCGTGTTCCGCAGTTATTCAGTTCCGAGCCCACAACAAAATGCTTCAAGATCATCGTATTAACCGATCCCATATTTCTCGTGTTCCGCAGTTATTCACTTCCGAGCCCACAACAAAATGATTCAAGGTCATCGTATTAACCGATCCCATATTTCTCGTGTTCCGCAGTTATTCAGTTCCGAGCCCACAACAAAATGCTTCAAGATCATCGTATTAACCGATCCCATATTTCTCGTGTTCCGCAGTTATTCACTTCCGAGCCCACAACAAAATGCTTCAAGATCATCGTATTAACCGATCCCATATTTCTCGTGTTCCGCAGTTATTCACTTCCGAGCCTACAACAAAATGCTTCAAGATCATCGTATTAACCGATCCCACATTTCTCGTGTTCCGCAGTTATTCAGTTCCTAGCCCACAACAAAATGCTTCAAGGTCATCGTGTTAACTGATCTCATATTTCTCGTGTTCCGCAGTTATTCAGTTCCGATCACACAACAAAGTGCTTCAAGGTCACACTGTAACATTCAGAAAATAAGAAACAAACAGCATCATTTTTTAAAAAGCTTTTGATGTATGCCTAACCTGAAATGTGCATCTAATCAACTCTTTGATCAGAAAATAAAAAGAAACATTTCCCTTGTCATTCCGAAACTATTTCTCGTATGCTTTTTAAATGTCGTTTCTCCTCCCTTTTTGTATCCGTCTAATCTTTTTGATATGAAAAGAGGAAAAAAAAAAGATTAAAACGAAGGAAAAGACTTAGAAAGACTCATAGGAGAGAAGGGAGTGGGCAGGTTAGACATTCAATAAATTGACGTGGTCAATATTTCATAAAGTCAAAACGAAACAGCCAGCAGATGTGTTTCAAGACTGTCTCACCAGGTGGCAATACATACCTACATCCATCATTGTTGCTGCTCTTACTGCATGGAATTATGGGTCCATTTAGTTTCGTACTCTTGAATATAAAAGTGGCACCAGAGTATTGTTTTGTAGGCATTAAGACTGAAATATTGTCCTTAGAGTTTGGAGTTTCACCTTACTTCTGTCTTGGTTAAACAGGAGTCAATTACGAAGTTCACACCGTTTATTTTGTGTAGCTTATAAATTAATTCTTGTACGATGGTTTCATGTGTGTTTGTGTATCCACGGAATAACAACTTTTGTTCAGAAAGTTTAATTAAATTGGACATGACAGATAAATGCGATTCTAAACATTCTTAAGCATTTGTTACAGAAAATGAAACTGTACTTATTTAGCCCAGATATATTAGTATTGTTTTATATATTTACAAGAATAATACAACCTTTTGGGTATTACATAATTCTCTGGTTCAAATATAATAAATTTTTGACATAATGCTTATACGAAATATTTTAATTAAAGGTCCCTCTTGTATGCATTTTCATAACATTTTTCTTCCAATGACCAGGAGTGTAAGAGACATCACTGTACGTCACAATACCTCCTCCAGCTACACTCTGATTTAACCTTTGTTTCTGCTCCACATTTTACTAACAAGAAGGTACAGAAATAAAATCATGGCTGCGAAACAGGAATTCAGGCATCAATTTCGCATCAATTTATTTTTAAATTTGTTTATCTTTTAAGATTATTGTTTCTTGGTTCAAGTCGTCACTCTTCTGGGATGTTGCACAGCGTAAGTTTCAGGGGGGCTGCTCGACGTTTCGAGCCAACATATCTGTCACATTTTTTAAGGGTCAAGCACTCCTAGAAGAATATCACCGCTTGACTGCTTGAATGCTGGGCTGCTTGGCCCTTACATATGGGACCGGCATGTTGTACCGAAACGTCGATAACAAACTTAAGCCCAGCAACATCCTAGAAGAGTGAAGACCTTAAGTACAATGCGGCGGAAGCCGGAACTCGCGCGTAAAAGGCAGATCCCTGTAGCTTCCCTGAGGGACCAAGGGACACCACGTTAAAACACAGACAGGAGTTCGGTATCAAACACGAGCTTCGAACACAGGACTTCAAACTAGTACGGGTCTACTTCATGGCGAGGTTTAATGTTAAGTTGTTTCGCCTGTCAAATTGCATTTCTTCCTTGCACGTGTTTATATTCAGTCGTTAAATTTAAACATCTACACGATGTAGCCGACACTATCCAGCTACCTTGTGTATGGTAAAGGTAAAGGTTAGGGTAAAGCAATCCCATTACAGGCCTGGACAGGCCCTTAGTTTTCCACCAGGTTGAGGTTCCCAGATTTCTAGACAATCGGCACATGAAGGTGGTAAGGTTGTCAGCTCTACGCACCGGCCGCCTTTACCCCCCCCCCCCCCCCCGGGAAATATCCCTGGTATTCATTTCTGTTAGAGGCTAAGTCGACCCCAGGGCCATAGTGCGACCGAAACGATTATATCAGTGAAAAATTCTAATGACAACATCGGGAATCGAACCCGCGACCTTCCAGCAACTAGAGCAGTGCCTCATCCAACTGCGCTACCGCGTGCCATCTACGTTGTGTATAGTCATAATTATCACTAAAGAGAAAGACGTTTCGGCCCAGCAGTTTGCATATAAGCAAAGCTTAGCTTTGTATGCAGGAGATTCCCAGTTCGCATTTCAGCCAGGCGTCTGCTATAAATATTTCTCATGATTTTCCTCAGTGTTTGTGCTGAGGCAGATATTTGGTCCTTAAGAGAGACGAGGTAAAAAAGAAGCTGAGAAGACTACATAACGAGGAGCTTTATGATCTGTACTCCTCACCAAATATTATTCGTCTGATCAAATCAAGAAGATTGAGATGGGCGGGGCATGTGGCACGTATGAGAGACAGGAGAGGTGCATACAGGGTCTTGGTGGGTAGACCTTAGGGAAAGAGACCACTTGAAAGACCTAAGATTATTTTGGAGGATAATATTAAAATGGATGGACTGGATTGATCTGGCTTAAGTTAGGGACAGGTGGCGGGTTCTTATGAATGCAGTAATGAACCTTCGGGTTCCATAAAAAGCGGGGAATTTCTTGACCAGCTGATGCCCTGTTAGATGCTCCAGAAGGACAATATTCAATGTAGTTAGTTAGTTAAGTTTACTAAATGGTTCTAATGTACGTGTATGTAGGTCCATTGCTAAGGCCTGAATTTGGAAATACTACGTAAGTTAGGTGTAGACATTCACTCTATTAACAAACTACTTTGCATTTTTTATGTTTTATGTTGGACCCCATAATCAATCCAATGTTGTGTCTTCTCATAAATATGTCACATCCTATGATAAACCCTCAGTAGAAACTACACTGTATGTATATCACTACTGTTTCGTACTTATACTGGTTACACAGCGAAAGTTTGCTTTCTGCTTTACACGTGTTACCTAATACTTGTTTATTTCTGAAAGCTACGCCACCATAAATTGACCTAACAGCTGCGTTAGCAACTAATTTACCTCTAACGCCCGCCTTAACGATGCCATTCTTAATAGCTATATTGTAGGTTATCAAAAATTTAAATTATCTTTATAAATTCCACACCGGAGGCCGATCTTCAATGACAGTCTGAGGTGGGGAAATTAATGATGCATAAGTTGTGGACTGATGCCTTGTAGTGGCACCACTGTATATTGCGTATGTAATTAGAGAGGCGAACGTTGAAAGGTAAATTTCGGTTTAATTACAAGTCTAATTGAAGGGAAGTTTTAAGATAGAGATAAGCTGAAATCTGCTTTGGCTGTGGTCCAAAGTAAATGGGTCGTGGAAGATCAGAGGACGGGCAGTTACGAAGGCTAAAAGTGACGTCTAGAGAGGTTTTATTGTGCAGCGTCATAAGCGTCGGCAGAATTTGAAAGGTTCATGCCTCACGTGTCAAAATGCAAAGTTAACTAACCTTATAATGAGCCTGTTGATAAACGTACTAACTCCATGGAGTAGCGTCCTTCTGGAGAAGCTAATGGTTCCTCAGCTGGTCAAGAAATTTCCTGCATTTTATGGAACCCGAAGGTTCATCACCGTGTTCACAAAATCCTCCCGCTAGTCTCTGTCCTGAACCAGATTAATCCAGTCCACGTCCTCACATCTCACTCTTTAAGATAATTAAATGTTACCCTCCCATCTACGCCTAGTTTTTTCAAATACTCTTTTTCCTTCAAGTTTCCCACCAAATATGTATATATATATAAACTCTCTGTCGAGAAAACCTAAAAGATGTCTCAGATGGGACCGATAGACAGAGGGCGATCTAATAATAGAGGAGAAGGGAGGAGCCTTTTGAGGGAGGCTAGGGCCCAGAAGGGGTTGTAGCGAAATACATGGATGTAGGGATGAGTATATAACAGCGGTGTACAACCCTTAGGTCTCCGTGTCTTGCTTATTAATTTAGGGAAAGGGACTGTACCAATATTTATATGTACAAAGTACCGGTATTGAGAGTTTATATGGAGATTTAAAGAGCTCCAGACGTCAGCATGCAAACGAAAATTTTGTTACTAATAAACTGATAATTCTTATTTTAGATATACACCAACAAAATGCACAAATTAATAAAGATGCAAATTAGCTCCTTATCATGATTTTAACCCTACACGCGTTTCAACTCTTTATGAGCCATCATCAGGGGTTTTTCTTATAAAAAGTGCTTTTCAAATGCTGAATCTGTTGATGACGCTTGTAAAGTTATGCACTATTTTAGAGCATAAAAACACACGTTCATAAGTTAAAAATATGAGTCATAAATTATAGTTAAAATGGTGATTTGTTAAAAAATGGTAACTTGTTAGAAAACACTGTTCACTGCTTCTATTATATAAAGATGTGTTCACACTTCCAGAAGTTATAGGAGATCATATATTGCACTGTGTTGGTTGTGAACACATCTTTATATAATAGACGCAGTGAACAGTGCTTTTTAACAAGTTACCATTTTTTAACAAATCACCATTTTAACTGTAATTTATGACTCATGTTTTTAACTTATGAACGAGTGTTTTTATGCTCTAAAATAGTGCATAACTTTACAAGTGTCATCAACAGATTCAGCATTTGAAAAGCGCTTTTTATAAGAAAAACCCCTGATGATGGCTTATAAAGAGCCGAAACGCGTGTAGGGTTAAAATCATGATAAGGAGCTAATTTGCATATTTATTAATTTGTGCATTTTGTTGGTGTATATCTAAAATAATAAAATGCACGGTGAGTTAAGACTAAAGATTGATAATTCTTAATTAAGAATATAGCATTAAATGTTACTGAATCAAATATTTTTATTGCACTTGAAATCCGCGGTCTTCTGGGGTATTACCCGACGTCGTGTGGTAATTTATTACCGACGTTTCGGGACAACGTATCAGTCCCATCTTCACGGGTCAAGAGTCCGAGTGGGACCGATACTTTTGTCCCGAAACGTCGGTAAACAATTACCACACGACGCCTCGTAATATCCCAGAAGACCGCGGATTTCATCAACATCGCGGCAGAAACCTGAAATCAATTACACTTAATGTTGTACATACTCTGTGCAGTTGTTTTACACATATGGCTCCCTGATGATGGCTACAACATGTAGTCGAAACATGTGGGAGCCAAAAATATTGTGTATAGCTGTTTGTAATAAAAGGCCTATGTTATTTTCAATGTTACCTTCTGAATTTTGCGATGGACATTCTCAGATTTTCTTTCGTCAAACTTCCGTTTGTTTTACTGTGACGAACAAGAAGAACACCTGTGACTTCTTTGTTTATTGATGCTGCTCCAACCGCTCATTTTATTATGTAACATCGGGTGATTAAAAAGGGTGGTTTTGAAAAAGAAACATGAGTGTGTGCGATCGCATTGCTTTACGAAGCACTATGCTAGGAAGACCTAGAGAGAAGCTTGAAACCTCAACTACAGTAAGCAGTGTCCAGGCAGAGATGCAAGTCGAAGACGTCTCAAATATGAGACATGAAAGGAACCACTTTTTTTTCCCCTATGGCTCGACAGCCCTATATGGGCCTGGGTCTCCTCGTTTCGTCGAGGTTTCACGATGACACATTTTAGACACACCACACTCGGTAGGACTCCTCTGGACGAGTGATCAGCCCGTCGCAGAGACCTCTACCTGACAAAACACAACACTCACAACAGACAGACATCCATGCCCTAGGCGGGATTCGAACCCACGATCCCAGTAAGCGAGCGGCCGAAGACCCACGCCTTAGACCGCACGGCCACTGGGATCGGCATTCGAATCCACGATCCCAGTAAGCGAGGGGCCGAAGACCCACGCCTTAGACCGCACGGCCACTGGGATCGGCATTCGAACCCACGATCCCAGTAAGCGAGCGGCCGAAGACCCACGCCTTAGACCGCACGGCCACTGGGATCGGCATTCGAATCCACGATCCCAGTAAGCGAGGGGCCGAAGACCCACGCCTTAGACCGCACGGCCACTGGGATCGACATTCGAACCCACGATCCCAGTAAGCGAGCGGCCGAAGACCCACGCCTTAGACCGCACGGCCACTGGGATCGGCATTCGAACCCACGATCCCAGTAAGCGAGCGGCCGAAGACCCACGCCTTAGACCGCACGGCCACTGGGATCGGCATTCGAACCCACGATCCCAGTAAGCGAGCGGCCGAAGACCCACGCCTTAGACCGCACGGCCACTGGGATCGGCATTCGAACCCACGATCCCAGTAAGCGAGCGGCCGAAGACCCACGCCTTAGACCGCACGGCCACTGGGATCGGCATTCGAACCCACGATCCCAGTAAGCGAGCGGCCGAAGACCCACGCCTTAGACCGCACGGCCACTGGGATCGGCATTCGAACCCACGATCCCAGTAAGCGAGCGGCCGAAGACCCACGCCTTAGACCGCACGGCCACTGGGATCGCCGAAAGGAACCACTATAACTCTGATTTTGGAGAAAGTCATCTGTTGTGTCTGTAACCTGGTTTATTTTGCAGCAACGTAGGGTCAAACCCCGATATAGTGCCGTGTCCATATACCTTAGCGCCCATGAAACTCTGTGGACAGAAATTCCATTATTATATGCACTACTTCGATTGACGGCCATCCCCGATATAGCGCCACCTGTTGCGGTCAAGAAGAGTGGCGCTATATCGAGGTTTGATTCTATTTGTACATTTTTATCTGTAATATATAAAACCGAAAATAATGAAGGATGAAACATATCAAAGACGTTCTGAAGATATGTGCACAAGTCTCCAGTAGGTGTGCACAAGTCTCCAGTAGGCTCTCCATTTCTCGGATGGTCCTTACAGACATATATAACTTAATCTACTCGGTGCTCACCGATAGTCTGCAGAGCCGACCCGAAACCCTGACGACCCGAGACGAAACCAGCAGTTTTAAGGTGTGCTTTTGTGATTAATGATTTGTCCGCCAGGCGCGACAGGAGTCACGTGACAGAGAGTAATGATCCTCCCAAGAACAATCATAATGAGGTTTAGTTTGTCTATAAGCAAGCGGAGACTTGACTGAACGTCTCTTCATCAGAGAAAGGGCACAAGTCCATCTATACCCAGTTTATGTCAGTTTACAACTACCTTAATCTCTCTTACGTCTTTCGGGAAAAAGACGTGATGTTGCATATATATATCAGATTTGTTCCGTAACATCGCGAACTTTAGTTTGGTCTTGTGTCAATAAAAGGAGTACTAACATGGCGTGAGTACACCACGCTCCATCAAACATTATTTTTAAAAGTTCAGTTGATACCTCCAAGAAAACACAATACGTGTTCTTACACCAAATTAGGCAGTTATAAAGTGAGCAATACTCATGACTGGAGTTTGTCTAAAACATCATATAAGTTTAAATACTGTTTTACACGAACCAAATGCACTATTTATGTAAGAATAATAAAATGTTCTATAAATATCTAAAACCCCTACACGTGTTTCGACTTATCGATAAGCCATCCTCAGGGCGTGTCAAAACTGCTTGTTTATAAAATACGTACACATATAGGTTCTCTGTAAAGGAGTATAGTCATCGCCATATCTCACTAGTGGGATATGGCGATGACTATACTCCATTGATAAAGAAATTCACGCAAGGCAGTGACATCTGTTATCTGCTACGGGATACTAATGTAAAATGAAGCTGAAATACCAGCTTGATTGGATAACGAACAACATGACAGTATACGAAAACAATTTATTCCTATTGTGATTATTTTTTTTTTCATAATTGAAACATCGCTGACATTCAATTGTTTTACACAGTGCTCCTCCGCGGGTTCAAAACGGATCAGGCATGCAGCGTTTTTCTAGCCACAGTTACATCAATCCGTCACTTAATAGGCAGACTTCTTTCACGTATATTAGATCTGAGCTATTCTGTGATATCACGCAGCGCCGATTGATAATACTTTACCGATGTTTCGGGACAACCTATCGGTCCCATCTTCAAGGGTAAAGAATTCCAATGACTTACCCTTGTTTCGACTTCATCTTCTCTCTCTCCTTCTCATCCCTTCTCGTAGATTTGAGTTTATGTTGTCCAAAATATTTCAGATTTCAGTGAAAGTCGTCTCTATTTGCTGCAGATGTAAGTTTGCTGTACAGTCACTTCTGCTATATCGTGGTAGTTACTTTCTTATAATAATAAGATAATAATAAAATTAATAGGGGTTATGGCGCGATATCTTCACACTGGTCGGTGAAATCACTTAATAGCCAACCCGCATATGGCGAAGTTCGCTTTCCGCTATTCACTAATCCCGTTGTAGGCAATTTGCGTTAACGAAACATGCGTAATATTAGAACTGACTGTACATATAACCGCATACATAAAATCATAGCATTATTATTCCTGTTACTGCGTTAAATATTGCTCATATCGGATAAACGTGTGAAATATATGATGAAAACTTAATGGGCCCTACTGACTGTAATATAGGGTATACACAAAATAATGGTGCGGTTTCAATAGTTTTCACTATTGAAACCGCACCATTTTTTGTGTATACCCTGTATACCTGTGTTTATTTACTGTATTTTCTTTTCCTATGGCTCGACAGCCTTATATGGGCCTGGGCCTCCTCGTTTCGTCGAGGTTTCATGATCACACACATTTGAGACACACCACAGTCGGTAGGACTCCTCTGGACGAGTGATCAGCCCGTCACAGAGACCTCTACCTGACAACACACAACACTCAAAACAGACAGACATCCATGCCCCCGGTGGGATTCGAACCCGCAATCCCAGTAAGCGAACGGCCGAAGACCCACGCCTTAGACCGCGCGGCCACTGAGATCGGCTTTTATTTATTGTGTTATTAACTTTTTATCCACAGTTAATTAATACAGTAACAAACTTATACACTTAATGAAATACATTCAGATGTATAAAACTCCTATAAACTGCTTCATGTTTCGGCACCGAGGTGCCATCATCAGGGAGGTAATCTCATTTCTTATCTTAATTATTATCTTAATTTTATTTTTATTAACTTTGTATATTTTAGAATCTTAATAATTTTTAATGAAGGCGACACAATACCTATATAAACGTGCTGGCCTTGTACTCCTTTTTCGGAATAATTCCCTGATGATGGCACCTCGGTGCCGAAACATGTAGGAGTTTATAGGAGTTTTGTACTTTTGAATGTATTTATTATATGTATTAATTATAATTATATATAATAATAATAATAACCATGGCTCAACAGCCCTATATGGGCTCGGGCCTCCTCTTGCCTCCTCTTTCCGAGGTTACTAAGTCGCGCGCATTCGTGGCAGTTGGTGACCGGTCAACTGGCCGCGCTACTGTTCTATCGATCCTGATGTGCCCGCCAGAGCCATCTGGTAGGCAGTCAGGAGACTTGGGTGAGAAATGGAGGCTTTGAATTTAGCTTACCAAACATTTTTATTCATGCCCGTAAGGTTCTTTTACATGCCGTAAATCTACGACATGGGACCGACGGCTTTACTTCCCCTCCGAAGGAAGTTGTGCTCCGGATTTTTATCGCCCTTAAAATTCCATCGACCTCGGTCGGGATCGAACCCGCGAACCTTGGGTCCAGTGGCGAGCACGCTAACCACTAGTCGACAATTATAATAATAATTGTGGGTATGAATAACACTAAAATCTTTTTTCTACAAATGTTTGCCGTTTATTTGAGCTCCGTAGCCTGCAATGGCTGTTACAAAGTAACAATAAATTAGCTTATTCCAGTTTAAATCCGGCCAGTGATACTATAAGCCAGGGGTGGCCAAACGTGCTTAACGTAAGAGCCACATACGATAAACTTCAGACGTTTCAGAGCCACAAGACATCAACAAATATTACACACACGTTTTTATTTTTACACGCACATTTTGTTACAAAAATTCGTAAATATATTTCCTCACCATGAACATTAAACTTACGTTTTAATCCAGCGGACTCTCAGTTTATACCGGTAAATAGTTATAAAGCTTGGAAAATTTTTTTATTTACCTTGTATATGAATTGTAATGCAAAAAGGGGCTCAGCCAACATATTTCCGCGTGCCGCATATTATATGTAAAGGAGCCGCATGTGGCTCGCGAGCCGCGGTCTGGCCACCCCTGCCATAAATGAAGGAACACACCGACAGGCAGCACATTTCATTCACTTTGCACGAAAGATAAACCTGTTCCTGTCCACGCCATGAACACATATAGGGGAGTAGAGGTATAGCTCCACTTATTCTTTGCCTAGGCACTAGAGTGAGGTAAATGGCCATCTTCACGCTCCAGCCGCTTTACCCCAAGGGAAAGAGTTTCGGGTGCCCATTGAATAGGACGCTGGGTGGGCCCCAGGGCTGGTCTGAAATTTTTGGGAGAAGAGAAAATTCTCTTGATCCTAACGGGGTTCGAAAACCGGATCGTCCACCCCGTAGTCTAAACAATAAGCTCTTTGTATAAATAACATAAATTAATTCAAATTGCGAGTTGAAATAATTTGATGGCCGTGTGGTGTAAAGAACAGTTACTCTGGAATTGACGCCGCGTCACCGCATAAATGTTTGCCGACGTTTCGAAAGCACCATGTACCTTCTAAACGTCGAGAATCAATTACCGAGTGACACGGTGTCATCGCAAAAGAACGGAGTCCATAATCCCAGTTTGTTGACCCCGAAGAGATAGCTCCAAAGCTCCTAGTTCATCTGTAGTTTCCAAATACTATAATGTAACATTTTTTTTTAACCAGTCACCTCGCGCTCTGTCCCTCAATCAGCGGGCACAATCGACCCATCAAACTCTCAAATACCACTCTCATTCCTGTTATTATTATTATTAATATCCAGCCATCCAGCAAGCTCCGTCTCTCTCTCTCTCTCTCTCTTTGCCTCAGCCTTCCAATCTCCTATTGCTTCAAATCTCCGTATGCAACTTAAAATATGAGCTACCATTTTCTTCCAAATGATGCTCGCTTGTTCGTTTTGATGACGTGTATAAGGTGCAGCGGGCACTGCGCGGTAGACGAGCGCCATGATTCACATCGCTGTGGCCAAAGTTATCTCTGTGGGCCAATTGTGGCCTACTCGATGGTAGTCAATGTTTGCTCGGTTTCTATGCGCAAAACGTTGCGGACGGTTAAGGTGAGCCGGGATAGCTCAGGAGGTATAGTGACGAGGATATGGGCCGGACCTCCGAAAAGTCATGTTTTGATTATTATGATCATAATGATGGTGATGATCGTCATGATGATAATGATCATTATCATCATTACGATCATTATCTTTATCATCATCATCTCACGCTGTCCTCCCGTTATTTCTAAGTTCATGCCATAAAATGTAGACATTTTTTAGACGTGTTCGCAAAATTGCGAAAAGCGACTGTCAGCTTCGTAATGTGTGTCTGTGTGTCTGTCCGCATGCAACAACTCTGCTCCCACTGGACGGATTTTCATAAAACTTGGTATTTGACGGGTTTTTTATTTCGAGAATCTGTCGAGAAAATTTAAGTTTCATTAAAATCTGACAACAATAACGGTACTTTACATGAAGACCTATGTACATTTATGATAATATATCGCTGAATTCTTCTTATAATAAGAAATGTTTCAGACAAAAGTTGTAGACAAAATCAAAACACACATTTTATGTTCAACAACTTTTTTCCATAAATCGTGCCGTTTATGAGATAATATGGAAAAAATATGGTACAGCCAGACAGGCCACAGATGACAATATAATACGGCGCATGCGCTTTGCATGCTGGATAACTAAGGCTACAGACAGACACTGAGAATGTGTAATACTTAGTGCTTACCCACGGCAACAACGGTTACGTGAACGCTCCCAATTTACGTTATACATACATTGCCTGTCTTGTTATTTCACTCTTCCTCTCAACAGCTACAATACGTAAGATGCAAAAATGTAAAGGTTTTCTGTGGACAAACTAGCTGGAAACGGGAAATGCCATATTTTCCCGTCTAATTATTAATGTAAATTCAATTAAAGATGAAACAATTAATTAATTCATTATCTGGGGGTAAGCGAGTGAGATCGCTCAGTCAGTATAGTGATTACACTAAGGACTAGACGACCGTAGATCCTTGGTTCGATTACAAAAATGGTAAACAAATTTATCTCTTCTCCAAAATGTGTAGACCTTCTCTGGGGCCCACCCATCCACCTATACAATACGTACCGGGGCGTTTTCCCCGGGAGGCAAATCGGCCGGGACATGTATCTGAGCACTGACCTCATAGTGCCACGTTTAACAATAAGTGGAGTTATAACTCCATTCTCCTGTATGCCTCCATCGAGTGCTCAGGCACGAGTATTGTTTACCACAGTGGGGGGGGGGGGGGGTAGGGAGGAGAAAGTAAAAATTGTATTTAATAAAGTTAGCATAAATTCATAAGGTGATTACAAAAAAGACTGATAAAGCATTTCGCTTCCCCCAATGTATTATATCTGATAACATTATCAGTGTAGTTGTAACAATCTGAGAATAACAGAAGCAAGTGTATATCGGCCCTATTGTTCTGCTGTTTGTGCATTGTGCTCCAAGTACCGGTGATTTTTCAAATCGCCGAACATCAAGCTCGTCTTGAAGGAGATAAATACGTGGAGCCTTGCTGTCCATTTGTCAGTTAGTACGGTGATCTGAATGACACTCGTGACAACCAAATCACATCATCTGTGCGTGAGTGGCTTATGTCACACGTGGAATTCGTTATGCCTCGTATGAAAGGAAATAATTCTCTTTCTATTTTGTAATGGTTTAGACGTCATGTCAGCTCTTTGCCTGCTCTTAACAATATGCATCCGTAAGAAAAAATAAATCTCCATTTTTCATTTTTTCGTAGACTGCAATCGTGTTATTTTTCATCTCAGCATGCACGTCTAATCCTATTTACCGTATTTTAACGTTTAAGAAATGTGTTGGACGTTCCTTTGGTTTTACTATTAGAGCCCTGAAAGCCGAGCTCGTGTCATTACAGCATTCACTGCTGTAGTTCTGTGGTATTCAAACTTTTTTTGTTCGCGTACCCCCAGATATAATTTCTCTTCAACTTTTTACCCCCAAAGTTGTTGTTGCATAATTCAAGTTATACATAGTCAAAAATCAACATCTAACATAAGTTAAATAAATTACATCCAAAATAATGTATTAAATAATAAGTTTTAAACGAAAAAAGGAGAGTCAAGCTATTAAATAACAAATATATTATTGCGTATCGTATAAAAATTAATAAAGGAACAAAGGTATTTTAGCAAAGCAAAATTATATGCACTATGTGGAATAAAATGAAACTAGCCGCCCAGATAAGAAGGAGAGAGAGAGAGAGACAGAGAGAGAAAAAATGGCGCTCCCAAATCGCATGTCCTTACGTCCGGGTCTCTTGTGGCTAACCCTAAATCTGGCCCTGATTATTCAGTGTTTATCATGAAATAATATATTTCTTTTTAATTTTACGTACCCCCTAAGAAGTCTTCGCGTACCCCTGCGGGGTACGCGTACCCCAGGTTGAAAACCACTGCTGTAGTTTATGTTTGTGTCTGGAACTGTCTCCCATTTCTTAGTCTACTTTCTTCTGTTCAGTCTTGGCTTTGTATCGCATTATCGATATATGCCATATGAGTCACCCTATATATAATACCCTTGTGTGAGTGACTGAGTCACTCCCCGATTCCCATTGTTCCCAAGTGTACATGGTTACGATAGAGCTTGTTTCACGAGTGACGGCACATTCTGGTTTCCATGGTTGGGATGGAGCTTTGTTTGTGAGTGACGTCACACACGTGTGTTTGGCCGCCATGGAAACTAAATGACAATCAGATTTAGTTAACACAGCACCACCGGATGGAAGCACATCCATGTTTATGGTACACCGTTTGGTTTTAGGGTTGACGTCATAGATTTGTTTGTTTACCTATTTCGGTGGAACAGCGCGTGGATATTGCGTTGTCCTGTGATATGATGGTCACGTGACTGATATTTGAAATAAAACTGTCATCTCTCGATGTGAGAAATCTGCTGTCGATAATATTTTCACATCTGACCTCTGTTACAAGTACAATATACACTCTATCAGCGCTAATGATGCTCATTCAGAATAATTAGTGTCTTTTTCATTGATGTAAATTTTTTATAAGCCCAGGTCCTCGAATAACTTTCTGGAATAGTTAGATTGTAATTGCAGTGGGGCATGGAGTCTATTATCCGCATGACAGAACCCTCAAATTGGAGAGATTACAGATTATATTAACGAGCTGATGGATTTGCGGTGATGAAAGCACACAGACATCCAAGATCTGAGTTTGTTTGATTTCTGAAACACGTGTGTCCCAGGTGCAACATACAGCGACCCCTTTTCTGCTCAGTTAAGTCTTTCACTCACGTGTACAAGCAAGACCACTTCATGTAGAAATCATGTAAATGCAGTTTTAAAGTGTGCCTGCTGTTGTGACAATTCACTGCATCTGCGTTTACGCATATCAGACAGCGTGCCTGCAGACAGTGCTAGTGTTGACAGTGTTAGAGAAAATTTAGTGCAGACATTGTCAGTGGAGAGTTAGTGCACACAGTGTTAGTGCAGACTTAGTGCACAGAGCGTTAGTGTAGACAGTGTTAGTGAAGGTTTAGTGACGACTTAGTGCAGACATTGTTAGTGGAGACAGTGTTAGCGCAGTCGTAACGCAGAGTTAGTGCACGCGGTGTTAGTGCAGAGTTAATGCAGTGTTAGTATTGACAGTGTTAGTGAAAATTTAGTGCAGACATTGTCAGTGGAGAGTTAGTGTAAACATTGTTAGTGCAGAGTTAGTGCACACAGTGTTTGTGCAGACTTAGTGCAGAGAGCGTTAGTGTAGACAGTGTTAGTGAAGGTTTAGTGACGACTTAGTGCAGACATTGTTAGTTGACAGTGTTAGCGCGGTGGTAACGCAGAGTTAGTGCACGCGGTGTTAGTGCAGAATTAATGCAGACAGTGTTAGTGTCGACAGTGTTAGTGAAAAATTAGTGCAGACATTGTTAGTGGAGATAATGTTAGTGCAGAGTTAGTGCAGACAGTGTTAGTGAGGATTTAGTGCAGACTCAGTGCAGACATTGTCAGTGGAGAGTTAGTGCACACAGTGTTAGTGCAGAGTTAATGCAGACAGTGTTAGTGTTGACAGTGTTAGTGAAATTTAGTGCAGACATTGTTAGTGGAGATAATGTTAGTGCAGAGTTAGCGCAGGCAGTGTTAGTGCAGAGTTAGTGCAGTGTCAGTGAAAACAGTGTGCAGAGTTAGTGCAGACAGTGTTAGTGCAAATTAGTGCAGTGTTAGTGCAATGTTAATGCAGACAGATTTAGTAAAAGCAGTACTGTGAACCAGCACACTAATGTGGACATAAGTGTCACGACATTTAATGCATTTATGCACGTTTAAAGTATTTAATTACGTGACAGCTTGTTTAGTGTTCCTGCACTTTTCGACCGTTGAAGATGAGATCACTACATTTCTCTCGAAACGTCGGAAAAGAAGTATCCAGTGACACGGCGTCATATCACAGAAGAGTGAATACCCATGTACACATCTGCGAAATCCTATAAACTTTTATTGTTTATCTTCCTCGGCTCTGTCTTTAGTTCTCATATATATGTCTATAGTTCTCACATATGTCTATAGTTCTCACATATATGTCTATAGTTCTCACATATATGTCTATAGTTCTCACATATATGTCTATAGTTCTCACATATATGTCTATAGTTCTCACATATATGTCTATAGTTCTCACATATATGTCTATAGTTCTCACATACATGTCTATAGTTCTCACATACTATGTCTATAGTTTTCACATACATGTCTATAGTTCTCACATACATGTCTATAATTCTCACATACATGTCTATAGTTCTCACATACATGTCTATAGTTCTCACATACATGTCTATAGTTCTCACATATATGTCTATAGTTCTCACATATATGTCTATAGTTCTCACATATATGTCTATATTATGTTCTCACATACATGTCTATAGTTCTCACATGTATAGTTCATATATGTCTATAGTTCTCACATATATGTCTATAGTTCTCACATATATGTCTGGCTTCTCTTCGTGGAACCTCTGACTGTGTCCCAGGTGACTTTTGCCACTACAGTAAGTATTTCTCCGACATTCGTCGTATTTCCCCTGCTAATAAGCATTCCACCATTGCTCCGTCGTCCCTTGAGGCGTCCGACAGCCCTGATCAGGCAGCACAGCATCACATCCTCGGTCCCCAAGTTAGGGACTTCACCTGTAACCGGCCCTTGAGTGGTCATAGGGTGGGAAAGAAATCCTGAACATTGAGGCAGCACTTTCTCGGAAACGTCGGAACAAACACACTGCGCCACGTAGTGTAAAAAGGCATAAAACAGTCATTTGTGAAAAACTTCTGACTTTTCAGAAATATTGTTCATATGTTAAAATGTTACATAATTAATAGCTTTAACAGGCTTATAAACAGCGACAAAACTCCACACACTCCAGTCCCACGAGCATTATCAAGGACATACATACATACATACACAAATACCAGGTAACTATTATATGTTTTACATCTCAACAAAAAATGGCTGATACAAATTATTTTAACTGTTGGTTGAGACATAGCGCTACAAGCCGGAAGGTCGCGGGTTCGATTCCCGATGTTGTCATTCGAGTTTTTCATTGAGTTAATCCTTCCGGCCACACTATGGCCTTGGGGTCGACTCAACCTCTAACAGAAATGAGTACCAGGAATATTTCCGGGGGAGGGGGGGGGGGTAAAGGCGGCCGGTGCGTAGAGCTGACAAACTTACCAACCAGAATTCTGGGAGCCTAACCTCCTGGAAACCTCAGGGCCTGTCCAGGCCTGTAATGGGATTGCTTTACATTTTTACAGGCATGTAATTAAGATATTGCTAAAATTCAACCTTATATTCCAAATTTTTTTAATTTATCGGTTTTAATACGTCGTGTACAAAACGATGTCAAGCTGCCAACACAACAGTCACAAAACTCATACAGCTGCCAACGTTACATAAAATATAATCCACTAATGTTAGGGTTTCAGATTTCGTATTAATTACAGGGACTCGCTTAATATCAACTTAAGAAATGTAACTAGAGGCTTATGTTTGTGTGGGCATGAAATATGTTAACTTTCGACGCCAATCTGTATTGGATGGGGCTGGAAAGTCCGTCATTCGTCAGTCAGTTAACACTTTGACTGTTTAAAATTCATCTAAATTATATATAAACTTGGTTCGTACCGCACAGAGAACTGCGTCTGCTTTATAGAACCAGTTAGTTTAAAACAATGGTCACGGATATAACCGCTCTTTGTTCTAGGTCTTATATTTGCTTTTGTCGTACATCATTGTAGGTGCAGAGGGTTATTGTTGCCCCTGATCACACACATGGACACATACATACTCATTAGGACTCCCCTGGACGAGGGATCGGCCCCGTCGCAGAGACCTCTACCTGTACAACAGACAACTACGAATCATAGGAAGAATTAAGGGCTTGTGTGAACAAAATGCAGAGTTACTTAATGTTACAGCAAGTATTGTATACAGAGTGGCGCATAAGTCCCTTGACGCAAGATGTAAAATGTTAAATATCGAGTGTCAAGTGGCTTTTGCGCCACTCTTTATACTTACTCCTGGGGTTTTAACTGTTAATTTGTTTAGTTACCTAGTTAGTTGTTTGTCAGTCGGTCGGTCAGTCAGTTAACCAAATATGTGATTGGTTGATTAGCTGATTGAGTCTTTTTTTTCTTGGACTTCTTGAGACTTGAAGATGGGACCTATATGTTGTCCCGAAACGTCGGTAATCACCACACGACGCCGCGTAATATCCCAGAACAGCGCGGATCTCATGAGTCTGGTTAGTTACATTGCTATATACAGAGTATACACAAAAGTATGGTGCGGTTTCAATAGTGAATGCTATTGAAACCGCACCATTCTTTTGTGTATGCCCTGTACTTTGGTTGGTAGGTTGCTAACATGTCACGACCCAGTGTCAAAGGGTATAGGAGAAGAACCACACGACAGATTGCGTAGGAATGCTGTCCCTTTTACGAGATTAACAACTATAAATGTTCTTTAGAAAGAAGTCAGGAATTTACTTCACACAACAGACAACCTCTGTTCTTCAGCAGCTGAATATTGTTAAGTATTTTTGTTAGTTTTGGGAACTTGGAAACCGTACAGTGCTATTTTAACAGGTAGACACACTAAGGAGTAAGCAAGGTGGTAGGAAAACCGGTCTAAGTCACTGCAGTCTCTTTTTGTTAGGCGAGAGGAAGAGTACTAATGTAAACTTTAAACCCATAGGAACGTATAAATTTCACCTATTACCACCGTGCATTTTTTAATCAAATAATTAAACCAACCAATGCCTATTTTGACCACTTTTATTGTAGCCTATGTCCCTTCAACCCTACACGTGTTTCGGGAACTTTATAGTTCCATCTTCGGGGGTTACAATGTACTACTAAATAAGCACAATTCAAGACAAATGTACAATATGTACGTATCACTATGTGGTACAATAATCTGGTTAATATTTAAAACCATAAATACAGGGCATACACAAAAGAATGGTGCGGTTTTAATAGTGAACACTATTAAAGCCGCACCATTATTTTGTGTATGCTCTGTATGTGTATTTTTGTTAGTTTTGGGAACTTGGAAACCGTACAGTGCATATTTTAACAGGTAGACACACTAAGGAGTAAGCAAGTTGGTAGGAAAACTAACTAACAAACTAACAAAAAGTACACATACACATATTTATGGTTTTAAATTTTAACCAGATTATTGTACCACATAGTGATACGTACATATTGTACATTTGTCTTAATATGTGCTTAATTTAGTAGTACATTGTGAACCCCCCGAAGATGGAACCATAAACTTCCCGAAACACGTGTAGGGTTGAAGGGACATAGGCTACAATAAAAGTGGTCAAAATAGTGCATTTGTTGGTTTAATTATTTGACCATTGGAACTTAGTTTGGAACTAAGTTCAGACTCTTTACGAATTAAACTACACGACATCTTACGTATTCGCTGACAACAACAATAATAATAATAATAATAATAATAATAATAATAAATAATAATAACCATGGCTCAACAGCCCTATATGGGCTCAGGCCTCCTCTTGCCTCCTCTTTTCGAGGTTACTAAGTCGTGCGCATTCGTGGCAGTTGGTGACTGGCCAACTGGCCGCGCTGCTGTTCTATCGATCCTGATGTGTCTGCCAGAGCCATCTGGCAGGCAGTCAGGAGACTTGGGTGAGAAATGGAGGCAATTTGGCTTAAGCAACATTTTTATTCATGCCCGTAAGGTTCTTTTACATGCCGTAAATCTACGACATGGGACCGACGGCTTTACTTCCCCTCCGAAGGAAGTTGTGCTACGGATTTTTATCACCCTTAAAAATCCATCGACCTCGGTCCGGATCGAACCCGCGAACCTTGGGTCCAGTGGCGAGCACGCTAACCACTAGTCCACCGAGGTATTCGCTGACAATAGGGTATTTAAATCTTTGTCACAGTAAACACAACACTGTTCACATGCACTGCTTATTTTTTTTACTACATGTTTCGGCTGCGTACGCTGGCCATTATCAGGTAGAAGTTACAAGATCATAAAATGAAAAAAAAAAACATATGTTGAGGTGGAGGACTCCCGTTTACAGTTAAAATATATAAAACCATATAATTACCTATTATTACCTATAAGGAATAATATCTATTTACATACAGTTTTATAGTTACAATTGTCTAAGTATAAATATTGAGATATTCAGATGGAAGTCTCTATTTCGTAAAAAAAAAACTTAGTGTATCAGGTGGTGATTTGGCACGAAAAAAGATTGCGCTAAATCACCGCCTGATACCGGACTGATCCGCTACATTTTCTAACAAATATATCGCCTGGCCTTTCAACATTCAAAAGCTCTGAACATCTCCCACGGACCTTATTTACGAATTCCGTATGAACCTCCGAAATCCCAGTGACTATGTCTGTCTGACAAGAGACAAATTATTCGGCAGTGACTGTCTAACTGGTATTTGCAATTGAGACGCAGGTGTTTTCTGATAGGAAAAAAAAATTGGATCTCTTTCTCCATTAGTCAGAGGGTTAAACTATAATTTTGGCAGTACAGGAGACACTACAGGGTGGTCAAAAAACACAGCAAAAGCACACGATCAAATACGATCGCACAACTAATATACATAGCGAGCTGTCGAACAAAGTCTTAAACACTTTCAATATTTTGTACTAAGACTGTCTTCATTTATACAGTTTTAATTATTAAATTTTAATAAAACACCAAATAAGACAAGCTGACCGCCATAAACAAGAAGAATAAGTGATATTCAGTGATAGTGAATTGGATGCTTTTGAAAACTGTGAACTCTCGACAACACCCCTGAGGATGGCACTAGAGTGCCGAAACATATGTAGGGACAAGAAAACACTAAAATAGTGTAGAGCATTTGTTGGAATAAAATAATTAATTAATGGTTAAACTATAGTTTTGATGTTGTAAATCCAGTTTTCTAATTTACATACAGATATACAGTCACTGACTAACAGCATGACTGTATAGGACTCATTCTGAAGGTCACAACCCACAAATCCGGACGTGTGGGGTGACATTCGTTTTGTTGTTTCTTGTTCAAAAGGTCGCGGGTGCGATTCGTAGGCCGTAGTTAGACTGTCGTACAGGCATCATTTCTTTTTTCGTTAGCACCTCCAGGCAAATGCCCGAATAATGACAAAAGGCGTGGTCGTTCCTCCCAATTCATCATTCACAATCGTGCAGTGTATTGGCATCGCTGATCAGTTGTCCTTAAATTGAAATAAGAAACAAACAGGGCTGTTTCACTGGATCAGCTAGTTGTAAATACCAACAAGTATTACGATCGCAGATTTATACAATAAGATAGATACTAGAACACCGCTTGATTGAGGACACTTGAATACAATGGGGTAAGACAAAGATGTCCACAAATATGGCTCTGGAAAGTGGTTACATTGTTCATCGTTTGAGCATTAACTGATTAAACTAAATGTAATATCCACGTGGCACTCCCACGCTTCGGGGAAGATATGAAGAACAAAACCTAGCATGGGCCGTGCCATGGCTCAGGCGGTTAGTCGCCGGCCTTCCACTGCGGAGGCCCGGGTTCGATCCCGGGTCAGTCCATGTGAGATTTGTGGTGGACAAAGTGGCACTGGGACAGATTTTTCTCCGAGTTGTCGGTTTTCCCCTGTCAATTTCATTCCAATGGTGCTCCATTACTTGTAAAACTTGGTAAAAAAAACTGCTCATCTTCATCACAGGGTTGCACAAAAAGCCTTAAGGCTGTGGTGCGTCCGTAGCATCTGCTGCGGGCCCTTCACCGTGTAAAAAAAAACCTAGCATGACCAGTGTCAATGCTATGGACGTCACTGGCTTTTGCCAGTTACTGACTGTATAAGTGTCAGTGTCCATGGCGTATGTAACGTCTTGAATGAGGCACTGTAACGACAGAGTCATTACACATGTAACTGTCATCCTTTTTTGTACGAAGTAAGTTAGGTAACTGTTGTAAAACATTCATATCTTCGACAAACAGCAATGTTAGGATAAGACGTCAAAGTACCTGTTTGAAATTCACGTAAATTCGCCATGTTTGGAAGCCTGGTAGGTACTATATGTACCACCAGGTTTAACAGTCACAAATTCTACGTTCTGCCGCACAGTGTATTTATGTGTTTTGTGTGGATCTCAGAACAAACAGCGATTATTTCACTGTACAGCATTAACTGACTGGTTTGTATAACTGAGACGGAGTGTGTTTACTGCGCGGTACGGACTGTATTTATGTGTTTTGTGTGGATCTCAGAACAAACAGCGATTATTTCACTGTACAGCATTAACTGACTGGTTTGTATAACTGAGACGGAGTGTGTTTACTGCGCGGTACGGACTGTATTTATGTGTTTTGTGTGGATCTCAGAACAAACAGCGATTATTTCACTGTACAGCATTAACTGACTGGTTTGTATAACTGAGACGGAGTGTGTTTACTGCGCGGTACGGACTGTATTTATGTGTTTTGTGTGGATCTCAGAACAAACAGCGATTATTTCACTGTACAACATTAACTGACTGGTTTGTATAACTGAGACGGAGTGTGTTTACTGCGCGGTACGGGCTGTATTTGTGTTTTGTGTGGATCTCAGAACAAACAGCGATTATTTCACTGTACAACATTAACTGACTGGTTTGTATAACTGAGACGGAGTGTGTTTACTGAGCGGTACGGGCTGTATTTATGTGTTTTGTGTGGATCTCAGAACAAACAGCGATTATTTCACTGTACAGCATTAACTGACTGGTTTGTATAACTGAGACGGAGTGTGTTTACTGCGCGGTACGGACTGTATTTATGTGTTTTGTGTGGATCTCAGAACAAACAGCGATTATTTCACTGTACAGCATTAACTGACTGGTTTGTATAACTGAGACGTAGTGTGTTTACTGCGCGGTACGGACTGTATTTATGTGTTTTGTGTGGATCTCAGAACAAACAGCGATTATTTCACTGTACAGCATTAACTGACTGGTTTGTATAACTGAGACGGAGTGTGTTTACTGCGCGGTACGGACTGTATTTATGTGTTTTGTGTGGATCTCAGAACAAACAGCGATTATTTCACTGTACAGCATTAACTGACTGGTTTGTATAACTGAGACGTAGTGTGTTTACTGCGCGGTACGGACTGTATTTATGTGTTTTGTGTGGATCTCAGAACAAACAGCGATTATTTCACTGTACAGCATTAACTGACTGGTTTGTATAACTGAGACGGAGTGTGTTTACTGCGCGGTACGGACTGTATTTATGTGTTTTGTGTGGATCTCAGAACAAACAGCGATTATTTCACTGTACAGCATTAACTGACTGGTTTGTATAACTGAGACGGAGTGTGTTTACTGCGCGGTACGGACTGTATTTATGTGTTTTGTGTGGATCTCAGAACAAACAGCGATTATTTCACTGTACAGCATTAACTGACTGGTTTGTATAACTGAGACGTAGTGTGTTTACTGCGCGGTACGGACTGTATTTATGTGTTTTGTGTGGATCTCAGAACAAACAGCGATTATTTCACTGTACAGCATTAACTGACTGGTTTGTATAACTGAGACGTAGTGTGTTTACTGCGCGGTACGGACTGTATTTATGTGTTT
Source organism: Reticulitermes speratus (assembly GCA_021186555.1). Lineage (NCBI taxonomy): Eukaryota > Metazoa > Arthropoda > Insecta > Blattodea > Rhinotermitidae > Reticulitermes > Reticulitermes speratus. The sequence goes on from JAJKFL010000002.1 coordinate 4,568,804, forward strand.
TGTGTGGATCTCAGAACAAACAGCGATTATTTCACTGTACAGCATTAACTGACTGGTTTGTATAACTGAGACGGAGTGTGTTTACTGCGCGGTACGGACTGTATTTATGTGTTTTGTGTGGATCTCAGAACAAACAGCGATTATTTCACTGTACAGCATTAACTGACTGGTTTGTATAACTGAGACGTAGTGTGTTTACTGCGCGGTACGGACTGTATTTATGTGTTTTGTGTGGATCTCAGAACAAACAGCGATTATTTCACTGTACAGCATTAACTGACTGGTTTGTATAACTGAGACGGAGTGTGTTTACTGCGCGGTACGGACTGTATTTATGTGTTTTGTGTGGATCTCAGAACAAACAGCGATTATTTCACTGTACAACATTAACTGACTGGTTTGTGTAACTGAGACGTAGTGTGTTTACTGCGCGGTACGGACTGTATTTATGTGTTTTGTGTGGATCTCAGAACAAACAGCGATTATTTCACTGTACAGCATTAACTGACTGGTTTGTATAACTGAGACGGAGTGTGTTTACTGCGCGGTACGGACTGTATTTATGTGTTTTGTGTGGATCTCAGAACAAACAGCGATTATTTCACTGTACAACATTAACTGACTGGTTTGTGTAACTGAGACGTAGTGTGTTTACTGCGCGGTACGGTCTGTATTTATGTGTTTTGTGTGGATCTCAGAACAAACAGCGATTATTTCACTGTACAGCATTAACTGACTGGTTTGTATAACTGAGACGGAGTGTGTTTACTGCGCGGTACGGACTGTATTTATGTGTTTTGTGTGGATCTCAGAACAAACAGCGATTATTTCACTGTACAGCATTAACTGACTGGTTTGTGTAACTGAGACGGAGTGTGTTTACTGCGCGGTACGGACTGTATTTATGTGTTTTGTGTGGATCTCAGAACAAACAGCGATTATTTCACTGTACAGCATTAACTGACTGGTTTGTATAACTGAGACGGAGTGTGTTTACTGCGCGGTACGGACAATTCTACGTTCTGCCCACACAGTGTATTTATGTGTTTTGTGTGGATCTCAGAACAAACAGCGATTATTTTACTGTACAGCATTAACTGACTGGTTTGTATAACTGAGACGGAGTGTGTTTACTGCGCGGTACGGGCTGAATCTATAATGTAACTCCGATTAGATCTGCGCTCTTTTGGACTTTACGCGGCGTAGAATGGTAGTTACGTACCGACGTTTCGGAACCACCTGTTGGTCCCATAGAATTGGTGTTAGTTCACAGTTGTTGAAGATTTAGTAGGTATACTTGTGGAAAGTTACGCCGTGGTAAAAGACACACGTTTCGATGGAGCGTAATTCCTCGGTCTGTGTCCTTCTTGCTTTGCTTGACCCCCGAAGACTGAAGCAACAGGTTGCTCCAAAACGCCAGCAACGCAGTTTCAGTAAGCGTCTCCCAATCGTCAGTTGTGGTGTGTTCCGCCTTAATACACGCTGAAGTTAACAGCCGGTTACCAATATTTGTGGTGTCAGAACAGACTGCAGGCGGTGTACAGTTACGACACTTTAGAAGTGCTGAATACGCTTCGTGCCGTTTTTGATCGCAAGGCAGTTGTATGCACTGTCCACACAAGAACTTCAAATATTTGGGGGAAAAAAAAAGAAGGACGGATCCAGAAGCAGAAATAACAAACCGAAATAAAGCCTCACCCTGTTTTGCCTATTCAAACGTAAATGACATGGAATATTTTTTTCTTATTTTCGTTTTTTTTTCCGTATTTTAACATTTCCGTTTTACATTTTGTTGTCTTTAACATTCGTTTGGTGGAACAGGCAAGAGCTCCATTCCAGGAATTTTCATAACTTGAGTATTGATATAAGGACTGACTTATCAACACCACGTAAATGCTTCCTTTCTGCATCAGTTCTAAACGCGAAAGGTTCAGACGGTTGGTCGCCTGCCTCTCATGGAGAAGCTCCGAGTTCAGTCCAAGATCAGTCCTTGTAGGCATTGCCGCACCCAATGGGGGTGGGGGCTGCAGCCCGGCAGCCCCCACCCCCACAAAGCGAAATTAAAAAAAAAACACATTTTATAAACATGATGATATCAAACGTTTTACGTGATTTACCCTTCAGTCTAATTCAGCCGCTGGAATCGGCTGATGACTAGTATATTAAAATTTTGAAAAATATAATAAAAACTTACGAATATATAGATATTTTTATTTTTGATTTAGTTTTAATTTTCTCCTGTAGCCTAACTAGATGGCCGCTCGGAGATTTTGACATGATTTTCATAACATAGTTGTTAAACTCAAACATTAATTATATATATACTCAGGGTCAGCCAACGCCCCCCCCCCCCCACAAAATAAAAATTCTAGTTGCGCCTATGCTTGTAGGATTTGTGGTGGATAAAGTGGAACTAGGACAGGATTTTCTCCCAGTACTTCAATTTTCCCCAGTTAGTATAATTCAATCAGGGCTCAAAACTCTGTCACTCGTATGGCACACACACTGTATAATCTTAAAAAAACCCGACATAGTCGGCAAGTAACGCACTGTAAATATGCGTAAGTATTGTAATCACTGGAAGGCATACAACGACCATTGACTTTGTAGTACACAGAGAATGGAAAGTACATTCTAGGATTGGGTGTACAATGATATACTGTACTGGTTTTAATTGCGCTTTTAGATGGATTTGAATCAGCATCTGTCTGATAGGAAAGCTTCTTGAAAAAGTCTACTTGGAAGACCTAGAAGCAGAAGGTACTATGTTGTCACGATAAGTCTTAAGAGGATTTTATATTTTCCATGCTGTGCATTATAATTCCATTTTTGAAATGTTATCCAACAAATGCACTTTGTACACATTGTGCACAAGTGGATTTGTTGGATAATATTAAACAAAAGGTCTTAAGAGGGTTAGGTTGTGAGGATCGGAGACAGTAGTGGCTGTGTGTTGGGTTCAGATTTGAGACGGAATCAAAGGCGAGGCACATTTCATTAGGATGCGCACAGAAAGAATTTTATTTTCCCTTTGTTAAAAGGGTAAGCATGTATTGAATAGAGTCAAATTATTTTTATTTACCAAACAAATTTAAAAAAACTAAATCGTTAACTAAACTGTTTTAAATTAAAAACAACACTCTACTTAAAAAATAGAAACTTAAAAAATTATACACATAACAAAAAATTAAAGTCCTAAGCCACTTTTCTTTAGACATCTGGGTGTTCCTTGGCACACCCGGCACACACCACTCGAATGCCTGTGACGAAATACCTAATCCTTCCAAGCATCAGCAAAGTCCAGTGGTCACTGTATGTACCGCCAGGTTTAACATTAACAAATTCTACGTTCTGCCCACACAGTGTATTTATGTGTTTTGTGTGGATCTCAGAACAAACAGCGATTATTTCACTGTACAGCATTAACTGACTGGTTTGTATAACTGAGACGGAGTGTGTTTACTGCGCGGTACGGACTGTATTTATGTGTTTTGTGTGGATCTCAGAACAAACAGCGATTATTTCACTGTACAGCATTAACTGACTGGTTTGTATAACTGAGACGGAGTGTTTACTGCGCGGTACGGACTGTATTTATGTGTTTTGTGTGGATCTCAGAACAAACAGCGATTATTTCACTGTACAGCATTAACTGACTGGTTTGTGTAACTGAGACGGAGTGTGTTTACTGCGCGGTACGGACTGTATTTATGTGTTTTGTGTGGATCTCAGAACAAACAGCGATTATTTCACTGTACAGCATTAACTGACTGGTTTGTATAACTGAGACGGAGTGTGTTTACTGCGCGGTACGGACTGTATTTATGTGTTTTGTGTGGATCTCAGAACAAACAGCGATTATTTCACTGTACAGCATTAACTGACTGGTTTGTATAACTGAGACGGAGTGTGTTTACTGCGCGGTACGGACTGTATTTATGTGTTTTGTGTGGATCTCAGAACAAACAGCGATTATTTCACTGTACAGCATTAACTGACTGGTTTGTATAACTGAGACGGAGTGTGTTTACTGCGCGGTACGGACTGTATTTATGTGTTTTGTGTGGATCTCAGAACAAACAGCGATTATTTCACTGTACAGCATTAACTGACTGGTTTGTATAACTGAGACGGAGTGTGTTTACTGCGCGGTACGGACTGAATTTATGTGTTTTGTGTGGATCTCAGAACAAACAGCGATTATTTCACTGTACAGCATTAACTGACTGGTTTGTATAACTGAGACGGAGTGTGTTTACTGCGCGGTACGGACTGTATTTATGTGTTTTGTGTGGATCTCAGAACAAACAGCGATTATTTCACTGTACAACATTATCTGACTGGTTTGTATAACTGAGACGGAGTGTGTTTACTGCGCGGTACGGACTGTATTTATGTGTTTTGTGTGGATCTCAGAACAAACAGCGATTATTTCACTGTACAACATTAACTGACTGGTTTGTATAACTGAGACGGAGTGTGTTTACTGCGCGGTACGGACTGTATTTATGTGTTTTGTGTGGATCTCAGAACAAACAGCGATTATTTCACTGTACAACATTAACTGACTGGTTTGTATAACTGAGACGGAGTGTGTTTACTGCGCGGTACGGACTGTATTTATGTGTTTTGTGTGGATCTCAGAACAAACAGCGATTATTTCACTGTACAACATTAACTGACTGGTTTGTATAACTGAGACGGAGTGTGTTTACTGCGCGGTACGGACTGTATTTATGTGTTTTGTGTGGATCTCAGAACAAACAGCGATTATTTCACTGTACAGCATTAACTGACTGGTTTGTATAACTGAGACGGAGTGTGTTTACTGCGCGGTATGGACTGTATTTATGTGTTTTGTGTGGATCTCAGAACAAACAGCGATTATTTCACTGTACAACATTAACTGACTGGTTTGTATAACTGAGACGGAGTGTGTTTACTGCGCGGTACGGACTGAGTCTTTAAATATAATTTCGCTACTTTTCGTCTTTAATGTTTAAAGGCAAAGTGAGACAGTTTAAATAACTTCATTGTCAATACCTGAGGCGAGTCCTTAATTGATTCTGTTTACGTCACATGTTGCTCATTGACACTAAGAAAGCCATGATGCATTGTGTGATTGTCTTTTGTTCTTACCCCAGGCCTAATCGGACGCCTTCTGTGCCAGACTAATCAAACACGCCAAGTCTTCATATTGTGTTATTCCAGCCAAATATGCAAGGCTTCTTTAAAACAAACAGCACAAGTCTTACTCTCCTTTTGCTCGCATACAAGACGATTTGTTCTTACTGTCTCTTTCTCTGTAATTTATTCGTTTTCTTTCTCTTTGCACTTCATACCTACCTTCATGTGGATTTCTTCTTGAATGCTTTTTCTCCTGCCATATTACAATGGTAGTTTTTTTTTCAATCTATTTACATAGGTGCGTCCTAGTCTTTTGGCTATGAATGACGTCATGTAGCCATAGGGTGTTCCGGTCTTCGTGAAGAACGACTTGGAACCGGAGACATGTTTGGCGCAGTCACGTTGAGTTACACACACACACACACATATTAGTCATTCGAGGAGAAGGCACCCGACGCGTATGACGGACACGGAGTCTTCAGTGTTTACAAACACACTGTAGTTTCTTGGTCTTCGCTTCAGTTGATTCGGTAACAAACGTGAAGGAAGTGCGTCGTTCAAGAACCCAAGAATCTATAAACACATATATATATATATATATATATATATATATATATATATAGCCTTGTCTGTCGCTCGAATTTAGAAATTAGTGGATTTGTTACGGCTTTTCGTTACAAACAACAGTCCACATATTCCAGAGGTAGGCGATTTGAAATTCGAGGACATACAGGGCATACACGAAAGAATGGTGCGGTTTTAATAGTGAACACTATTACAACCGCACCATTCTTTTGTGTATGCCCTGTATTATTCAACGGCTTTTATTCCACGTAAACCCAGTCCTTATTTTACTCCCCAGTCGCGTGCCTGAAAAAAAGCGGGCGTAAATTAAAAGGACTTAAATAAAAAAATGTCATTCCAACAAAAAAATGTCTTAAATAAAGGCAAATAACTCAGCCAAAGGGCGTTAAACCGTAAATGAGAGAGCGCAAATTAAGAAGCGGTGTAAATTGATAAGGGGCGTTAAAGCAAGAAGACGTAAAATAAACGGGCGTAAAACACGAGCTGGGTGCATTAAGCAGTCATCCTGATGATGATAATAATAAAAACATCCATGAATACGAACCGAATCTATGTATCGATACAAGCAGTAATCCAGGGGTGCAAAAAACCCGGGCGCCAGGTCGTCGTGGCGACTAAATTTTGTACGGCGACGTCAAAAAATCTGTGGGGTATCTATATAGAACTTGCGTCGTGTCACCGTTTTGGTGCCTGGAATTTTGAGGTGGCTCCTAGATTTCTGGAAAATTTGAACACCCCTTGCAGTGTACGATGAAGACAAGGCAAGCTTGTTATTGTGCCAAACCACCACTTAATCAAGGCGTATAGGGGGAGTGGACGTAAATCTCCATGCTTTCTAATCTCAGCGCTAAATGGAGGTGAGGGAATCTACTGAAAAAGATTTTTATCTAACGGACTTAACTGAGTGCGTTCCTCCTCCCCTTTGTCTCCGAAACGTCGTGTTCTTACAGTGATCACGGTCGGGTTGGACTTTCGTAACAACAATAAGAACAACAATTATATCCTCTTTATATTGTTCACACCGTGCAATGTCGATAACTAATTCACAGCACTCAGACCAACAAAATGCACAATATTTTTTTCTTTTATATTATAATAACACATAAAATATTCTTACGTGTTTCGATCCCCAAGGGATCATCATCAGGGCACCAACCAAAGCAATACTGCATAAAACTAAATTAGCAAATTAAATTTCACACTGTTGACACCGTGCATCTTCGTCATATTAAATTAAGTTATAAACCAACCGATGCACAACTAAAACCACTTTTTAAGTAGCTTTATTATAAAAATGTTAAAATTGTACCCCTACACGTGTTTCGATCCTAGGATCATCGTCAGGGGGGTTTTTTGCTAAAAGCTACAGTCACTTCAATCACATGGTTTTAAATATTCTATCTGCACTTTGAAACATAAGTTAAAATCTTGTAAAAAGATTCGCTAAAAGTTGTAAAATTATAAAAGCACTGTAGATGGTAGATTGTGGAACTGCTGGCGTGTGGTATTAAAAGCTGTAAAATAAACGATTTTGTAAGTAATATAGAATCCAAATTTTTCATAGGGAACAGCTACTCATCCACGAGCAGTACGGATTTGGATTCTATATTACTTACAAAATCGTTTATTTTACAGCTTTTAATACCACACGCCAGCAGTTCCACAATCTACCATCTACAGTGCTTTTATAATTTTACAACTTGTAGCGAATCTTTTTACAAGATTTTAACTTATGTTTCAAAGTGCAGATAGAATATTTTAAATCATGTGTTGAAGTGACTGTAGCTTTTAGCAAAAAATCCCCCTGACAATGATCTTAGGATCGAAACACGTGTAGGGGTACAATTTTAACAATTTTATAATAAAGCTACTTAAAAAGTGGTTTTAGTGTGCATCGGTTGGTTTATAACTTAATTTAATAACAAATTAAAATTAAAACCAACTAGATGCACAATTACTATTAAACAAACTTTAATAGTAGATTAATTAACCCGACATGTTTCGGTCAGGTACCTGACCATCTTCAGGGGTATACTGCATTTAATTGCATAGTCCATATGTTAAACACACATAAGATATGAGCCTGTAAGGTCTAGTCGTGTATAAAGTTTTTCACAAGTCACTAAAGATAACTAAAAACGACGAGACCTTACAGGCTCATATCTTATGTGTGTTTAACATATGGACTATGCAATTAAATGCAGTATACCCCTGAAGATGGTCAGGTACCTGACCGAAACATGTCGGGTTAATTAATCTACTATTAAAGTTTTTAATAGTGATTGTGCATCTAGTTGGTTTTAATTTCAATTTTAATTTGTAAAAGATGCACGGTGAATACAATATTAAATAAATTATCAAACTTTGTACACAGCAGACATGATGTAAAACTGTCAAACAGTTAAAATGTAGGCAATATTGTGCAATTGTTGGTCTGATTGTTGCGAATTGTTGTTATTCTAATTTATTAACGTTCTGCTTTAACAGCGCAATGGTCAATTATAAAAACAGCACAAAATAAATACAACAGCAATCAAATGCAGACACACACACAAGCAAGCAAAAATAACAAAAAACGAAAAGATTATATTTATTAAAGATTCAGCACCTAAATTAAATATTTAAACAGTACTGCTCAAACAATTAGTCACATAAAATAGTACTGCTCAAACAGTTAGTCACATAAAACAGTACTGCTCAAACAATTAGTCACATAAAACAGTACTGCTCAAACAATTAGTCACATAAAACAGTACTGATCAAACAATTAGTCACATAAAACAGTACTGCTCAAACAATTAGTCACATAAAACAGTACTGCTCAAACAATTATTCACATAGAACAGTACTGATCAAACAATTAGTCACATAAAACAGTACTGCTCAAACAATTAGTCACATAAAACAGTACTGCTCAAACAATTATTCACATAAAACAGTACTGCTCAAACAATTATTCACATAAAACAGTACTGCTCAAACAATTAGTCGCATAAAACAGTACTGCTCAAACAATTAGTCACATAAAACAGTACTGCTCAAAAAATTAGTCACATAAAACAACACTGCTCAAACAATTAGTCACATAAAACAGTACTGCTCAAACAATTAGTCACATAAAACAGTACTGCTCAAACAATTATTCACATAAAACAGTACTGCTCAAACAATTATTCACATAAAACAGTACTGCTCAAACAATTAGTCACATAAACAGTACCGCTCAAACAATTAGTCACATAAACAGTACCGCTCAAACAATTAGTCACATAAAACAGTACTGCTCAAACAATTAGTCACATAAAACATTACTGCTCAAACAATTAGTCACATAAAACAGTACTGCTCAAACAATTATTCACATAAAACAGTACTGCTCAAAGAATTATTCACATAAAACAGTACTGCTCAAACAATTAGTCGCATAAAACAGTACTGCTCAAACAATTAGTCACATAAAACAGTACTGTCTAGTCAAAACAAACTGCTCAAACAATTAGTCACATAAAACAATACTGCTCAAACAATTAGTCACATAAAACGTACTGCTCAAAATAGACTCAACGCAAAATTAGTCACATAAAACAGTATAATAAATGGTACAAAATATAATCAAATTAATTACGATCAACGTAATTAAATTAAAACCACAAATTCACGTGAAATATCAGCGACCGAAATACAGCCTAAAACCTGTTTAAATGTTCTGATTTACTCAGTAAAAATATCGACATCTAACAAATCGTTAAACAAAACAGACCTACCATTAAATATACAAGTATCCTACTGATGGCATTAGCAGCGGAAGTGCATCTAGCGGAAGGGCAGTTGTGACGGTTTAAGTTAACATGAAACAGTTTAAAATCTCTGAAATTTCGATGTTACTAACAATAATAATAATAAATAATAATAATAATTGTCATTACACTTCATAAAGATACAATAATCTTAGCTGTGAAAGTATTTATTACCAGGTATGGTGGTTCTCATGTTAAATTAGGACAAAATCCAGGTACTGTGGCAGAATTCACGAAACGTCCCTACGTGTTTTTGTCTTTACAGAGAGTGTACTGATCTCAAATTTGTGTACATTTTGTTTGGGAGGGGAAGGGGGGGCGAGGTGGCAGGTGTCTGTTTATGGTCTGAGGGGTAATACCTGTATGTAAATTTCACACTTCATTTATCTGTGCAAAATTTGGATAAAGTGTTATATTCTCATTGGACATGGCTGTGAAAAGTTTAAATAGGTAATTTTGTATCGTTCAAGGTACATTTTTGTAAACACTGGCTTTGTTACAGTAAGATTCTTTCAACGTCATCGTTTGAAAGTATATACAGACCCACCGAAAGTACTTTATAAACCTTTTAACTTGTTACAAAATTGTTAAATACCGAGAAATCACATTCTTATTAAACTATAATTGATGTTGGTTAAATTTGAAGGACGGAACGCAGTGTCGGTGGTAGCTATTCACTGACACGTACAGCCAACAATCAGAAATACCACACAGTCTTAAAAGCTTTCTTTTCATACTTCAGCCGATGTCCATTTATTTCACTATTACAGTAACAAACATTATCTGTATATAATTTAAACTGATTATACATATTGTCTAATACCAAGATACCAACACAAGAGGAGAAAGTTTTTTTTGTACGCGTGTATTTAAAGAACTGACCCTTTAAATCCCAGTGGTCATTATATGTACCACCATGTTTAACATTCACAAATTCTACGTTCTGCCCACACAGTGTATTTATGTGTTTTGTGTGGATCTCAGAACAAACAGCGATTATTTCACTGTACAGCATTAACTGACTGGTTTGTATAACTACGACGGAGTGTGTTTACTGCGCGGTACGGACTGTATTTATGTGTTTTGTGTGGATCTCAGAACAAACAGCGATTATTTCACTGTACAGCATTAACTGACTGGTTTGTATAACTGAGACGGAGTGTGTTTACTGCGCGGTACGGACTGTATTTATGTGTTTTGTGTGGATCTCAGAACAAACAGCGATTATTTCACTGTACAGCATTAACTGACTGGTTTGTATAACTGAGACGGAGTGTGTTTACTGCGCGGTACGGACTGTATTTATGTGTTTTGTGTGGATCTCAGAACAAACAGCGATTATTTCACTGTACAACATTAACTGACTGGTTTGTATAACTGAGACGGAGTGTGTTTACTGCGCGGTACGGACTGTATTTATGTGTTTTGTGTGGATCTCAGAACAAACAGCGATTATTTCACTGTACAACATTAACTGACTGGTTTGTATAACTGAGACGGAGTGTGTTTACTGCGCGGTACGGACTGTATTTATGTGTTTTGTGTGGATCTCAGAACAAACAGCGATTATTTCACTGTACAGCATTAACTGACTGGTTTGTATAACTGAGACGGAGTGTGTTTACTGCGCGGTACGGACTGTATTTATGTGTTTTGTGTGGATCTCAGAACAAACAGCGATTATTTCACTGTACAACATTAACTGACTAGTTTGTATAACTGAGACGGAGTGTGTTTACTGCGCGGTACGGACTGTATTTATGTGTTTTGTGTGGATCTCAGAACAAACAGCGATTATTTCACTGTACAGCATTAACTGACTGGTTTGTATAACTGAGACGGAGTGTGTTTACTGCGCGGTACGGACTGTATTTATGTGTTTTGTGTGGATCTCAGAACAAACGGCGATTATTTCACTGTACAGCATTAACTTACTGGTTTGTATAACTGAGACGGAGTGTGTTTACTGCGCGGTACGGACTGTATTTATGTGTTTTGTGTGGATCTCAGAACAAACAGCGATTATTTCACTGTACAGCATTAACTGACTGGTTTGTATAACTGAGACGGAGTGTGTTTACTGCGCGGTACGGACTGTATTTATGTGTTTTGTGTGGATCTCAGAACAAACAGCGATTATTTCACTGTACAGCATTAACTTACTGGTTTGTATAACTGAGACGGAGTGTGTTTACTGCGCGGTACGGACTGTATTTATGTGTTTTGTGTGGATCTCAGAACAAACAGCGATTATTTCACTGTACAACATTAACTGACTGGTTTGTATAACTGAGACGGAGTGTGTTTACTGCGCGGTACGGACTGTATTTATGTGTTTTGTGTGGATCTCAGAACAAACAGCGATTATTTCACTGTACAGCATTAACTGACTGGTTTGTATAACTGAGACGGAGTGTGTTTACTGCGCGGTACGGACTGTATTTATGTGTTTTGTGTGATCTCAGAACAAACAGCGATTATTTCACTGTACAGCATTAACTGACTGTTTGTATAACTGAGACGGAGTGTGTTTACTGCGCGGTACGGACTGAATATTTAAATACAATTACGGTTGTCTCTCTTTAAAGGCTTGTTGTCGTTAAATAAATAAACAATTCATTAAACTACATAATGTAATAGTAAAATAAAACGTAACCAGTACTAATTTTACGGCTTCAAATTTTATTATTGTGACGGAAGAAAATGACTTAGTCTAAATCGCAAAAGATTTATATAAGATTGGTATTTTGACGACGCCTTTTTTTTCACAATGTGGCGTCCTGCCTTATATCACCCTGTAGTCTGGTAGTTAGATACCAGCGTTTAGGAGGAAGTTACTGCCTCCTTCTTCACGGTACAATGACACCAGGCAGTACGTTACTCCAAAACATCTTTAACTTTTTACAAAACAATACGGTGGCATAACCCAGAAAGCCACAATATAAATTTATAAATATAACGTTTCAGAGGTCGGCGACGAGGGTCGTGGTTTCAAAACCGGATTTTAATTTGGAAGGTCCCGGGCTCAAACCCCGAGTGACAAACATTCTTAGTCTCCCACAGCAAATTGCGCTATGGTACCTTGGGCAATCCAAGACAGCATCCATCCATATTACTGACTTATTATTATATTTATTATTCTTATTATTATTTATCACCTTTATGCAATCTATTTACAATTGTATACCTCAACAAACCATGTTTATAGCGTATACAATGTTGCAGCTATTCTGTAGTTACAACTTATGCTACATGTAATGCTATTCCCCACGCTCAATGTTCTGTACTTTACACCAGTACTTCCCGCAGTACGTGTGCAGTGCCAATATGGCTGTTTGCTGTAGTTACTTGATGTCGTGCTTTATCGATATATTGCTGATGTACTGTGTGAATGATTTGAGATGGTTACAGTTGGCCCTAATATTACTGGTATCACTTTTGTTTTCACATTCCACATGTGCTGTATTTCTGTCGTAAGGTCTTTATATTTTAAAATCTTCTTTGCTTCTTTCTTGATCACATTTCTTTCTCCTTAAATTGCAACATATATTAACATACGTTCCTTTATTATTATTATTATTATTATTATTATTATTATATTATTATTATTCACACATTATCTCATCTTTCGACGCTGACTTCTGATACAGAAATCGCTGTTATAGGAACCCCCCCCCCCCGCCCCCCCTCCAAAAAATACAAACCAGAAATAGCATTACAAAAATCACAAAAACCACATGCTCTCAGCGATCGTCCCTCTAATTTACATGGTTGACACTTTGACACGTTAGACACTGTTACACCAATTGTAATGCTGTCCAGAGTTAGAAAGTAGCCTATATATACAGGGTACACACAAAAGAATGGTGCGGTTTTAATAGTGAACACTATTACAACCGCACCATTCTTTTGTGTATTCCCTGTATATAGTTGGAGATAACTGTCCTTTCGTGATTAAGTGTATAATGGGTCATATTGTGTGCACAAAAGCAGAAATATTCTAACAATGTGCACAGTCATCAGAAATAATGTATGTCAGCAATTAAAGTGTTAGATATGTGTACCGAACGGTGTAGTATTCCCACTTCATGCGACATGCAGTGTAAATGTTCCATTGTTGTCTTGATACATACAGCTTTAGTCTTAACTCACCGTGCATTTTCAAACTGCAAACAGTTACCAACAAATGCACAAACCATCAATAAAGGTATAAATTAACCATGTGTAGGGTTTTAATTACGATAAAAGGTTAATTTACACCTATATTGATGGTTTGTGCGTTTGTTGGTAACTGTTTGTACATACAGCTATATCGCGATATCCAGGTTCCTGGAACAACAACCACGAGATATGCACATTTAATATTAGTATTACAGTGGCATAATGAAGAGATTCACGATGTTCACTGCCAACCATATTATTATTATTATTATTATTATTATTATTATTATTATTATTATTATTAGGGTAATCAAATAAAGCTGCATGACGTGGATGGGCGGGAACTGATATACATGAAGGGTTTTGGCGGGAAAATTTGAAGGAACACAGTAAAGACCTAGGCGCAGATGGGAGGATAATATTAAAGTGTATCATAAAGAAGTACAATTGGAGGGCCTGGACATATATATATGGCTCAGGACAGATACAAGGGTTAGGGCTGTTGTAGGAACAGATATGAAGCTTTTGGTTGCATTAAATATAGGGAGTAGCTAAGAGACTATTAGCTTCTGGATTGATTTGACTTTAACCCTTTGAAGGTTTGCTTTATATACCACTGGGTTTAACACTCACAAATTCTACGTTCTGCCCACACAGTGTATTTATGTGTTTTGTGTGGATCTCAGAACAAACAGCGATTATTTCACTGTACAGCATTAACTGACTGGTTTGTATAACTGAGACGGAGTGTGTTTACTGCGCGGTACGGACTGTATTTATGTGTTTTGTGTGGATCTCAGAACAAACAGCGATTATTTCACTGTACAGCATTAACTGACTGGTTTGTATAACTGAGACGGAGTGTGTTTACTGCGCGGTACGGACTGTATTTATGTGTTTTGTGTGGATCTCAGAACAAACAGCGATTATTTCACTGTACAGCATTAACTGACTGGTTTGTATAACTGAGACGGAGTGTGTTTACTGCGCGGTACGGACTGTATTTATGTGTTTTGTGTGGATCTCAGAACAAACAGCGATTATTTCACTGTACAGCATTAACTGACTGGTTTGTATAACTGAGACGGAGTGTGTTTACTGCGCGGTGCGGACTGTATTTATGTGTTTTGTGTGGATCTCAGAACAAACAGCGATTATTTCACTGTACAGCATTAACTGACTGGTTTGTATAACTGAGACGGAGTGTGTTTACTGCGCGGTACGGACTGTATTTATGTGTTTTGTGTGGATCTCAGAACAAACAGCGATTATTTCACTGTACAGCATTAACTGACTGGTTTGTATAACTGAGACGGAGTGTGTTTACTGCGCGGTACGGACTGTATTTATGTGTTTTGTGTGGATCTCAGAACAAACAGCGATTATTTCACTGTACAGCATTAACTGACTGGTTTGTATAACTGAGACGGAGTGTGTTTACTGCGCGGTACGGACTGTATTTATGTGTTTTGTGTGGATCTCAGAACAAACAGCGATTATTTCACTGTACAGCATTAACTGACTGGTTTGTATAACTGAGACGGAGTGTGTTTACTGCGCGGTACGGACTGTATTTATGTGTTTTGTGTGGATCTCAGAACAAACAGCGATTATTTTACTGTACAGCATTAACTGACTGGTTTGTATAACTGAGACGGAGTGTGTTTACTGCGCGGTACGGACTGTATTTATGTGTTTTGTGTGGATCTCAGAACAAACAGCGATTATTTCACTGTACAACATTAACTGACTGGTTTGTATAACTGAGACGGAGTGTGTTTACTGCGCGGGTACGGACTGTATTTATGTGTTTTGTGTGGATCTCAGAACAAACAGCGGATTATTTCACTGTACAGCATTAACTGACTGGTTTGTATAACTGAGACGGGAGTGTGTTTACTGCGCGGTACGGACTGTATTTATGTGTTTTGTGTGGATCTCAGAACAAACAGCGATTATTTCACTGTACAGCATTAACTGACTGGTTTGTATAACTGAGACGGAGTGTGTTTACTGCGCGGTACGGACTGTATTTATGTGTTTTGTGTGGATCTCAGAACAAACAGCGATTATTTCACTGTACAGCATTAACTGACTGGTTTGTATAACTGAGACGGAGTGTGTTTACTGCGCGGTACGGACTGTATTTATGTGTTTTGTGTGGATCTCAGAACAAACAGCGATTATTTCACTGTACAGCATTAACTGACTGGTTTGTATAACTGAGACGGAGTGTGTTTACTGCGCGGTACGGACTGTATTTATGTGTTTTGTGTGGATCTCAGAACAAACAGCGATTATTTCACTGTACAACATTAACTGACTGGTTTGTATAACTGAGACGGAGTGTGTTTACTGCGCGGTACGGACTGTATTTATGTGTTTTGTGTGGATCTCAGAACAAACAGCGATTATTTCACTGTACAGCATTAACTGACTGGTTTGTATAACTGAGACGGAGTGTGTTTACTGCGCGGTACGGACTGTATTTATGTGTTTTGTGTGGATCTCAGAACAAACAGCGATTATTTCACTGTACACATTAACTGACTGGTTTGTATAACTGAGACGGAGTGTGTTTACTGCGCGGTACGGACTGTATTTATGTTTTTGTGTGGATCTCAGAACAAACAGCGATTATTTCACTGTACACATTAACTGACTGGTTTGTATAACTGAGACGGAGTGTGTTTACTGCGCGGTACGGACTGTATTTATGTGTTTTGTGTGGATCTCAGAACAAACAGCGATTATTTCATGACGCATACTGATGTTGTAACTGAGACGAGTGTGTTTACTGCGCGTGGAGTATTTATGTGTTTTGTTGGACTCAGACAAAGCGATATTTCACTGTACAGCATTAATGATGTTTTATACTGAGACGGGTGTGTTACTGCGCGGTACGACTGTATTATTGTTTTGTGGATTCGACAACAGCGATTTTTCACTGTCATTAATGACGTTTGTTAACTGAGAGAGTGTGTTTACTGCGCGGTCGGCTGTATTTATGTGTTTTGTGGGTCTCAGAACAACAGCGATATTCCTGTACAGTAACTGACTGTGTATAAAGACGGTGTGTTTACTGCGCGTACGGACTGTATTTATGTGTTTTGTTGGATCTCAGAACAAACAGGATTATTTCACTGTACGCATTAATATGTTGTTAACTGAACGGAGTGTTACTGCGCGTCGGACTGTATTATTTTTGTGTGGATCAGACAACAGCGATTTTACTTAACATAACTGCTGGTTTTACTGAGCGGTGTGTTACTGCCGGGACGACTGTATTTATGTGTTTGTGTGATCTCAGAACAAACAGCGATTATTCACTGTACCATTAACTGACTGTTGTATAACGAGCGAGTGTGTTTACTGCGGTCGGACTGTTTTAGTTTGTGGGTTCAGACAACACGATTATTTACTTACACATTAACTGACTGGTTTGTATAACTGGACGGAGTGTGTTTACTGCGCGTCGGACTGTATTTATGTGTTTTGTGTGATCTCAGAAAAACAGCGATTATTCATGTACAACATTAACTGACTGGTTTGTATAACTGAGACGAGTGTGTTTACTGCGCGGTACGGACTGTATTTATGTGTTTTGGTGGATCTCAGAACAACAGCGATTATTTCACGTACAATTACGACTGTTTGTATAACTGAGACGAAGTGTGTTTACTGCGCGTACGGACTGTATTTATGTGTTTGTGTGGATCTAGAACAAACAGCGATTATTTCACTGTACAAATTAACTGACTGGTTTGTATACTGAGACGGAGTGTGTTTACTGCGCGGTACGGACTGTTTATGTTTTTGTGTGGATCTCAGAACAAACAGCGATTATTTCACTGTACAACATTAACTGACTGGTTTGTATAACTGAGACGGAGTGTTTTACTGCGCGGTACGGACTGTATTTATGTTTTTGTGTGGATCTCAGAACAAACAGCGATTATTTCACTGTACAACATTACTGACTGGTTTGTATAACTGAGACGGAGTGTGTTTACTGCGCGGTCGGGTATACATTGGTAAAAAAATTACTACAATAATATGTTTGTATATGAAGTGTGACTCGACAGTTGGGATCTCAGAACAAACAGCGATTATTTCACTGTACAACATTAACTGACTGGTTTGTATAACTGAGACGGAGTGTGTTTACTGCGCGGTACGGACTGTATTTATGTATTTTGTGTGGATCTCAGAACAAACAGCGATTATTTCACTGTACAACATTAACTGACTGGTTTGTATAACTGAGACGGAGTGTGTTTACTGCGCGGTACGGACTGTATTTATGTATTTTGTGTGGATCTCAGAACAAACAGCGATTATTTCACTGTACAACATTAACTGACTGGTTTGTATAACTGAGACGGAGTGTGTTTACTGCGCGGTACGGACTGTATTTATGTTTTGTGTGGATCTCAGAACAAACAGCGATTATTCACTGTACAACATAACTGACTGGTTTGTATTACTGAGACGGAGTGTGTCTACTGCGCGGTACGGACTGTATTTATGTGTTTTGTGTGGATCTCAGAACAAACAGCGATTATTCACTGTACAATATTAACTGACTGTTTGTATAACTGAGACGGAGTGTGTTTACTGCGCGGTACGGACTGTATTTATGTGTTTTGTGTGGATCTCAGAACAAACAGCGATTATTTCACTGTACAACATTGTCTGACTGGTTTGTATATCTGAGACGGAGTGTGTTTACTGCGCGGTACGAACTGGGTGTTTTAAAAAGCGTATGTTTCGTCCTTAGTGATTTAAACATTACACATATATATACAAGCCACACCAGTGAATTAACTAAGTGCTCGTTAGGTATAAATTGGATGTAAGGACTGACACTGAATACTTGCTTACGACGCATTTTCATATTAACGCTGCTATCTCACAGGAAACCTCACTCCTCACCACTCACAGAATCGATAAACGTTTATACGTCGGTAAACATAGCTGTGATGCGCAGTCAGGTCACTGTCACTTCGACAGGGCTTGCATTGTGTAAGTGTACGCCGTACAGCTCACAGCTGTGCCGCAGTACACATTTTTCTCTTATCATTTCCACAGCTCGAAAACAAGTCGACAGCAGGGCGACAGTTGGTAGTACAGTATGTAGAACTTCTGGTATTTTTCACTCGTCAGTACGTGTTACATTACTGACAAAATCGAATTATCCTCCTCCGTAATGATTGGGCCCTGTCCCTCCCTTTTCGAAATTGAGAACAAATTTGTCTTTCCATGGACTCTTTATGTCTCCCTATGTCTCTTCCTATAAATGGCTATTATACATATAGTCTGTCTAGGTCTTCCAAGTGGTCTCCTTTCCTCAGGTCTCCCCACCGAAATCCTGTATGCACCTCTGTTATCCCCCATACGTGCTACATGCCCCGCCCACCTCATTCATCTTGATTTGATCACCCGAATAATATTTGGTGATGAGTACAGATCATAAAGCTACGTGCACATGCCTCGTTAAGTTACGTACACATGCCTCGTTAAGTTACGTGCACATGCCTCGTTAAGCTACGTGCACATGCCTGATCGTTAATTTTAAACGTGCACATGCCTTGTTAAGTTACGTGCACATGCCTCGTTAAGCTACGTGCACATGCCTCGTTAAGTTACGTGCACATGCTTCGTTAAGCTACGTGCACATGCCTCGTTAATTTACGTGCACATGCCTCGTTTAAGTTACGTGCACATGCCTCGTTAAGCTACGTGCACATGCCTCGTTAAGTTACGTGCACATGCCTCGTTAAACTACGTGCACATGCCTCGTTAATTTACGTGCACATGCGTCGTTAAGTTACGTGCACATGCCTCGTTAAGCTACGTGCACATGCCTCGTTAAGTTACGTGCACATGCCTCGTTTAAGTCTCTAACAGACAACAGCTGAAGAAGTGGAGAAACTGGAACTTATCACCAGAAGAGAGGAGCTGAGATAACCTTTATTGTTTCTGATATTATGAGTTCATCGAGCTGGACGTAGCGTGTTTCTTGCTATTAAAGCGATAATGTGATGACTGAGTGTTACACGTGATTACACGTGGCAATGCCTTCGTGCAAGAGCGACGTATATTCATTCTGTACCAGTACTTCCGAAATTGTTTTCTCGTGGACCCCCTTTTGGCTTCGAAAAATAACGACGGATCCTCACATCCTTGCTCACGTAAATATAGTGCGTCAGGATGATAGGCATCCAAAATTAAATACTTATATTTGAGAACTGATTTTAGATAGCTACCAATATACGAGTATACCAGTAGCATACGTAACAACGTTACCACCTTCATGTGCCGATTGTCTATAAACCTGGGAGCCTCAACCTCCTGGAGTCCTAAGGGCCTTCCTAGGCCTGTAATGGGACTGCTTGACCTTAGCATACGTAACAACACATTGCATGATTTGATCTTAATTAAATTGTCGCTTGCTTCGTGTGTACAGGGTGTTACTTAATTATATATTCTAACGATCATACGAAATGAACACATCGCCAATTAAAGATATTCCGCGATTATTTTTAACAAAACATTATTATTTTAATTTAAAAATAAGTAAAATTCAAAGTAGCCATTACATAAATGTATCCACGGATCCCCTGTGAACTGGTCGCGCATCTCTTGGGATCCGCGGGGCACAATTTGGGGACCGCAGGTCTAAACAATTTTTATTGAGCATGATTGAACTGCAGGCAGAAAAATAAAGGAAGAAAGAATGACTGACAATCCCATATATACAATCCATATATACAATCCATATATCCATATATACAATCCATATATACAATCCCATATATACAATCCATATATCCATATATACAATCCATATATCCATATATACAATCCATATCAATACAATCCATATATCCATATATACAATCCATATATCCATATATACAATCCATATATCCATATATACAATCCATATATCCATATATACAATCCATATATCCATATATACAATCCATATATCCATATATACAATCCATATATCCATATATACAATCCATATATCCATATATACAATCCCATATATACAATCCATATATCCATATACACAATCCATATATCCAATCCATATATCCATATATACAATCCCATATATACAATCCATATATCCATATATACAATCCATATATCCATATATACAATCCATATATCCATATATACAATCCATATATCCATAATATACAATCCCATATATATAATCCCATATATACAATCCATATATCCATATATACAATCCCATATATACAATCCATATATCCATATATAACAATCCCATATATCCATATATACAATCCCATATATACAATCCATATATCCATATATACAATCCATATATCCATATATACAATCCCATATATACAATCCATATATACAATCCATATATCCATATATACAATCCATATATCCATATATACAATCGATATATACAATCCCATATATATAATCCCATATATACAATCCATATATCCATATATACAATCCCATATATACAATCCATATATCCATATATACAATCCCATATATCCATATATACAATCCCATATATACAATCCATATATCCATATATACAATCCCATATATACAATCCATATATCCATATATACAATCCCATATATCCATATATACAATCCCATATATACAATCCATATATCCATATATACAATCCCATATATCCATATATACAATCCCATATATACAATCCATATATCCATATATACAATCCATATATCCATATATACAATCCCATATATACAATCCATATATCCATATATACAATCCCGTATATACAATCCATATATCCATATATACAATCCATATATCCATATATACTAGGTGCGCCCAGAAAGTAATGCAACACATTTTTTTTCTCATTCACAATTGATTTTATTAAAACTTCAAATATGTCACATAATTACATGAATCTTTGGCTACCTAAACCTATTTTTCAACATAGTCTCCTTCTAAATCTTTGGCCTTACGCCACCGAGATGCGAGAGCCTGTATGCCTTCGCGGTACCACTCTGCAGGTCTCTGTCGCAACCACCTCTTTACTTCAGCAATGACTTCCTCGTCGTCCTCAAACCTCTTTCCGCGGATTGCACCTTTCAAGGGACCGAAAAGATGGTAGTCGGAAGGAGCCAGATCCGGGCTGTACGGTGGATGAGGCAGGAGAGTCCACTGAAGTTTTGTGATGGCCTCTCGGGTACGCAGACTTGTGTGTGGCCTCGCATTGTCGTGTTGAAGAAGCACTTTTGTCGCATCTTTATGGGAACGAACTCTCCGGAAACGCTTCTTCAGCTTCTTCAGTGTTTCCACATAGACGTCCGAGTTGATCGTTTGGCCACTGGGCAACACGTCTATGAGAATGACTCCTTCACAGTCCCAAAAGACTGTCGCCATGATCTTGCCGGCTGAGGGAACTGCCCCGTCCTTGTTCTGATAACGCCAATCGCTTCGCCCAACGGCTGACGGTGCTTTTATCCACTTCCATGTCTCCATAGACCTTTCTTAAGCGCCTGTGAATTGATTCACTCGTTTCGTTTTCTGCCAAAAGAAACTCAATTACTGCTCTCTGTTTAGAACGCACGTCACTTGCAGACTCCATTTTGAAAGCTCACTACTGCGCTGCTATCCAGCGGGAAACATTGCGCCTATGTGCATAAACGCGGGACATTTTAAAGATACAGCACGCAAAATATCATTTTTATCCAACAAAATTGGGCCGAGAAAAAAAATGCGTTGCATTACTTTCTGGGCGCACCTAGTACAATCCCGTATGATGCTTAAGTGGGTAACATTTTTGTCACATGTATGGGTGGTAAAAATAAAACATAAAATTGTCCCTTTCCACGCCATGAAGGCATACAGTGGGAGTAGAGGTATAGCTCCACTCATTCCTTACCTCGGCTTTAGATGGACAGGTTTCAAATTTCGGTGGAAAGACTGGGTGTCTCAGCTGAGGTTTTTAGTCGAATGTAACTTCCATCAGCACCGTGAAGAACCTTCTGATTCTGTTAGCTGATCAGTTTCAATCAGTTGTCATTGTGTTCGTTTGTTAGTTAGTTAGTTAGAACGATGTGGTGACCCTCACATTTGGCTCCTTATTTTCTTTGTTTATTTATATATTTTCCGTTGCATAAAGCACGTTAGGCACTTTAATGGGAAAATTATTTTCTGTGAGTATTGGCTGTGTAGTTAGCACGGAGGCAGGTAGCTATCTGGTTATTCATTTAATTCATTAGTTGACAATTCGTTCGTTGGTTAGTTACTTTATTAGGTAAATAGGACATTTAGCTGTACACATAGTTGGCCAGTACAGTCGAACTCGGTTATAACGTCATGAAAGGGACTGAATATTTTGTGTCGTTATAAACGAGTGTTGTTATAACCGAGTAGTATAATGTTGTGGTTATCAGTGACGAATTAATTGGCACCACAGAATATCTGACGTTATAGACGAGGTGTCGTATACACCGATGTCGTTATAAACGAGTGTCGTTATAACCGAGTAGTATAATGTTGTGGTTAACAGTGACGAATTAATTGGTACCACACAAATATCTGACGTTATAGACGAGGTGTCGTATACACCGATGTCGTTATAAACGAGTGTCGTTATAACCGAGTAGTATAACGTTATGGTTAACAGTGAGGAATTAATTGGTACCACAAAATATCTGACGTTATAGACGAGGTGTCGTATACACCGATGTCGTTATAAACGAGTGTCGTTATAACCGAGTAGTATAATGTTGTGGTTAACAGTGACGAATTAATTGGTACCACAAAATATCTGACGTTATAGACGAGGTGTCGTATACACCGATGTCGTTATAAACGAGTGTTGTTATAACCGAGTAGTATAATGTTGTGGTTAACAGTGAGGAATTAATTGGTACCACAGAATATCTGACGTTATAAACGAGGTGTCGTATAGACCGATGTCGTTATAACCGGGTTCGACTGTAATTTAGTTGGTTTTTTAGTTAATTAGTTGGCTAAAGAGTGCCAAAAGTTTGTTGTTGTATATAAAGCACTCTGCCTCTCAACAGTTGCGTATGTGAGGTGTTTACTTATACGGACTTGAGGAGGGGAAGTTATGGTCACGTGACAAAGCAACTTAATTTGTTTTCTCGGTGCGCAAACTTGAAGAACGCGTGATGATGGAAAAGGGTGTGTGGGGGGACAGGGATTGCTGAGTAGTGTTGGACAAACTACCGGAAATTGATTATCTGTCTTGCTCAGCGGCCATGTTTGCAAGATAGTTGTAAAAAAAAGAGTACTGCCTGCCATACAGAGCCGATAAATTATTTAAATGGTAAATTTACGTGTTGAAATTTCTTGTGCAGTACTGAATTCATACGCTGCAACTGATGACAGAATAATAAAGGGGCCTAACTTTTAATTCAGTGGCTGTGTGACGTATGTCGTTATGAATTATGCATGTTTATGTTGTTATGAGCTGGACAGTCCAGTAAGTGTACTGACTGGACAGTCCAGTAAGTGTACTGACTGGACAGTCCAGTAAGTGTACTGACTGGACGTCCAGTAAGTGTACTGACTGGACAGTCCAGTAAGTGTACTGACTGGACAGTCCAGTAAGTGTACTGACTGGACAGTCCAGTAAGTGTACTGACTGGACTGTCCAGTAAGTGTACTGACTGGACAGTCCAGTAAGTTACTGACTGGACAGTCCAGTAAGTGTACTGACTGGACAGTCCAGTAAGTGTACTGACTGGACAGTCCAGTAAGTGTACTGACTGGACTGTCCAGTAAGTGTACTGACTGGACTGTCCAGTAAGTTTACTGACTGGACAGTCCAGTAAGTGTACTGACTTGACAGTCCAGTAAGTTACTGACTTGGACAGTCCAGTAAGTGTACTGACTGGACTGTCCAGTAAGTGTACTGACTTGGACTGTCCAGTAAGTGTACTGACTGGACTGTCCAGTAAGTGTACTGACTGGACGTCCAGTTAAGTGTACTGACTGGACTGTCCATAAGTGTACTGACTGGACAGTCCAGTAAGTGTACTGACTGGACTGTCCAGTAAGTGTACTGACTGGACAGTCCAGTAAGTGTACTGACTGGACAGTCCAGTAAGTGTACTGACTGGACTGTCCAATAAGTGTACTGACTGGACAGTCCAGATTAATGATGCAGTCAGTAGTGTCTGACTGGACAGTCCAGTAAGTGTACTGACTGGACAGTCCAGTAAGTGTACTGACTGGACTGTCCAATAAGTGTACGGGACTGGACAGTCCAGTAAGTGTACTGACTGGACTGTCCAATAAGTGTACTGACTGGACTGTCCAATAAGTGTACTGACTGGACAGTCCAGTAAGTGTACTGACTGGACTGTCCAATAAGTGTACTGACTGGACAGTCCAGTAAGTGTACTGACTGGACGGAAGCGTGAAGACAGCAGCAGAAATGCGCGTCGAATCCAGACCAGAAGCCAAGATGTGCCCTCTGACGTCAGGCAACCCCACACACGCTCACACAAATCCACTTTCTCAACAAGCTGTACTTTGTGTTGGTACTTCGAATAATGTCATATGCTCCGTTGTTCCTTTGTGTTCAAGTGGGTTATGGTCAAGTTTAGCGATGGGATTTGAGGGCCACGGTATCGCAACTTCAGTCGACATAAACGGCCGGGGGTTTTAGCGACTGACTCAGGAATTACTCCGTGTTCTTCCTTTGTGTGACACACCAACTTTCACACCCACAAAACAAGACGCAAATTATTGTTTTGTGTATGTTAATTAACTACGGCCACAGACCACACAGCAAGACAAAACATTCTGAAGTGAATGGTGAATGAATTTATATTAGTTACTGTGCACAGATAATTGAACTTGCACAGAATATTCAACAGGCAATTCATAATCAAACAATCCATTTCACCCCCTTTATGTTGCTAACAGCATCTCACAGGGAGCACTATTTAAATGTCTAATTTTTTTTTTTTCAATGGCTCGACAGCCCATAGTGGGCCAGGGTCGCCTCATTATCGAAGCTTCACGATCACACTCAGACACACCACATTCGGTAGGACCCCTCTGGACGAGTGATCAGCCCGTCGTAGAGACCTCTACCTGACAACACACAACACTCACAAGAGACAGACATCCATACCCCCGGCGAGATTCGAACCCGCATTCCCAGCAAGCGTGCGGCCACTGGGATCTGTCATTAAATTTCTATAAAACTAAAAATATTAAAATAACAATAACAAATAATTAAATGTAATTATAAAGCAGCAAACAGTTTTTGTACTAGTACTAAAAAATATTAAACCTGTTGACAGCGCTTTACTGTACGATTACATCGTGCAACATTACCGACATTAAAAGCGAAAAAAGTCCCAAGTCTGCTTAATCGTCGCATGGGCAGATAATACAGGGTCCTTATTTTATCTGACAAATAGCGTTTGTCATTTCCTGCCTCTATTCTGCTGCTTGTGTGTGGTAGTCAGCTCAGTGCGATAAACCACCCGACAGGTAACGACAAATAATATTTTTCTGATAAAATAAGGACCCTGTAGAAAGACAGTTGACTTTGTGTTTGGAAATGTAACAAAGGATGAAGTGTTTAGTTGTCGCCTGTAATAATAATAATAATAATAATTCGCATTGTTGCAAACTCTTCCAAGCCATGGAGATTATAATTAAAAGTATAGCTAATTTTAACTCAGCCTCTGTACATATGTAATGTAGTAGACACTGGTGCGAAATGCTGAGGTGAATATTTCAAAGCAGAGCTTAGAAATGACAAAAAAAAATAGGTGCTGTAAGAGTCATATGAACGCCTAATGTTAGTAATTAGAAGATAGCATTAGATATGGATGCAATTGTAGTAAATGTGCCGTCAAGTGATACATGTGGATAGATCATGAAGTTTCGACACGTGTCCTACTAGGTACCTTGAATCTAGGTCTGGCACCCAATTTATCCAACGGATCGTGACCATTATCTGAGGCGAACCGTGAAATAAAAGATACGAGGTCAAATTTTAAAGGACCATTGTGTAAGAAGATCTGGTTTCGTAGATTATACAGCATCTAATAAAGCAGATTTCGTGTTTCCGATTGTTTCTGTAGCTCATTGTGTTCTGGAGGAAACCGTTTATGAAAGTTTATTTTGAGAAAGAATCCTGCTACAGACTGTGATCATGTCTACGTAACCTTCTTCTTAAAACTTTCATATATTTTTTTGCTGGAGTATAAAACCGAAAGAGATCTTCGCTCTTCTGCGATGTTACGCAGCGTAGGTTGATAGTTACTTACCGACGTTTCGTTACAACCTATCGGTTCCATCTTCAATGGTTTTGGACTGCTTGATACGTGAAGACTGGACAGATAGGTTGTCCCGAAACGTCGATAACCACCAATCTGAGCTGCGTAACATCCCAGAAGGGCGATGATGTCATTTATACCGTGACGGAAGCCTGAAATCACGAATCAAACAAAGTGTGTTATATACAGGGTCCTCGGGCTAAAAGAAAGTTTTAAACCAAATCAGCTAGGCCAGGTAGGTACAGCTATTGTAAGTCTTACTTTCGGCGTGTGTAGCGGGGCAGATCCTCTTTCCGAAAAATCAGTGTTTTTATATTTAACACGAGACGATATACAAAATCCATAACATAAATGAGTCCAAATTCCAAAATATTTCCCTTGAAATGTAAAGAGTATCAAAACAAATGGCCGCGAAACGCTTAGGGAATAAGAAACAAGGACAGAACAATAGACGTGATTACGTCATTGTATTGGAAGTCCTTGTGCCACTGTTGCCTGCAAGAGGCGATGTACGTGGCAGCAGTATTTGCCCATTTACGAGCCGCTGCGCTCAGTAAGGACAGAGTTGCTGTGTTGACGCCCCTGCAGTGTGAGCTCACTGCACTATACACACACCGTGGTGTTGCGACAGTACAGTTCTGTACCTGGTCACAGTAGTCAGCTTTCACACATGGGTCTGGAAACAGCGTGGGACAAAGACCGACTCAAATACTATAAGCCAGTGGTATTCAACCTGGGGTAAGCGTAATCCCGGGGGTACGCGAACAAAAAAGGTTGAATACCACTGCTATAAGATACCTCAACACAAAAAGGCATCTTCCAAAACTGTTGAGTCAATGTGTAAAGTGACTTCATGGCTTTCATTATTTTTCTCAGCTCCTCCTGACTGATCTATTAAATTGGAATAGTATGGTTGGTTGAAATGAGACATATACATACCGTAGAAGGTAATGGTACAGTTGTCCTCCACGCCATGAAGGTGTATAAGGGAAGTAGAGGTACAGTACAAATAAAATATAGAATAGAGAATTTGTTGGTGTTACATAAGTTTCTTAGTGAAATGAGAGTGTTTTTACACATTTAGTTCGTACCGCACAGTAAATACACTCCGTCTCTGTTGTAACAGGATTGAAAATGGTGTTATTTATGAGTGTTTAAAATTCTCGGAATTTTGGTCTTTGGTTTCAGGTGCTCAGTTATCTTTATAAAGTGCATCAGTTTTATTGGTATGCCAGCGTCTTGAATACGTCACTTCAGATTCATATCACAATTTACTTTCAGTTGAAATCAGTACTCTGATCTGTAATGTGAAAATCCCATCCAGGTTATGCAGCCTGAAACAAATAAGAACACAAAATCGCACATCATTTTTATTGCCTTTTCATTCACCTCTTATTCTCCCCCCAACCTCCCCGCAGACGAAGTTCGATCTTAAGACGTATCAACGAAAGATGCATCACGAACGAACAAAAAGATTTTCCACATCTCGTAACAAACTACACCGATCTGTGGCACTGATAATTTCTCTCCAATTAAAAGGAATTTTATGATTTGTTACACACTAAATGATAGATTGTAGCTGATAGAAACACGTAATTATACTGGATTTCAGTGAGAATCAGCCTACCGAATTCTGAGTTGCTATAATTAGAGCATTTATAGGTAAAGGGGAGAAAGAACTTCTTGTCGAATGCCTGTTAGATATTGAGGTCAAGTCTTAAGATATAAGGAGCTTTTCTTTATTTGTATTAACCCTTTAAGGATGAAACGTAATCTGACATAGCCAAAGGCACGGCTCGTACCGCGCAGTAAACACACTCCGTCTCAGTTATACAAACCAGTCAGTTAATGCTGTACAGTGAAATAATCGCTGTTTGTTCTGAGATCCACACAAAACACATAAATACAGTCCGTACCGCGCAGTAAACACACTCCGTCTCAGTTACACAAACCAGTCAGTTAATGTTGTACAGTGAAATAATCGCTGTTTGTTCTGAGATCCACACAAAACACATAAATACAGTCCGTACCGCGCAGTAAACACACTCCGTCTCAGTTACACAAACCAGTCAGTTAATGTTGTACAGTGAAATAATCGCTGTTTGTTCTGAGATCCACACAAAACACATAAATACAGTCCGTACCGCGCAGTAAACACACTCCGTCTCAGTTACACAAACCAGTCAGTTAATGTTGTACAGTGAAATAATCGTTGTTTGTTCTGAGATCCACACAAAACACATAAATACAGTCCGTACCGCGCAGTAAACACACTCCGTCTCAGTTATACAAACCAGTCAGTTAATGTTGTACAGTGAAATAATCGCTGTTTGTTCTGAGATCCACACAAAACACATAAATACAGTCCGTACCGCGCAGTAAACACACTCCGTCTCAGTTATACAAACCAGTCAGTTAATGTTGTACAGTGAAATAATCGCTGTTTGTTCTGAGATCAACACAAAACACATAAATACAGTCCGTACCGCGCAGTAAACACACTCCGTCTCAGTTACACAAACCAGTCAGTTAATGTTGTACAGTGAAATAATCGTTGTTTGTTCTGAGATCCACACAAAACACATAAATACACTGTGTATAATTTTTTGTGTTGAAGCCAATGGTACATAACGGCTAGGCGTTAAAAATAAAGAACCCATTTTTAATGACAATATCTGTCCTCATAAATTTTTATTTATAAAACTCGCATCATGTACGTATAACGTAAAAATGAGGCCCGTTCTCGTAACCATTGTTGCCGTGGAAAAGGGATAGGTATTACATATTCTGAGTGTGTGTCTGTAGCCTTAGTTATCCAGCATGCAAAGCGCATGCGCCGTATTATATTGTTATCTGTGGCCTGTCCGGCTCTACCATATTTTTTCCACATTATCTCATAAACGGCACGATGTTCGGAAAAAAGTTATTGAACATAAAATGTGTGTTTTGGTTTTCTCTACAACTTTTGTCTGAAACATTTCTCATTCTAAGAAGAATTCAGCGAGATATTGTCATAAATGTACATAGGTGTTCATGTAAAGTACCCGTTATTCTTGTCAGATTTTAATGAAACTTGAATTTTCTCGACAGATTCTCGAAAAATACTCAAATATAGAAATTCATGAAAATCCGTCCAGCAGGATTCCAGTTGTTGCATGTGGACGGAAAGACAGAGAGACATGACGAAGCTAATAGTCGTTTTTCGCAATTTTGTGAAAGCACCTAAGAGTTGTTATGCTGAAACAGTATAGAAACTTACACAGGCAGCCTAACAGACGTAAGAAATATCGAAGAAGCAATAATTCAAAAATGTACCCCGTGTGACAGACCAAACGGAATTAGACAATACCTACTAATTTTTGTCACAGATTATGGCCTTAAATCTAACTACAGGAATTTGCATTGGCGCTGTCTGTTTACAAGTACTGACGAACACAGCTGTGTGCTTATCAGGTCGCCGTAATGTCTCGCTTTGACTTAAAATAACAGAAGGCGGAAATACGCTGACATAGGCCCATTCAGGGAGCGTTCGTAGACCACACACGCAGTACCAACCTCGCGGCTACTCTCTACATTCATATACACGAAAGGAATTTCGTACCTTATTGTAAAAGCATCTAACATTTGCAGCTATACTGGGTGTAAGTAAACCTCCTGACTGTCAGCTACCAATTTCGAAGACATTATGGCTGGAAGAGGGAACCTGACGAATATATGTATTTTGGATTGTGACGCCGTGTCGTTACGTAAACGTCTCCAGACGTTTCGAAGGATTCTAATCGTAAAGCAATCTCATTACAGGCCTGGACAGGACCTGAGGGTTCCAAGAGATTGAGGCTGCAATATTTCTAGACAATCGGCACATATTGGTGGTAAGGTTGTCATCCCTATGCACCGGCCGCCTTTACCCCCATGAAATATTCCTGGTACTCATTTCTGTTAGAGGCTGATTCGACCCCAGTGCCATAGTGCGGCCGGGAGGATGATGTCAATGAAAAATTCCAATGACACCATCGGGAATCGAACCCGCGACCTTCCGGCTTGTAGCGCAGTGCCTCAACCAGCTCCCGTTCTCTGTGAGGTACGAACTAAAGTTTTCAAACATAATTTAGATTAATTTCAGTGTTAGAATGTGTAATCGATAGGTAAGCATTGCGCAGTGTTGCAGATGCTTCAGGAGTTTCTAAAATACAAGTCAC